>JAJGRW010000824.1:49047-491405 GCA_025461045.1 Carex parvula
TATGTAATCTTCTAATTACTTTGTTTGACTAATTTGTAAAACATACAGTGATTGAATTTAACAATTTCATTTTATGAGTGAATTTGCAAGTTCAAGAATATTATAATTGCAAGATTAAAGTTGAAGAACCAATGAAATTAACAAGACTTTACGAAGATCAAGACTATAGATTGTAATATCAAATAGATAAGTAAAGTAAATTTAAGATTGTTGATTCCAGGAACTATCCGTTCGGTACAGAAGCAAACTGTTCAGTACAAAATGTATTGAATGGTACCGGATGGATACAGATATGAAGCATTGCAGTATAGAAGAATTATTCCGTTTGACAGACCGTTCGGAACAAAGTTCTGTATCAAGTCAGAGACTTTCCAATATAACATGTTTCGTTCTGAACGGATACCATCTGTACTGTACGCTACTTGAGAAACACAGAATTAGGGAAAATACACTATCTGTTATATACGGACCTAAACATACTGAACGGAAAGGGTAAAGTTCAAAAAGACGAAAACCCTAACTGCAACACATTTGAACTATCCGTTCGAACAAAAGTTTTACCGTCTGAACGGAATAATTCAAATACCTAGATCTGGAGCTCCTTTTATAAATAGAGTAAATACTTTCACTCCAGTTTCAAGAAAGCCGCCCCTAAATTTCAAATAACACTAATTATGTGTTCTTGAGAGAGCTAAAACTTCAACACTGCTTTGATAATCTCAAATCCACTTAACTAATATTCTCTAGATTTAGTTAGAGTGTTGGTTCTGTTCGATAGTGTGGAGATCTACTTTAGTGTTTCCTTTCTATAGTCGAGTGACTTTCCCGCTTGTAGGGCATTAAGGGGCTCACGAGTTGTATCATTTCTTTTTGGGTAATAGGAAAGGGGCGACGACAAGGTTGCTCTTCCCCGGAGACGTAGCATTTTACGCCGAACTCCGCTATCATCCCGCGTGTCAAATTTCTCTAACTCTACTCTATTTACTTTATTTGTACACGCTTTCTTGTTGATTGATTGACTTGTTAATTTAGAGGGTTAAACCGAAAAAACGTCAAAGGGTATTTAAGACTACCTATTCACCCCATGTCCCCATCTAGGTCCCACTGGGGACAACAAAAACTACAATAAAAGTATAGAGTAATAATCTTATTTTTATTGCATTTTTTTTATCAAGTGGTATTATTTTGAATTTGTATATGTCTTAATAATATAGTAAGAATAAACTAAATATGTTGAATCTGTTAAATAAATTGGTGATAATTTAAAATATATTTTTATAATTCTTATACCAACTAAATATATATATTGGAACAAAAGTGGACCAATATATATATATATATATATATATATATATATATATATATATATATATATATATGTATATATATATTTAACGAAAGCTAAAATCATTGATGCATGGATTATTTGACTTTTGTTGTTGTTCTTTCAAATTAGATAAGATTTAACGATGAATAATATATAGTAGCTGATAAATGATCCTTATGCTGGAAGATTGCATTATCATCGAGGGAAAAAATAACAGTTGAAAGAAATATGTATAAAAGAACAAAAATATCTATAAAGTTTGAAATTTTGTAATTGTTATGTTAAATAAAAAAATTACTGTGTTAATGTCCACTCGCACAAGCTGCCGAAATTTTTAAAGTTACCATTATCTTAAAAAAAAAATAAACCAAAAAATCCACGAAATATGAGTATTTCGAGATATACCACGGCAGCAGAATGATTATGTGGCCCCAAATGCTCGGGACCGCACATGCATTTTGCGGCCCCAGCTAGAGTCCGCAGAACCATTCTGCGCCCCCTTATTTTTTTTTTGGTTTTATATCTAATTAAAACAGGGGGCACGTGGATCACTTTAATATTTTTTTTCTTGGAATCCGTGTCCCGTGTGAGATATCTCAAAGTTGGAAGCAATTTGATTTGACCAAAAAAAATTATATATATGGAGCCGTAGAACCATTCTACGGACTCCAGTCTAGAGCCGCATAATGCCTGTGCGGTCCCGAGCATTTGGGGCCGCACTGGTGTTCTGCGGTCGTGGTAGATTCAGAAATACCCTAATTTAATGGTTTTTTAGTTTTTTTTTTTTGAGACAATGGTAATTTTAAAAATTTCGGCACAAGCTGTTCACCCTCTGATCTCTGCAAGAAAGACAATTATTTGATACCTATCCCATATTTGAACGGGGTGAAATCGGATAAATATATTAACAAAGCTATTTTGATTTCATGCAGTTCACAACTAACTAATAAAGAAAATATGAAAAAAAAATTTCAGAATGCTAACAATTTTTTTTTCCATTGTATACATAATAAATTTCAAAATTCTGCTGATTCTACAATTCACAAATTAGAAAGATCCTATGCAGTTAATTTTTTCTTATACCAATTTACAAGACAAAATTATCTGTAATCTTTAAATAAACCAAATTACAAAATTATTTTTTGACTGAATTTCAAAATATCAGCTGCGCTCACTCTGTGGTTGGCTGTAAATTGGAAAAAACATGCCGCGACTAATACGCCGTGACTTTGGTCTCGTGTCATGCCATGCCGTGCCGTGACCAAAATGTCAAGGGGTGATCACGGCACGCGAATGATCACGCTACGTGAGTCACGCCGTGCCTAAACGTGCCGTGATCATACGTGACTCGCGTGACCATTTAATCATAATTTAGGTTAGGTTTTTCAAGCTTCGTCATTAAATCAATATTTAATGATCGACTCGCGTGACTACGTGCCGTGCCGTGCCATGTCAAAGTTTTAAAATATGAGCACGGCACGCGAATGGTCACGGCACGTAACTGACGCGCGTACTATGCCGTTCCGTGACGGAGCCAGCTCCGCCGTGCCATTTTTCCCACTCTGGCTGGCTGTGTGTCCGCCCCTGGTGTTGCACCTCCGTTGTGCTCTTCTCAGACGCTTCTCCTACTTTCACGGCCGTCTCTCCTATTTCCTCCTTTTCTCACCGTAAGCCCCTCTTGCTCGTCGCAATCCACTTGCATATGCACGGTGAGTGAATTTTTTTTTTTTTTAGTTATGCTGAATACGCAACTTCCTAATTTAGGGGGCCTCGATGGTAGATAGGGCTAGTGACTCTGAAGGAAAAACAAAATGTTGCACGACCTGATTATGACAATCGTCAAAATGAATTACCATTTAATTCAACAATTTTCAATTAGAATGTCGCCCAATTAGATACCAACCGCCACAAAATTAATAAAACACCAGTGAGATTTTGGGAGTATGTACTTGCAAAAGAGAAAATTTGTGAGTCTGTTTACTAGCACATTAATTTCGGCTGTGGTCACTTAACTATGTATATTTGCTAAAAGGGAAACACCAGAGCAAATAAGCAATCAGCAAAAGGCTGATACCTTCTTTTTTTACACACTTAGATGCACACCAGAATGTATCAAACAAAAAGAACTAATGGAAAAAAGGGGGTACCAAATTGAAACAGGAGCAATTATTTTCAATCAAAATGAAAGAAGCGGAAGGTCCATTCTCTGAAATTAAGTTGAGGGCATAATACAAAAGTAACAGCAAACTATAAATAAGTACAATTAAAGTATCTGCACAATTTCCACAATCTATGCATTATTCTTTCAAACAAAACCAAGAAATCACACTATGTCTCTTTAGGAAAACACTAAAAAATCAATCAAATTACAAAAGATAGTAATTATTCTTTCTTTGTTCCAACATCTTGATCATCTTCCAATGGATAGTGGAGCCATTGATATGCCAGGTGTCGGTGCTTGTGAGTGTCCTGCTGATTGTGGATCTGTTGACGTACTAAAGATATCCCCTCGAACCTGTACATGCGTACCAGTAGTGGCTGATTCGTACTCACTACTGGTTTCTAAATCCATCGAGCATTCTAGAACCTTCACGACTTGCGACATGGATGGCCGCCTATTGCTCTCCTTTTGTAGGCACCATATTGCAAGCTTGATCATTTCAACCACCTCTGTCTCGTGTGACAGTAAATCCTCACTTTGGTCATCAACAATATCCATCAGCTTTTCTTCCTTTATCTTATCTTGCAAAACATTAATCAAATTGGTGCTTCCTTCGGGTTGATCTGGGTCTATATTCTTCCTCCCACTCATGATTTCTAGTACAACAACACCAAAACTATAAACATCTGCTTTCTCTGTAATCTGTGAAGTCAACCATTCAGGTGCTAAATATCCCCGTGTCCCCCTAATTTTGGTCATGACATGGCTTTGATCCCGATCAATTAGCTTTGCTAGCCCGAAATCCGAGATCTTTGCATTAAAATTGTCATCCAAAAGGATGTTACCTGGCTTAATATCCAAATGTGCAATTTTCACCCGACATTCGTCGTGCAAATAAGATAAACCTTTTGCCAGATCCATGATTATTTTGTACCTGGTTCTCCAATCAAGGGCATAAGGCCGCTTACTCTTAAATATCCACATATCAAGCGACCCCTTGGTCATATACTCGTAAACAAGAAGCCTATGCCTCCTTTCAGAACATATACCAATTAATCTGACAAGATTGATGTGATGGATACTACCAATAGTCATGACCTCTGCTAAGAACTCTTCCTTACCACGCGTAACATCTTGCAAGCACTTGACTGCGATTTTGGCCTCACCAAGCTGTCCCTCGAAAACTGGACCAAACCCACCTTCCCCGAGCTTTTTCTTGAAATTATTGGTTGCCTTCTTTAGCTGACTATATGATAGTCTATTTGGCATCCCTGCAACACCCAAAAGATACTCTTCATCTTCCTGTTTCACCTTTACTCGCTTCCCAATAAGATAAGCAAGCCAAACCAATATGACAAGAAACACTATGAACAAATGATAAAAGCTCGTTTTTATCATTTCCCACAGAGATTTAGATACATGATATACCTGAACCTTTATGTATGTTGATGAGTTATAACCCATGCCTGGTTGACTGTGGATCAGTGAGAAAATCTCACTTAGCATGTAACAAGACCCATTAGTGGAATTCGTGATATAGTTGAAGACGGCTGCCTCACAACTACAGTTCTTCAGGCATGCCTGTTTACAACTCTCTTCATTGGTAATCCAACTATCTATAGAGTTGAAGTATGTGGTGTTATCAAGTCGAAGAAGTTGCTGATCTTTTGTATGGTCACATGAGATTGGCACTACACGTTCACACCCCAGATTGGGTTGTTTGTTGTCAATCTCTTGGAAGAAAGGATCATTTCCTGGAGATTTATTTCCTTGTTCACTGGGGCAACTGCATTGGCCTTTATAACAAATCCCATAAGCCCCACACACCGTTGGATATGCACAATCATCTGGGAACACATCAAATACGTCTCCTAACGGCTTCCAAAGGGAACGGTCCCATTCATAAAGCCGTAAATGTCCATCTGGCTCGAGTCGCATGTATTGGGAAGTTGAAGCCGAGGGCAGTGTAATCTCAGTTGACTTCACACTGACATTACCAAAATTCACAAAAATGGAAAGGCTACCATCGGTAAAGGTTGCTGAGGTGGTGTAGTTGTTCTTATATTGCGGATTTGTCACCACAGCGGTTTTATTAATCTTCTTGTGGAAGTACAGTTGTGGCGGATCCGAAACAACATATGCATATAGACCATCTGCTGTTAATGTGAGATAGAACTGACCTTGAGTCAAATTCGTTGCCAAAGAAGTGTTGGTGACTGTCAATCTCTGACCTTGTTTAAGAGATTGACCAAGAAGGAGCATATCAGTTGGGTAGTCAAATGATTGCCAAACCACCTTATTCGCCTGGCTGACTAAAACCAAATTACCTGAGCTGGTAAGGTTTAGTCCCGTGACTGACATGTTTGCTGTACCAGATGACCACACGACAGCACCACCAGTGTCTTTAAGCATCAAATTGCCATCTTTGGTCAATTCAAGGGTAGAGTTGAAGCCTACAGGCTTGTCTGGGTTTGCAGCCCAGATAATCTGAGGCCCATTACTGGATGTAGCGCTTCCTGCAGATCGGCCACTACTGACACTACCACTGGAGAGAATGAAGACTGAAAAGATGAATCGGTCACATGGTGGTGTACAGAAAAAGCCGCACGAGAAGGAAGATTTGATGCCTGCCGGGTCTTGCCGAAGAAATACTGGAACAATGGTCGTGCCATCACTGTATGAAAAATTGCTGATTGTTAAAGGACTGTTGATCCATTTATATGGGGCACGTGCACTTGCATTGGGTGAAGGTGGATCGGATATAGCAAGAGCATGTAGGAGGTAAAATGATGTGAAAACAAAAAAATAGATGAGAGGTTTCATGGATAAATTATTGTTGATTTTGGTATTAAAGGGGAGAACTGATGGAAATTAGAGATGGAAAGAAAAATGCAGGTTTATGGCCGGAAGAGAGGAGACCTCTCCAGCTACCTCCCAGCTGAGCTCTCTCTCTCTCTCCCTCTCTATCTCTATTTTCTCTTTCTTGTATGATATGAAGTTATGAAAATTGATTAAGTTAATTGTTGAGTTGCCCAACTGGACAACTGGTACAGGCTCAGGTAAAGAAAAAGAAATTGATATTTAGAGGAGCTGTACATGCCTCCACTACATGTAGTGGTAGTCCTGTCATTCCAAGGGCAATTTTTTTTTATTTATTTGTTTATTATTGCCTCAGACTTTTAAATGTTAATTGCTGATTGATTTTTAAACAGCTGCAACCAAACTATTACAAAAGATGATTTTAATAAAGAAAAAGAAGCTCAAATTTGATTTCCGTTGTAATCCGTGTAACAATATTTTGCCTATGTTCAACATACTTTTACAGTTTACTATGGTTTCATAATAATTTGAGCATCCTTCTACTAACTCGTTACCCCACTAGTTCTTGAAATTAGCCTTTAATATGCATCTCAATTCTAAGTTCGCTTGAAGTTTGATGATACTATTTAACAATTAATGATTTTATGCATGTATGTCTGAATATTTTTTCTTATTAAAATCTTCCCGGACCATTATTGAACTAATGCTTATGCCAAAAATACTTTGATTATATTTGAAATGCTACCCACTTCTCTGATGGCAATATTATATGTTGATAAACAATTAAGATAAATCCGACAGTATCCGTCCAGAGGTTGCAAGACAACTGGGAAGTATATATATTTCCCAAAAAAATACTCAAGCGTGTGTAAATTTTTCATGTCTTCTCATTCCTCAGGTACTTGATTCCAGGGGACAGCAATCCAACCGTTTGTTCTGAATCTCAAAATTGACCGCCAAAAAAGTTGTCCAAGGGTTGATCAGATGTGGAAAGGTTCTCCGCCTGAGATCCAAATCTGCTGAAATACAAAATCATGAACAGTAACGCTGAAATTCAAAATGCAGCCGTTGCACTGTTTCAAGATACGTGCATAGAAAAACTAACTATTTCGAGATGTGTGCACTGAAAAAGTTGAACGGCTGGATTCGGAATTTCAGGAATTCTAGGAATACTATTCATGTATGTTGGATTTCAGCTGATTTGAATCCCTCCGCCTGATCAGTTAGGTGCTTCAAGGGAATGCTTTCATATTTCATTGCTTAACTTTGTGAAATGACTATTGTAACTCTCACAAATGAAAAAACCCCTTCATGAACTCTTTTTAAGTTAATCTCCATATTCTTTTCTTTTATAACATTGATTTTATTTATTTTTCTCAAAAAAAAAATTTGAAGAAGAAACTTTATTTACTCAATATTGAATTTAGAAGCAGATATAGCCGATCAAATAGTTCTTTCTTTAGCTTGGCAGCGTCTGCTAAGTTTAAAAAAAAAAATAGTTCTTTCTTTTGTGTAAAAAGGTCCTTTTTTCATGTATAAGTATTTTGATTGTGCACATGCATATGAACTTTAATAAAATTTCTTCAAAAATTTTTTTTTTTTTGTACTTTACCGTATCGTTTGTTCTATGAATCAGAAAATTGTAATGAATATCGTTAAGTAGATTAGAGTTAGAGAAATATATGCAATCCACTAATCGTTTATATTTACCATATGTATTAGCAGAAGACATAATTGTCCATAAATTTTGATTAATCATTGACCGCTTAACATCTAATATCCGTCTGTCAAAGACATTTCATTTTGTTCTATCAAATTTTGGAGAATAAATCCTATAAAATTTAAATTAATTAATATATATTTTATAATACTTGTAGACCTTGCATTGAAGTGGGGGGTGGCGGTCAGCTAAATATTGAGGCTGATCTCCTGGCACTAGGGGTGCAAACGGATTGGATAAAATCCGACCGTTTCTGGATCCGTATTCGTAAATTAGATATGGATATTCGATATCCGAATATCCGTGCGGATACGGATACGATATGGTTTTAAATATTAATTATCTGTATCCGAATAGTAGAAATATACTATATAGTTTAATATATATTATGAAAATATCTATGTATATATCTACAGATATCCGATATCCGATCCGTATCTGAAAAATAAAAACGGATACGGATATGGTTTTACCACTATCCGATCCGTTTGCACCCCTACCTGGCACGCTCTGCGCGACTGTTGCAATTACAAGCTGAAGGTTACACATACCCAATTCTGCCCCCCTCCGGTTGTATCTCTCTGGTTTTGTAAACTAATGCTATCTCTAGTTTGTGTTTTGTATGTTAATTTATGTCTGTGCTTGTTAGTTTTTGTGCTCCCCTTATTTTGTGTGTATATGGGGGTGTTTTCTTTTTTTTTCTTTGGTTTTCAGCTATTTCTATTTCTTCATTAGGTGTTAGCAACTTACTGTTTTTTTATGAATTCGTATCCTCTGCACTAAATCAAAAAAGAATTTTTTGAGTTAATGCATATGTACCGTTCGATTAGCTCTAAGATCCGTGCTAATTAGATCTGCACTAATATTAAAGAGCTCCTTGCTTTATAGACGGGTGCCGGATTGGCTTCGTTTAAAATCAGACGGCCGAGATGTATCAGACGATGCGGACTCTTTATTTTATTAGGTGGGTATAGTGTGCGTGCCCTGCACAGAACTTTAGATACTGGCGGTCACACTAATGAGTTTTCTAGTTGGGGTTCACAGATACAGCTCTTTGCTGTTTGGGATGTTTGCATGAATCTGGCTAATATGCTACACGTAGCATAGAGGGCCTCCATGTTACGGCTCAATATTTGAGTTTTCAAAATCTTAACGGTCGATCCGAACCGTTCAACATTATCTCTATATGAATATGTACTTGCAAACCAAATTTTACATTTTTTAGAATTTTTTTACTATTTTTTTAGATAGGTAGAAAATCACTTGATCTGAATGGTGCAGACCGTTCAACATGATCTCCATATGAATATGTATTTGCAAATCAAATTTTACATTTTTTAGAATTTTTTTACTATTTTTTTAGATAGGTAGAAAATCACTTGATCTGAAAATTCTGCACCATTCAGATCAAGTGATTTTCTACCTATCTAAAAAAATAGTAAAAAAATTCTAAAAAATGTAAAATTTGGTTTGCAAGTACATATTCATATGGAGATCATGTTGAACGGTTCGGATCGACCGTTAGAATTTTGAAAACTCAAATATTTAGCCGTAGCACGGAAACCCTCTATGCTATGCGTAGCACCGTAGCCAACTCCTGTTTGCATACTCCTTTACACAGACATTATGTACAATGCAATGGAATCAATGAATATTGCCTACAGGCTTCATGCCAAGAAAAAAAAAAGTGAGGGGGTTGGAGGGGGGGGTGTGTGGTGCACTGAAAGCAACAGACAAGTCTGAAAGAAAAGTGGCCCAAAGATTGCACAAAAAATCAGGATACCAAATTTCTGCTTTTTGTCGTGGGAAGAAAACTATTTTGATCTCGGATTTTAAGCCCATGAGCCATGTCTTGCGAGTGGGGTTTCAGTAAGCCGTTGAGATCTCTTCTTAGTTCTTCCCCTCTTGCAGCTGTACCAAAACTCGTACCTCTCCTCTCCTTTTTTTACAGACACCGTCACCTCCTTTACCCTCTTACTTCTTATGCACCGCCTTCCCACAACACTAACCAGGACAAAATTGGGTCGAGCATGGCCATGTACTTGTAGACCTTTACGCACACTAGGTGCTCGATCAAAAGTCTCTTAGAGTGCGGGAGCAACACCAACTCCATGTGCCACCACCTTCGACCAGCAGTGATGTCTCTGATAATAATACGGTGTTGTTACCTCCTAATCGAACTTAAATGCCTCCTACCTTTAACAATCGGGTTTAATTCGAACTATACAAAGCCGTGCAACCCTTGATGCACACGTGCACACAAGGCGGTTGAGATTGATTACTGTCTAAGAAATCCACTTGTCCGGGCAGTTGATGATGTCGTCGAGTTAGGTTACTGTTGGGCTCCTCTCCTCTTTGTCTCCTGGCTACAAAACCACCAGATGACATTCACCCAACCCCAGCAGTAGCATTGCCTGTCTCCGTTACTCTGCAGACTCACTCCAGCTCGATTGGAAGTTCATTATACATACTTGACATACATGTGTACGTATAAATTTTGTGGGAAAAAAATTATTAATTTGGTTTGAACATTCTGGTGTGCTAACACCCCCCCCCCCCCCCCCCCCCCTCGGCGCCTCCCGACTGGTCAACTTTTCAGACAGAGGTAACATAAGATGTCTGATGCTGACAATAAGCTACATAATACAAAAATAATTCCACAACAAAGTTCAGCAATGCTATACAAAATTATACTAGAAGTTTCAAACTTGTAGCAAAAATAATGGTGCTACACATCATACTTGAGATTGCTTACTTACATGGTATATATAAAATAATTAATTCTTGTTTGCCTTTGCATTTTCACAGACCTTCCACCACCTCAGCTGCTAAGATAAATCATCTACCTGATTGCAAAATTCTATAATTCATCTAGGTCCTGATAAGAGTGACTCCAGTGGCGGACCTGAAAAGATTGTTGGAACATCTATGCTTTGCGGTTCCACCTGAGTGACATTGAAAAAGTGTTTTTCAAGGTCTGCTTCAAAATCCATTGCACCTTCCAAAATCTTCACAACCACCGGCATAGTAGGTCTTCTAGTACTATCACTTTCTAAACACCACATTGCCAATTTTACCATTCTAATGATATCTTCTAGATGTGATTCCACAAAAGCAATATTACTATCTATAATCTCTGGTACTTTGTTGGTTCTGATCTTATCCCTTAACACACTTATAAGGTGCACATTCTCTTCTTGTTGTTTATGATCTAGGTTTCTTCTGCCACACAAAATTTCGATGACAACAATACCGAAACTATAAATATCAGCCTTCTCAGTGATGACGTTTGTTAGCCATTCAGGGGCTAAGTAGCCTGGAGTGCCTCTCATTCTGGTTATCACATGGCTTTGATCCCTATCAATTAGCTTAGCTAACCCAAAATCAGAAATCTTAGCATTCAAATTGTCATCTATAAGGATATTTTGCGGTTTGATATCGAAATGGGCGATTATTTGCCTACAATCCTCGTGAAGATATAACAGTCCCTTGGCCACATCAGTTACAAGTGCTCGCCTAATATTCCAATCCAGAAAAGCACTTTGTCGCTTATCAAAAATCCACTTATCTAGGGACCCGTTAGGCATATACTCATATACCAGGAGCCTTTCTGAGTTTTCAGCACAGTATCCAACGAGTCTCACCAAGTTGATATGTTGAATACCACCAATTATCTGCACTTCGGCAAGGAATTCATCTTTTCCCTGGCTAAGGCTATCTAAGCGCTTCACAGCCACTTTCTTTTGCGCTATATTTCCCTCAAAAACCGAGCCAAATCCTCCACTACCCAGCTTTGTGGAGAAGTCCTGGGTAGCTAATTTCAACTCTGCAAGGGAAAATCTTTTCGGTATTTCTGATAACAGTGGCAGGATATCCTCTTCTTCAAGTTTGTTCTCCTTTTTCTTCATCTTACGAAGAACTGCAAATCCGATGGTTAGAATTAACAGAAACAAGAATCCAATGGCAGGACCAACCACCTTCCAAGTAATGGAGCCCCTAGAGCTTGAACCATTTTGCACTTTAATATATGCTGATAGATTGTAATTATAATAACTTGAATCTGAATCAGAAGCACTGATGGATAATACCTCAGTTGAAATATAGCAACTACTTAACGAGAGGTCAAAAAAGGCAACCTCGCAAGAGCAGTTTTCTAAGCACGCCTGCTTGCAGCTCTCTTCATCTGTTGGATATGAATATCCTGAAAAATTGTAATAAGTGACATTGTTTAGAGCTAGTAGTTTGTGATCATTTTCAGCCTCACAGGATAGAGGAATTACAGGAGAACAACTAGTGCCATGATCGGCCTGCAAATCAGTTATCATTTTGAAGTATGAGGTGTGTGAGTCATTTTCAGAAGGGCAGGTGCATTGGCCCCCATTCGCGCAAACTCCATATTTCCCGCATGACATGGGATAATCACAAGTATGGAGTCGAAAAATTTCAGTTGTACTCCATCCATAGTTTCCATTTATGTTCACCCACTGGTACAATCCCAAATGCCCGTTATACTCTAGCCTAATAAATTGGGCGGTGGTTCCCATAGGCAAATTTATAGCAGTCCAATTGTCAGAAAACTGGATCCCTCCATTGGTAAAAGTCATATTATGAGAAAATTTTCTGTCAGATTTCTCAAGAATTTCACTGCTTGAGTAGTATTTAATTGGAGCATCGTGGCCAGCAAAAGCACTCATCATATTACCGACAATAGTTAAGTAAAATAAACCTGGCTCTGAGCTTGCTTTTGAAGCATCAGCTGTTATCCTCTCCATTTCCCTGAGTGTTTGGCCCAGTACCAGCGTGTTAGTTGGATGATCAAATGATTGCCAGACATAAGAGTTATTGGAGTTGAACAATGCCAAGTTCCCCGACTCCAAGAGTGTTATACCAGTAACGCCCCGGGTGCCAGTGGACCAAACAAGGGATCCATCAAAATCACGTAAACTTAAATTCCCATCCTTTGTTAATTGCACGGTTGCATTCTCTTGTACCGGGCGGTTTCGGTTAGCTGACCATACAATCTGGGCATCGCTCATATTGCGGAAATTGTAGTCACTATCAATTGTGATGAATACGCCAAAGAGAAAAGTTCTGCAACTATCACTGCTGCAGTAGAAGCCACAAGCAAAAGAGGAGTAGTTGGTATGAGTTTTGTTATTGCCATCAAACATCAGGAAGGAAGCCTTTTTGCTAAAAAGAAATGCCCAAACCGGGACATCAGATGTTCCCTTGTTGTTGAACAGGGAGTCATTGTTGGTCCAAAGAGCAGGAGCCTCAGCTGTGAAGTTGAAAAGGTTTGCGTGGAGAGTTTGGAGGTACGCAGGCACAAGGAATAGGATCTGAGCAAGGAACAAAGATCGCATGGTTGGGTGCATGGGTTAGTGATGAAGAAATAAGTATTTTAAAGATGAGGTGGAACCTTCAGATTAACAGTTAATTGGACTATGAAGTTTAAAGGAGAGATGAGAATATGAGATCACGAGAGTATGTCTCTTTCCTTGTTAAATCTCCTCAGGAGAGTCCAAAGAAAGCATGTTTATTATTGTGTATTTGTTTTATTTTCCCTTTTCTCTGTTTCTCGTTTTTCAAAGTAGGCGGTCTGTTGGATCTTCAATTACGTGTTTGCCATGAGTGACTTGGAATTTGTGGTCAGCCATCGGTAGCTGAATAGTCTACTCGGTTGCATTGAATGCTATTTTATACTCCACTGACACTACGACCTAATAGTAGGGAATCAAATCCTCTGCCCACATGAGAGCAGATCCTGCCCACCATTAAATTTAGCCAATTTCTAATTTCTAATTGATACAGTGACATTTTCTTTCATTTTATTAATGAGGATTTTATATGTAACTAATTTATTGTGAATCTTTTCTTTCCTCTTTCATCTCTTCACCTTCCATTTAAGGACTAAAAATATTACTTTCTGACAGTGGAGTAGAATAACTTGAACCGTAAGATTTTAAGTATAAATAGATTTTCAGAAATGAACAAAAATAATTTTTATACAAAATTACCAAAATGTTACTTATTGATACTTTATCTAAAACAAATTAAGTTATTAAATTTTAATTATTCGATCAATTATTAATGTTTGAAGTATATCTAATTATTTAATGGTATAACTCAGTTTTTAATTTTAATTTATAATTATTTATTATCAAATTCAATACATAAAATTGATTATTTATTGTCTGATCATCTATTAAAAAATTTATATATTTTTTATGTTATATTTTATTATTAGTATTTGTCTCAATTTAAAAATTAAAGCCTTGAATAAAGTATTTTTATTTTAGAACGAAGCTCGAAATATGGTTCTAATTTCTACAAATGCTAATTTTCAGTACCTAAAATTAACAAAGTAAAATAAGCATATTAAATTCAACACGCTATAACTACAATGAGCTTTTTGTAAACTGTAATATGTGAAGTTGATGTTTATGTTATAGTATTATTTTAAACTGGAGAAAAACTCCACACCATTGAGAGATACAAAGGAACAATTCAGAAAGTTATTTTTTCATTAGTTGTGAAATGGAACGTGAAGAGAGATGAAAGAAGAAAGGAAAGATCCACAATAAATTAATTACATATAAAGATCTTCATTAATGAGATAAAAGGAGATGCCATGTGTCAATTTGAAATTGGTTAAATTTGTTAGTGGGCAGGATTTTCCTGCTCTCATGTGGGCAGAGGATTCGGTTCTCTAATAGTAGTGACATGATCTTCTATCAGGATTCGGATCAGCTGAAATTCTGAAACCAATGAACAGTAATTCTGAAATCCCTGCAATTCAAATCCAGCCATCGAATTTTTTTTCGAGAACGCATCTCGAAATAGCTGGTTTTTTCTTGCACGCATCTCGGAACAGTTCGACGGCTGGATTCAAATTGCAGGGATTTCAGAATTACTGTTACCGGTCTCGGATTTCAGAAGATGCGCTTCCCTCCTATCAGAGTCGACATAAATTTGTTGACGGTTGGACGGAGGATGTACTGGTCAAGGTGTGTATGCCTATATTCTTCTACTAAAAAAGAAAGTAAAATTAGACTCTCCTAATATCTAAATGGTACTTATTTACTAATCTATTAAGTTAAACACATTGGATGTTTTGGACCCAAATGAAGAGAATCCTACCAAGCAGTTTAATCAAGGACGTGAATTTGGTAATGAAAATACAACTGTGCAGTCCCAAGCGGCCATCGTTAATCCCAATTATGCTTCCTTCAGATGAAAATGCAGTTCTATGCTTTATTATACTCGTATGCAATCTTGTTATGGTTTATATTATAATATTCTGTACTTGTAAGTTACAGTTCGCTTTAGGAATTTGCTACCCAGTGAGATCATTGTTAGATTAATCTGCATCCCCTGTTAAAGTTACATGTTACTTTAATAAACTAATTAGTAATATTGTTAAATTTTGGTGCACCTTCCATTAGTTTTTTTTTTTTTTTTTGGGTCCAATTAAGGGTTCTTATGGTGTGATCGGCAGGTCCAATCGGATTCCAATAAAGCATCATGTAAAGAAAAGGACATTTGAGATGTATGCCAGAAATGATAAAAGTTTCTTTCACAGCAGGTGAACATATGTAAAAGAGAAGATTATCCAAAAGATAGGTATGCTTTGCTTAAACCAAGAGCGCCAACCTTAAAAATCCAAAAGCAACAATAAATCCATCACGGCATAAGCTCAATCTTCCTTTAGATCAAAATAGAAAGTGACAATAATCAAATTTGTATAGGTACACATTTACAAGGAAGCTCCTTCAAATTGCTTAGGTCTTCTGAGTTACTAAGAATAGAATTTTAATTGCTAAAATACATAAATATCACCAATTATTCACAAAAATATATCCTGTATGTCACATTTTGCTTCATTTTCCTTAAATTTTCATTTTCTCTTCCTATAAAATATACCCTTCACTCAAGTACAACCAAAGAATCTACAGCAATCATTTCAACACAAATTCCCAATGATATTTAGAACCCAATTAAAGGAATTGAAAAGAAAAAAAAATTATCATGAAAAATCTCATCTATGGTACCGGTACGGAGATCGCCACAGGCTGATTCATCGTCAAATCCCCACTCCCCAAACTAGAAGTCCGCCCTAGAACTCTACTGGGGTCCAAAAGCTGACTTTGATCCATTACAGCACTGTTCTCCATCATCACCATAGAAGGAACCATTACTGTCATTTCACCGCACCAACGTTGCATAATCTTAACAAGCACAGAGGCTTTCCTTTTGGCCCGTTTTGTACCAGTCAGAACAATCCCCTGTACCAGTCCACCCAGCCCAGGGGTTCGTGCTACTCGCTGAGTCAGCACAGGACCACATCTTCTGCAGATCTCCTGCAATGCCGCCACTGCATTCTCCTTTCCTTTCGGGCTTCCTCTCTTCATAATTTTAATCAAACATGGTACTGCACCCTCCACTCCAGCAACAGCGTGTGCAACTGCTGGCTGCTTTGAAATTAGCGCAAGGGCACCTGCTGCCTCCTCTGATACTGATTCATTCGACAGAGCATGGGCCAGGGCCACTGCTGCGCCTGATTCTAGCATCTCAACCCAACTTTCAGGATGGGTCGAGAGGTTGAATAGGGCCATCACAGCATCCTTTCTACCTCTCGGTGTACCTTTCTTTAATAAATATGCAAGTGATTCCACTGCACCTGGTTCAGAGAATATTCTTTTTTTGTAGTCATGTACAACGGACAAGCTAAACAATGTGGCAGCTGCATTTTCTCGGCCTTCTATAGACCAGCCATGCTTTAAAACTTCAGTAATTAAGCTTAAACAACCCTCTTCTTCCATTATTCGTTTTTTATTTGTATCATGTATTGACAGGTTTAACAAAGCAGTTACCGCATTTTCTTGCGTAACTGGATCTGATGAGCTGAGCAAAGCACTGAGAAATGGTACCGCACCAAGCTCAGCTATATATGCTCGGTTTGGCTTACCCGTCTTGGCAAGAAGCCTCAATTCTCGTGCAGCAATCCCTTTCGCTTCATCAGAACCATCTGCCAACTGGCGGACCAGAATCCGTGCGGTTGCCATGTTAGCTGTTATTGCCGCGTTGCTGACACAAGCAGCTGCAATGGTCTCGGCTAACCCATCAGTGACCTCTCCCGAATCGTATGGCACACCCAAAACCGAGCACCAGAGTGATATAAGACTGCGCAAGGCGCGATTGGGGGTAAGCCTGGAGTCAGATAGCAACTGCCCCGAGTTGGGACATGTGGAGTGGCCCTCGTCCATCCATTGAATAATGGAGGCACGATCATACGTCTGACCAGTCGAGACCACCACTGGCTCGCGCATTAAATCAAGTGAAATTGGACAGCAAAAATCTTTTGGCACGGAGAATGAGGATGAGTCACTGCCACTCCAGCTCAGCATCCTTCGGCTCAATCGTTTATTTCCATCTCCCCAACTGGGAGTCTCCATTTGAGGAGGCCCACTGAAAGAATCAAGACTGAAGAGAGAGAATCTACTGTACCGGGCAAGTGCCACGGTCCCGCCAAGCAGTGGGAGGTCAGCGTCTTCTTCTTGATTGTATATCTGTTCTTCTAAAAAATCAACTTCTGACCTACAAGCTGACCCACTAGAAATGCCCAATCCGTTGACAAGAAAAACTCGCAACTTTTGGGTTTCGGGAACTTCACCTTTGGCAAATTCATCCAAAAATTTGAAAATCATTGTGCGCAGTTCCTGCGCTTCTTTTTCTGGGTCCAGTCTTGGATTCAATCTCCCACAATTTCTACGTAATAATTCAACTTGATCTCTAACATCGGCTGAAAGTCTTAATCCTTCAATTGGTAATACATCTAGAAGAGTCACCAATTCCTGATTAAGATCGCAAAAATTACCTGATATTTGTGCGCTTTTCAGCACAAGCCACAATCTTGCAGAATTCTCACAATAATCAAGCAACATCTTGGCGCGATAAATCAAAATATACAATTCTCTGAAACAGAGAGTCGCTGAATCAGGAAACCAGCGCGGGAAGAAACCAGAAGAGGACTCAGTCAAATACTGAAATAGAGATAACAAGATTTTGATTTTATAAAGGAGAGATCGAGCGTGCTTTTTATGGAGGTGAGAAGGAGATGGATGTGATTGGATCAGGTCTGTTGACAGAGAGGCTAGGGTCTGAACCAGGGAGACGCCGGAGAGGTCCGTCGGAGAGAAGAAAGCGCCGGCGAGCGGCGCGTAGTGGCGCCGCCGCTGAGAGAGGAACTCTAGGTTTGACATCTTACTCCGTTAGAAACCAAGAGCTAGGATTAGGGTTTTTTTAGCTTGATTACTTGCCAAAACTGTATCTCCGCGGGAGAGGTTGAAGAAGACAAGGTTAGGTTATGGCGGATTGACTTCTCTTCTGTTCCTTTGACGGAGCTCTTTCGTTATTCCATTTTGTTTTTCTTCCTTTCATTTTTCATTTCAGAAGCGTGTTATGGATTTTGCTTAGGAAGATTTGGTGTATTTCGTGCAAATAAACCAGATTCTTTTTTTGTTTTTGTTTATTTTCTACAGTCAAAAACTGTATTATTGGTCTTCCTGCGGTTCATGCATTAAATAAAACGATTCATTGTGCTTTCGGTTCTTCCGGTGAGATGGTTGGAAATTACAGTCAATACCAGCATTCCTGTTCAGCGCTCTCAAGGGTAAATAAGTAATAATACAAAATTTTGGAGGCGGGATGCGAGGAAATGTACGCTTTGGAAGAAGCGGTGGCGCCGTACGGGAAAATTAAAGTCAACGGCGGGTAGCTGACACGACACTGGAAAGAGACGGTCCTTGTTTTGGGAACATTTTATGCTTTCAACCTTTTAGTTATAAAAATTCGTTTTTAAGGAATTGCTTCACGAAGCAACCAAGCGCCTCCAAACGCGTTGAGTTCCTCCTCAATCTCTTTAAAATAATAATAATAATAATAATAATAATACGATGGTACACCATTTTTCGTTTATTTTGATTTCCATTTGAGTTCTGACCTAATTATATTTAGATTTCATAAACTATCACAATCATTCTTTTATTAATATTTCGGTGGAAAGTGGAAATTGTGGAATGTTCAAACTAATAAATTTAAACAGTTAATTTTATTTTATTTTCTTTTAGGAATGGGTCTCAAATTATCAATTGTCCAGGTCATATTGTTTTATATGAAATCATGACGAAAAGATCAACGCATTTTAACTATTATAATTGATTTGATTCATTCAATATATGAACTATTAATTCTACGTGGATGCATTATTGATGAAAAAGTAAATCGTTTTGACTTCATCGTATAAATATTGATTTCTGGAATATTTATGCAAAAATAGCGGCAATATGTGGCACTTTAATATTGTGTGGTGACGAAATCCAAATATTGACTCTTAGTAGGGTGATTAAAAATAAAAGTAATTAATTGGTTTATATAGGTGGAAAAATATTGCTTTATGTAATGTGTTATCGTGTTAATTATAATAAGAATTTGATCATCTTATATTTTTTCAGTTGTGTCTTTTAATCATAAGTTGTATGATTTATGTTTTTGTGGACTATCAATTTTTATGAAATCAACCTACAAAATGCTAGAATTGACAAAAAAAAAATATATATATATAATTGGGATGATTTTTAAACTTATAATTGATTAATTACAGATTAAAAATATTACAGCTCAATTGTCAGGTACCGAACTGAACCAAAATGAAATTCGAGCTATTATCCGATTTATATACATCCCTAATGAAATATAGAATGTCCAAACTTACTCCTTTAATAGAGATAAATAAATAAAAAAAAAAGATTACGGATGACAGAA
Source organism: Carex parvula (assembly GCA_025461045.1). Lineage (NCBI taxonomy): Eukaryota > Viridiplantae > Streptophyta > Magnoliopsida > Poales > Cyperaceae > Carex > Carex parvula. The sequence continues at coordinate 68,899 of JAJGRW010000824.1, forward strand.
CAAATATAGACCCAACTTTAAATGCATCAGGGGTAGGGATGAAAACGGTATGGATAATATCCGATCCGTATTCTCTGTTGGTCCCTATGATATCTAGAGAGCGGTGAATACGGAGCCTTTTAAATTTTAAAGCTAAGTACTTTTAACTAAAAAATTTAGAAAATAAAATATACTCATGGAAATTTTATCTTTCATATTATAATTTATAGTATAAGTTTAAGTTTAAAGGATTTTATAATAAATGGTGGTCAATTGACTTCGTGATTTAGCAAAAATAAATCCTCCCCTTATTACATGAGATTACAGCCGAATTTTTTTAGTTATCACAGTAAAAAATAGAAATTAAATGATTACCACCCGGCCCAAGCTATTTTCAATCCTACCACCCACGTGGACCCAGTGCGCGCACCAAAATGGGTTGGTGCGCGGACTGGATTGGCACACCAATTGGTGCTCTAACTGGGTTAGCGCACTAAAATTGGTGCAAAATTAGTGCTCAAACGGGGTGAAACACACCGAAGAACAGTAAAAATTTCAGAACAATTGGTGCTCTAACCTAGTTAGAGCACTAGTTGGTGCACCAACCCAGTCCTTGCAGCAATCCATTTTGGTGCTCAAACTAGGTCCGCGTGGGTGGTAGGATAAATCTCAGCAAGAGTGGTATTCATTTAATTTTGATTTTATAATGTGGTAACTTTAAAATTTTGGGAGATTAAAGTATCAGGGGATCCATTATAATCATTAATGGAGAATGATTACAAATATCATTACCAAATAGCAAAAGTGTCTTTTGAAAGGGAACCTTGATTAGTTTAACATCGTAGTTTTACAATATCAAACGAATGTATTGGTTATATGCTGGAAGTATCTTAGGCCCTGTTCGGTGCCAAGAGGGGAATGGGTGTGGGCATAGGAATTGAATTGAATTTTATTGTGCACGTGGAAAAAAAAAATTCACTCTGATTGAATTTTTTTTTCCTCACACGTACATTAAACTTTAGTTCAATTTCTGTGCCTATGCCCATTCCCCTTTTTGCGCCGAACATGCCCTTAATGTTAAAGTACGAAGAATTGTATGTTAAAATGCAAAGTCAAAACATCTTGTGGAAAACAGTTTCTTGTGGAACGACAAATCAACAATAGTAAAGGGCCGTTAAATAAAATGATAAAATTAATCTAAAGGAAAATTTCCCTAAATTAGGCGTCTTCTAAACACATTTTTTTTTCCTTTAGCAAACAATTTATTTTTTCAATTACTTTACCTAAAAATATTTTTTCTGTAAATATACTTGTCGTAATTCTTTTGTTTAATATATTTTTTTTATTCATAGATCTAACACGGATGATTACGAATAGGGGTGTCAATGGCACTTTTTTACCCGTTTACTATATTCGTACCATATTCGATAAGATAGATATAGGTAAGTTTTTTTTTTGTTTATCTTTGTAGAGTAAGGGTTATGGTAAAAAAAAAATTTGTTAACATAATAGGTAAGAGTATGAGTATAGACTATTCTTTACCTGTTATCCTATACGTTAATAATTAAAAATAAATATTATAAAATTATATATATAAGACTTATAAGCATAACAAGTAAGAGTACAGGGGTATGAAAATCATAATAATGATTCGTTAACATAACAGGTAAGGTACAAGAGTATGAAAATGCTTCCACTCGATCTGTTTCGTACCCGTTACACCTCTAATTATGACTTCAGCTCTCTACATAAAATCATAGATTCAATTTTTCATAAATGAAATTTAAAAACAATGCCGGAGTTAATGAATTTTTATTTAAAAAATACAAATATTGGGGTTTTAATTTTATGGTTATGCTCATGAGGCAGTCTCATGAGTATCACTAAAAAAATATATAAAAATCGAGTTTGCATGAATTTCTTGATCCAGAAAAATTATTTTGCGCGAGGATTTCAACTCTATTGATACTTGATAGTATGCGCTCGTCGGACGAACATGGTACCGCTAAGCGATTAATCGGTCATAATTAGAAAAAATTGGCCTATTAATCGGAAAATTCTTTGACGGTTTGGTCACCGTCAATAACTAATCAGTCAATTAATCAGCCCAAACAGATGTGCTTTACTACACTGGATGGTAGTAGTGGAACGCGTATCCTCTGCATTAACTCAAAAAATAATCTTTTGAGTTAATGAATCTGAACCGTCTGATTTTAAACAGAGCCAATTCAGCTTCTGACTATAACTTAAGAGGATTTTCTTAAAACAAATCGGATAGTCGAAATTCATTTAACTCAAAAGATTCTCTTTTGAGTTAATGCAGAGGATACGAATTCGTAGTAGTGAGTCCAGTGACGGTCAAATCAATCAGGCCTGACCTCTAAAGCTAAAGCAGGGGCGTGGTATCAACTATCAGGCGTCGACAAAAAAAAAGGAAACAACAGAAAAAGAGAGAGAGAAAGGTTTACCGGTTTGATCTTCGAGAGCTTATTATATTAAGAAAAATGTGATGGGGATTAGGGCATCCGCATCTCGCCACGTTAAAGATATCCTTATTTCTTTTATAATCTCAAGGGCCTCAACGAATCTAATTTAATATATTCTATTGGTCTGTATTTTTAGAACTTCTTTCAATTAAGATTTCTCAATTTTTCTATTGACAATTTGAAATTAACCCCTTGAGAGATTCCGGAAAGGAAAGGTGTGTTCCACCAAGTACTTCATAGTGTATTTTTTTTTTTTTTCAATAGACCAATATCCATTTTGAATTTCTTTTATATGTATGTGGGTAACTGGTTACCTCTTATGTATCCTTGGTTAACATATTAAAATGCACATAAAAGGAAAATTTATCTCGAAAAATATCAAAGCAACTGGCCTAACATTGACTCTAAATATGGCAACTTATGGCAAGTCTATTTCATCTCAATCATACGAGAAAGACATCTCGTAGACAATCTCATTGGAGATACCAGTAATTAAATTCAACGCGGATTTGAAATTTAGCACATCGAGTGATCTATATTGCAAGCCAATTCAAGAAAGGCTGCTTAAAGCTTGTCCATTTGTCTATAAACATTTCTACGATGCATAGCTGTCACACGTTTCTAGTTAAGACCGGAATCAACTTTAAGCAAACACAAAAATCTATTTAAAAAAAAAAAAACACCCATCCACACGTAAATACACACAAGAATCCATGTTTTTGGCAGAGTAAACAGTAGTGATTTCATGTACTTGTGTTTTAATAGACCACCGTTGTAATTTGCTTGAGTCAGGTACCTGGGAGGATATCTGTCCAACTGTAGGTGCTTTGAGGTTGAACTTTAAATTATTAATATGTTAATTTTGAATAATAAATAATTTGTGAAAATAATTTGATACTTTATTCAATACCACGTCAACTACTATCAAATAATAATGGTTTAAAACTATTTAGGCAGTTGACGAAATTCGCTGCGGGAATGGGCTGAAGCTCCTGTGATGGTGGGATAGATGGGGAAGCTCCTAATGCTGCTGCTGAATAGCTCATTCTGTGTTACTGTTAGCTGTTATTTTGGGCAAGGTTTAGTTTGTAATAAATTAAGTTTAGTTCCTTGTTATACTGTTGATTGCCCTTTTATGTGGTTCTTTTAGACATCTGAGGGGGACTTCGGTCTCTACGTTGCTGCTGTGTAATTATGACTTTCATTTTGCTATGCAATGGGCATCTGTATGCCTCTTTTAAAAAAAAAAAAAAAAAACTATTTAGTACCTTCTTCATCTAAGTTTTACTACGCCTGTGCTAGGTTAGGTATGTATGCAAGCATTTTACGCCTCAGAAGACTTGAAGCAAAATTTACTAGACCTCAGCTCTGGTACATGCAATGATTCCTTAGTCAATTGCAGATTTTAAGTTTGGATGGCTACCAGTACCGGGACCCTTATTATTGATTGGATCTGTTGCTACCAAAAAGATACGAAAATATATCATCTTAACTGATAATCAACTTAAAAGGATATCACTCAAAAGTCGTCAATTATGGTGTTATGGAGGGGGAAAAAATCAGGGAGAAGGTTACAGCTACATTTTCAATTTAATTGTTCAAGAATGAAACAGTTACCAAATTACCCACAAAATTCTCCAAACCAAATCCTGCTTCGACTCTTCAAACTAAAGATACTCAATAAAAATTTAAATTTTAAAAATTCTAAATCTAAAATAATAACCTTCTTTAGTACCGGTATCCACTCTCAGGCCCATATTTGCTCCTGAGACTATTATAATGGTCAAATTTAGCATTATCACTGTACTCTGGCTTAGAGTCATTCTGGCCAGAATTAACCTCTCCACTTTTCTCTCTGTGTCGGTGCCGAACCCGCTCCTTGGTACCCTTAGAGCCCACCTGACCCGTTTCACCCATTCCATAGAACTCTGCAAAGTCTTGTCTCTTTGAAGATCGGTGCTTGCCAGAGAGAGAAGAATCCTTGAACTTTGGTACTTTGCTGGCTTTTGCAACCTTTGGTGGGGTATCAGTTGCAATTGTGTTGTTACTAATAGGAGTTGTTTGAAGAATGGGGGTTTGAATGGTTTCAGAAAGGGGTCTGGGGATCTTTAATTTTTGGATTATTGGGGTTGTTTCTTCTTTGTCTTCAGGCATTACGAGTCTGTCTTTAAGGGGTGTGAGGTCGGTTTTGGTCTTGTTGCGTCTCAAGCTGAGTGGTACAGAATTTAGTAGCATGTTCCCTGTGATGTTTTAATCTTCAATTCAAGATCCAGTGGTTCAGTACCAACAAAAAGAAATTAGGGTTTACCGACTTCTCACCGTGATTAGTATTGGTATCTGTCAGGTACAGCATGGGTATGTACTAGGCAGACCTGACCATATCCCAATGACTAATTTATTCACTTTTTTTCTGTTATTTTTTGGGTTCATATTCTTAGGTTCTGCATGATCAATGAAAAATTGGACACATAACAAAGCCTTAAATTTCAAGTTCTCGGGTAAAAATAAAAAGAAAAAAGAAAACACAAACACTTCGCAGCAACAGAAAACTCTGCATTCAGTACCATGCCAAAAGGTTTTTTAATTATACCAACATCTATGAATAACCTAAGGCCTTTTTTATTACCAATTGCTTCAACACTGAACTTGAAGAGATCAGTCAAGAGTGTTCCAAAAGCAGGCCATCCTGCACTGGGTTCATCTGTTAGGGATTTAGCCACTAAAGGCTCTTTCTCTACGGCATCAATATTTTCAACTTCCTCCTCTGGCTCTTCTTTCTGGCAAAACAGGAACAAGGACACTTCTAATCAGAGACAGTAAACCCATGAAAACAGCTCTTACCTACATGGTGTTGGATCATGCCAATCAGTACCAACTGTCGAGTATGTCCCAAACTGGTCTGAAGTGTTGGGTCTAGCAATGATTTGTCATACCTGGCCTGATAACAGGACTGGCTACATTCTAAACCAGGTTGGAACATGTCAGGTCAACCAAATGATTGGCATGCAGCAAACCATGGCATGAACTATGGTTGGTTTTGACTGTGAATTCGTGCTTTGTATTTTGTAGAAAGGTCAAGAGGGCACCGTTTTCTGGGAAAATAATGAGCTGAAATAGTGTTGAGCCAAGCAGAAGATGTATCCAGCTAATATTGCACCAACAACAAGCACTAAATCTGCCATAAAACAAACATAACCCACAATTAGAAGCTTTCAGAAAATGCACTAACACAATAAATAACACACAATAACAAATTGTCACCGTCTTTAACAGTAAAATGCTGTACCAGACTTTGGAACATGACACATACGGAGCTTTACTTTTTATTTTTTCTAACAATAATTTCCTTTTGCTGAGGCCTCACAAGTAGAGCTGAAGGAAACTACCAAAGGCATCAAATCCTACAGGTCAGAACTCAGATGAGCTATTTTTATCAGACAAAGGTTAATCGCATTACACTGAACACTCGTATCAGGAAATGTATACTGAACCAGCTGGCAATGCTTTGTTCCCAAAAAAAAGTTATTTCACCTTTGTATTGTTTTTCTTTATATAGCTGGAACTGCATGTGCATAAACTAAGCCTAAATGACAGGCAAAAAACATTTACAAACCTGAAGATAGAACTGAGTTTTCTGGGAAATCACAATCCTCCTGCTGAAGAGAGATCTGGCGAAGCGCTGCATTTCCTCGGTCAATGACCAGTAAAGAGCATGTCTTTTTCAAAAACACCAGATCAAAATCAGAGGAAAATTTTGCATCCTCGCTCGGTCCATCTCTGTAACCCGCTATATTTGATTTCCCTCCAGCAATTGTCGTCACACCTGGAATATAACTAGTTTCCAAGTTATTATTGCATGAAACAGAAAAAACACTAAACAGAAATAAGGAATTAGGAATTCTCTAAAGGACTGAAAATTTTATCGTTCATAATTCCCCACTCAAATTCTGGAAAAGAGGCTGCATGTATTTCCATAGTTTTTATCCAAAAAAGCTCCTACTCGATTAATTTCCGAGTATCATGTAATGGCAAACAAGTCTCTTTGTTTCTTTTAGTTTGAGAAGACAGTAATATGCACATGTGATATTAAAATCCCCATCGCCAGGTAGTTCTCATCAATGAAAAAGTAACTGACCTCAGTTGAAATGTTAAGAAACTCATATAATTTGCAAATGTTCTGGAAAAATGACTTTCCCTTTCCCTAATATAACCCAGATTACATATATCCAGTTATTTTATGATATCATAAAACAACCACCGCATCATGTCATATCAAATGACATTTTACTACTCTGTGGAAAATAAAGAAAATCAGAAAACAAGATCACTAGCAACAGTTCGCAAACTTTAGCAATAACTAGAAATACTTCTCAATCAAAACAAGCAGGTGCACCTTTACAAGTATGAAAGAAAATCCTTGAATTAATGGATACATGCAGTAAAGGGGTAATTCATCCGTACTCCTACGAACTTCCAAATTATCATGTACATCACCCATAAAGCATAAAATTTCTTTTGTACCCTCCCCGCCTCGCGTACTTCAAATGTTTCCAAACATAGACAAGGAAGACAACTGACATTTAGGTCTATCTCAGAAGATATTATGAGAGGAGCATAGGGTTTTTTTTTTATGTACAATTCACATATGTACATCACCTTCACCTAGATTCCGAATGGAAAAATTAAGATAAGTAAATCGTAAGAATTTTAATGCACAAACCTCCTTCACCAATCTTGCGAATTGCCATGTTGGCAGTATCAGCCACATAAACATTTCCTTTGTCATCCATCGTAACTCCTTTTGGGTGCTTAAATCGTGCATCAATTGGTTTCCCATCCACATGACCAGAATACCCTTGAGATGATCCAGCAACCAATCTTGCTCTGCTATCTGAAAAGGTTTTTATATCAGAGAATGATTAAACCAAATCAAATCATAAGATCAGGGAAGCAAACTAATCTTCCATATGTAAGTCGGGACCTTGTATTTGCATACAGATGTTGAAAGTACTCACTAGTCAGTACTATATTTGTTAGATAGTACTCAGCAGTCCAGTCAAGGAGTCAAGAATTACCATTCCTGCTCCAATAATGAACAGTAGGTCGAATAGTATGCACCAGGTACTGCTGTAGTCATAAACAGTTGATCACCAGTATTATCCCATTTCACCCAATAATTTTTCTTATTAAATTAGCTTTTGGCCTAATTTAGCCTATAAAAAGGGTACTTTTAGCATACATCCAGCTTTTATGTACATCAATTTGATATCTTAAAAAAATATTGTTCAAATAGAAAACTAAAATTGTAGATGTGTTATTCATACCTTAAATAGTACATGTATCAAATTTGGGTCAATTTGAAAGACATTTAGCCTTTAATCAAACAATTTAAAACTTTCAAGGGTGGAGTTTAATGGCTTTGTGATGAATGGCCAATCAAATTCCAAACTGACTCAAATTGCCACTCCTTATCTACATAATTGAGAAGATATCAACAATTTTTATTTTTTAATTTGAACAATATTTTGCAAGATATCAAATGGATGAACCGTAAAAGTTGGATGTACTAGAAGTACCAAAAAATAATACATTGAAATTGGAAACAGTATCTCCAAATATCGTACCAGGTTTGTTATGACCAGTATTTTTGGTCCACTATGGTAAATGATGGTACAGTTTAACTGCAAGTACTACTTACCAAAGATTACATTCAAGCGTTCCTTCTCTCAAATATAAACAAACAAATAACAGTAATAATGATAATAATAAAGAGTACCAGTAATATCGATATCAGTATTATAAAGTAAAACAAAATGAAATGACAGAACTAAAATGATTAATCAATTTGTTGAACTAAAAAAACATACATTCAGAGAGAGGTGGCGTGATGCGAACAATGTGATTGTTGATGGAGTCGACAGTTAAAAGCTCGCCTTCTGGTGAAACCCTAATGGTGTGAGGCACAACACCTAGCTTGTCCCCTTCCACTAAGGTCTCCACAAAATATCCATTCTCAAATTGTAGCACATGCCCACCTTCTGTCATACAATGCATCCAGCATGTAATGTGCAAGCAAAATAGAGCAAGAAAAAAAAAAACTAAACTAGCCTGTAAAAGTGCAAGCCTAAAGTATCGTCCTTTCTTCAATCTGCATAAGCATAAATCGGGAAGGAGTGCTAATTTGGGAAAGGCATAAGGAATGGTGGTTAGGGTTATGAGACTTCTTTCCCCCAATTGTGCAAGGGTATAAATCACAATTTGAGCTTATGGAATAAGTGACAATCGCTCTATAAGGCTGGATGTTTAAACATCTAGTTCACCAAGGCATGAAGCTTAAAACAGAAGTTCCCTAAGTACCGTTTCATATAAGCTTAGATATATATCTATCATTCCTGAAAAATAATACTTTCTCAGCAAAACATGACGGGGACATGGCATTATCGCACTTCCAGATATCGTGAATCAAGCTCAATAAACAAAAAGGCTTTTATCTTAAATTGATCTCATGAAAATATTTATCTAAAACTCTATTTATATGGTTTCTATGAATGGAACCAGTGACTAAGAGGTATCTACTTTTCACAAAAGAAAAAAATCTCATGAGAATATTTTGTACCAGTGAGTCAGAGAGCATTTGTATAAAATATTTAAATTGCAGGGGCATATACGAAAAAAACCTTATTAAAATGAGAAATGTACTATGTACACAAAATTATCTAAAAGTCCCTTTAGATCGTCATTTACCAGTTTGTGCTGTCTTTGGTGAAGGCTTTGGCCATTTGACAACCGACGAGAGCTGCTTCAGTATATCACCTGAGAACTAACACGAATATTAATACTTGCTCCAACTCAGAAAAGCCTAATACTAGAAAAAGAAAGAAAAGTTTAGCATTTACCGAAATCAACTGTCGGAGAAGCGTTGGCGTTAAATGTGAGAGTAGCGAAGAGGGCGAGAAGAAATAGAAGGTGAGGGGATCTCATTTTCATGGCGCTTACCCTTCTCCTTTTCGCGAGAAGAAAGCTCAAAAGGATCTTTCTCTCGAAATTTTTTTTTCCTTTCTATTTGATGAATAAAGGGGTTATGAGTTCAGTAGTTCACACTGTCCAGTGGGAGAGTGTGGACAAAAGAGTGCAGATTTCCTGTGTCAGAGATAATATTTTTTTGTGTGGTGAGTTGCTTCCAAAATGCCCCAGTGCAGTGGCCCATTTATATTGTACAATTTACAAAAGGTATTTTCTATGTCGGTGCTCGCCACACTGATTGTTGCTCCGTACCTGCTAGAGTGATTCTACAAATAAAGGGTAGACAGCAGCGTCAATGCACAGAGAGAATCCTTGGGAAACGCAAAGGTATTGTTTCACTTGGGATTTACTGTTTATCAAACTTATAAACAATTGTGTAGAGAAATTGGAATCTTTCGACCTAGGGTTCATTGGAATCTTTCGACCTAGGGTTCATCAAATTTTGTGTGCTGACAGTGAAAACCTCGGTATAATTTGGGAAATTTTTTATCGGTAGTAATTAATAGAAAAGAAGAGAAATAAACAGTAAGAGTATATTAATATTAATATTTATGTTGGTAGTAAGATCGGTAGTAATTTTACTGATTTTAATTTTTTTTTCTTCTGATGTATAGATGGAGAGAATTATTATATTTGATTTCTAGTAAAATATAAAAAGTTTTTCAAAAAATAGATAGATGTTTTGCTATATCTAAATTTTAAGATACTTTATCTATTTCTGTAAAAAATATATATTTTATTAGAAAAAATTAAAAGGACAAAAAAGCAAACTGGTTTAGATCGGTAAAATTCAATGTTCTAAATAGCGCGCTATAGCGCCGCTATAGAGTTTTCGGACCAAAAAAGCTATGACGCTATGGTCATATAGCGCGCTATAGTGGCGCTATATGGCCATAGCGCCTTTTTTTAGCCGTTCCGCTATAACGCGATAAACATTATTTAACCTTTGGTAAAATTCCTACCGATCTAAACTTTTTTATTTTTAAAATCAGTAAAATTGCTACCGATCTTACTACCAATATAAATATTACTGTACTTTTACTGTTTGTCTCTATTCTTCTCTCTTAATTACTACCAATAAAAAATTTCCTATAATTTGTCCGATAATATGTACGGGTCAATTGGATTTGCCTTTCGCGGTTAATGTTTTTTCTGAAAGTATTTCGCGGTAAACGTTTCAAACATGGTAATTTGAGAAGAGTCAGGTAAATCTGTAGTTTGGAGATGTAGAGAAAATTGAGACGAGTCTATGTAAATTGAGATGCACCACTAGGGTAAAAAATCGAAATTAAATGATTATCACTCTCGTCATGACATTTTCAATCCTACCACCCATACGGATCCAGTTCGTGCATCAAATTTAACTGGTGCGCGGACTGAACTGGCGCACTTGTTGGTGCGTGCACTGAGCAGGCGCTTCCTTAGTGCGCAAAATGGATAGGCACACCCCTTGGTGCGCGAACTGGGTAGGTGCACCAAGAGAGTGGTGCTATAAAAGAGACGCGCAATTTGGTGCTCAAACGGGACAGCGCGCACCAAGGGAAGTAAAAAGTTAAAAAAAAGTCAGATCTCTCTTCCCGGTTAGAATAAGTAAATTATTTTTTTTCTTTGAAAGATCCATGGGTTATATATCACAAAATATGAAATACATAATTTCAGTTACAACATTGTCTCTGAATACCAGTATCTAAAATGTAGAACTGCAAATTACAATACTGAAAACAGAGGAAACATACATCTTATACAGGAGGAATTATGAACTCTAGTCAGGTTCAAATTAGCAAATACTGTCTTCTTTCAAAAAAAAAAATGATTCTTTCAAATTACTGTAAAAAAAAGTTCGAATGAGTAAATTCGATTCATATTTTCCAATTTTATCTCGATAAACTATTCTGGCATCTCCAGTAATTCCCGCTAATTGATTGTGAATGTTCTTATCAAAAATATGATTTAAATTTAAAGGGATGAGTTTATAATTAAATTTTTATAAATATATCTAATAATTTGTTGAATTCGCATTTGGATTTCGAAAGATGATCCATCTACGTTATTAGATTAGTATTTGAATCTTGTGTGATTTCAATTTTAATTTGTTATTGATCCAATAAAAAGTTTCTCACTTTTATAAAAGCAAGATATATGATATGATTATAATCTATTATGAATTTCCTTTAATTTTTAAGATAAGAATATATTCTAAGAACATAACTATTTGTAGTGATATGCATTAGTGATTGTAATATTAGTTTTAGGTCTCTATAATATTGGTGATTATAAAAATTATTTACCCCTTATATTATCTTTTATTGTAACACAACTTTTTTATGGTTGAATTCTATAATAAATACTTTTATTATGGTATTGAAGGAGTAGTTATTTTATAAAAGGTGGATTTCTACGACATATAAGTTAGTTATTGATGTCGTATTTTCAATTTGTACTGTTATAAACTTATAATGCTGAATGATACATTGATTCATGTCATGCATACATTTTGTTATTTAAGTATTTTGATATGAAACTTTAAATTTAATTCAAATCTGGAGAGAAGGACATGGATGACACTCACAGATTTTTAGCAGTACGGTGTTTTAGAGGAATTGAAATCTGTTGAAATTCATCGTTCGTGAACAGTGTTCCTGAAATCTCTGAAATTTCGAATCCAGCCGTCCAGCTTTTTCTATGCATGTATCTCGAAACAGTTGATTTTTCTGTGCACGTATCTAAAAACAGCTTGATGGTTAAATTCAGAAAAGTAGAGATTTCAGGAACACTGTTCACTAGTGAGAATTTTCAGCATATTCGTTTCTGTTTTAGAGTGAAGAAACGGATACGGAATTTTTTTTCAAAACAAGTATAAGAAATATAAACGAAGTTCACAAAACGAGACTATACTAGCTCCCTATCTCTACCAGTGATAAATTCGGTGCAAAATTTCCTCTGAAGTAGGAATTTTTCTTTTTGGCGTATAATGTAAATAAAAATGACTGAATTTACAAGTATTAACAATTGAGAGGAAGGCACAGTGTATTTGACAAAAGTTCCTTTTTTGTGTTTTTAATGTCCAACCAAAATCATGTAGTCGATTTCTAACTGGCATCTCCCTTACAGAAAACAGTGCTTCAACTCAGACACTAGACGTGGTTTCTCAGAATAATCGACAACAATGGGATGATCACACTGAAACAGTTCTACATGATTTAACAGTGAACAGCCCAATTTTGTTTCATGTTCACAGCGTTGCCTTACTGGGTCTATGTGCCCATGCTCCAGTCTTCTGGTCAGAATATATAGAGCTCCATTCGAATAAGATAGGCTAAATCACATTGACATATCCATAAAGGCCCGACTTGCTCAAGTACACTGAACATTCTGGTTTTCTATTGCTGTCGAGATTTCCGTGTGTTTTCTAAGAGATGCCAGCACTGCACCGAAGTTCACCATTATGACATAAAAACACACTCTAGAAAGTACACATAACAGGCATAATCTACATTATTGCATATCCAGCATTGTATCATAATAGTCTTGCCATAAGAAATGCAATAAATAGGTCACATTTCATTGAAATGAGACAAGTTAGTTTACAAAATTACAATTCTAGCCTAGTTCAATTGTTTACGTTAGTCTCGAGGGGGCCCATTCTATTTTACCTATGGCTCACAAGATCAGATGTCCCAACAGGTCCTCTCATCTCATACTGGTACAACAAGCCTACTGACAGCATGCCTGGAGTGCACAAGCATCAAGGGTAATTCTGTCAAAAGGACATACTTCTATAAACCCATACTCATTGATCCAGTCACAATTGATCATTATTCTCAGAGGACAAATCAAACCTATGTTTCGCCTGTTGCCAGCATCCTGCATACAAGTAAATGATGGGTTCAGATGTGGACACAAGTATAATCTCTAGACCACACAGAATACAATACAATAAATAATTAACATTTTACTTGCCTACACCTCTTGCAAGATAGATAGGTGGAGGCAAGACATCACTTGGACATCCATAAAAAACACAAAAAGAAGAAGAAAAAAAAACATTTTAACTATGGCCGTGAAAAAAAAGAAGACATTTACTACTTTCTAAAATTGATTTTTAAAGCATTATTACCATTGAAAACTGTGTATTACTAGTGCAATGGCCATATTCTGACACAATCCCACATAATACTCCCATCCAATTAAATTTGGTGCTTGAGGTTCTTTAAAAAAATTCAGGATATTAAATACAACACATATAACATTCTCAGAAACATTGTAATGAACTTCAGAGTTTCACCATGGCTTGAAAACTCAGATGAGTCCGAGTCAATTTGGCCAAGTCAGATCAGACTCAGATAGAGTCAAGCAAGTTTCACAGAGCTCCACCAAAGTATATGTGTTCATCTGAAACTTGCTTGATTGGAGTGACATGACCAAGTCGTGACTGAATCAAACAATATTGACACAAATTTTACCATAAATTCAAGAACTTTTTGGAAAATTGTAAATTTCCTTTAAATGTTTCAAAAAACATGCAAAATGAGAGAGGTAATTGCAAGATTTGATATCCAAAAAATAGTTTAATTAGAAAATCTAAATCTATACAACATATTTGGTTCGTTCATTTCTAACAAATTTGTTTTAAACAACAACATCAGAAGTTCAGAACTAAATTATAGTCATTCTTATTCATTTCGTATGAGTATTATCGTATTGCACTAGTGCATAATATTAGCTAAAACCTTTTGCTAGATTTTTTATAATTAATTTCTTTCAATTTTCTTAGTTTTTGTAAGAATAAAAATATCTTTCATGAAAACTATAATTAACTGTTCAAGCCAACAATTTCAATTTGAGTTGTCCAATTCTGATCCATAGACAACAAGCCAAGTCCGGTCTGGGTTTCAAAACCACCATTTCATAATGAGTGAAGCTAGTACGTAATTAAGTTTACTAAGGTGGTTGTGATCTTATCTCCAACATCTATTGGATCGGATTCAAACCACAAATACGAAACCGATTTGCTTGATGAGTGGTGTTTATATGCTAAATTTGTTAATTTTGAATTTTATTTAGTGCAAAGTCAAATGGTAAAAAAACATGAAATATATAAGCATTAAAATAACCCGTAAACCTTTTTTTTTTTTAACCGCTCGACTTTGTAATGAATAAATTCGAAAATTTATAAATTTGAAATGTAAATGTATCACTCATGAAGTAGATTGGTTTCAATGGTTTAGATTTGTCGTTTGAAGCCGATGTAAAAGAACAATTGAGTTAAGCTCACCAACCCCTTGATAAGCTTAAGTACATACTAGCATCTCTTCATAAATTACATACCACATTTTAATAATCTCCACATTTCTAGTGATTAGATTAAGAAGGCCTGGTATTTTTGCATGATTTGCAGATCAAACCCAAGTCTAAAACTCAGGTTAAGGTTGACTAAGATTGTCTAAAATCTGCCCTTTCTTTTTTCGAATTTACTCAACCAAATTGGTTTACAGTTAGTCCATGTATATTTGAAGAGCTAAAGGCCTCAATTAATTCAAGGGTTAATTTGTACTATCAGATTGACCTAATAGTTATATACTTGTATGCTATTTGAAAACATCTTGAAAACTATGCAGTATTCATTGCAAAACATCCAGGGTATCTGAGAGCACAATGAATTATTTAATCCTAATTTTCTGAAAACCCTAAAGAACTGTACCTCACAGATGCTTTGTGGTGCTTCGCTTACAACCTCCTGTACCTTCTCTTTCACTGGTAGCTTTTCTTCCATCCGTATTTTGCGCTTTCTGAACCAAACCATCATTTTTCTCCCTGACCCTTTTACCCCCTATTATCTCTGAAGAATGTCGTTTTCTAGCTGGATTCTGAACATTGCCGGGCACTGGAACCATATCTAAACCGTCAACTTGCCTACTGAGTGTGTGTAATGTACTATCAACCAATGTAGACAGCTGTTCAGAACCAACTGCTTTGGAGGCTATTTCGGTAAACTTGCGACAGAGCTCCCATTTTCGACGTGCCGCAATCAACTTCGTATCCTCGACCATGTCCTTGTTTGCTTCGTTGGTCCACCGCTTCAAAATATATTTTTCAGGCAACCGTTTGATGTTCATCGCATCGAGCACCTTCAGTGCATGACAACACAACAATCCAAAACTCTCAAACTTGTAGCAGCTACATGAGATAGTTTCATTGACAGGGTTCCCAAAAACTTTATAAGACTTGTCAGAGCGATAAGCATCATCCAGATCAGATATTCTGATGGAGTACTTATTTTCTGACAGGCCTTCAATAAGTGCAGCTACGGAGAGTTCGTACTCATCCTGAAAGATCTGGAAAACTCTTGGTGTGTACAACTTGCTTGTTTGGTGGAGAATGGGGGCTTTGACCTTGATTATTGGTTTTTCGTGTGCCAATACAATCTCCTTCTCACGAACTTCATTAACCACCTTCTCAAAATGCTTGAAGAAACCAATGATATTCACATCTGACTTTAGATAGTTGTGCAAAGCCTTATTCAGACTCTCACATGGTTGTGTGTTTCTCATTCCCAGACTAAAAAGATTCTTAACAAAACAGTAAGCCCATTGTTTCCTGTCATTGTACAGAGAAGCCAACCAAGTGTTTCCATTTGTCTTGATTATGAGATCAGTAAAGGCTGCTTCAAATTCCGCTTCTTGCTCATGCTCGTACAAACAAGCTCTAAATGCATCAATGAGCTCTAAGCTGAGATGTTTGGTTGCAGTCTCCATTATTTGCCACACACAGAAGACATGCACTGTTCCCGGCATTACATTTCCTATGGCTTGTACCATTGCCAAATCCTGATCCGAAATTATAGTTATAGGTTTCTTTCCTTTGTGTGTTTCCAGAAAGGTATTAAGGAGCCACTCAAAGGATTCAACACTTCTATCGTATAATAATGCCGCTCCAAATACCACGGCCTCTCTAAAATGGTTCAATCCAACAAACACACCAAAGGGCCTAAATTCCTTATTTCTGCAATATGTTGTGTCAAAGGTAACAACATCACCAAAATGGGCATAGTCACTCAACATTTTCGAATCCGCCCAAAAAATGCTAACAATTTGGTTCTCGCCATCTAATAGCTCTACATGCAGAAAATCAGGGTTATCCAAATCTTGTCGCTTAAAGTAACTCAACAAACTAACTGCGTCCCCGTAAAACAGAGCTCCTTGACTCCTACCCCTCAAGTAATTTTTCTCATCTACACAGGTAAAATCAACATTAACGGGTCCATCGGGTTCGGTATCAGAACCCGAACCCTCAGTAACTTCCCCCCTTCTGAGTTCATGATTATGCCCAGAAATAAACTCAACAACATGGTACCTTTGTGTGCCTCTAATCAATTTGATCCCCATGCGAACAGCACAACCAGTTCGTGTCTCAGCTCTGGCATCATTAAAGTCGTATCGTTTATCCTTTTTTCGAAAACCCTCTGAGGAGCAAACAAAAGTTTGTGAAGTAATTTCGCCGGTCCGGCTCCTGTTCGTCCAATGCTTTCTGACATTGAACCCCATCGTACTACCGTAGGCAACCCAGAAATCCCAGGCTTCTTTTGCGGTGTTGAATTCCATGTCTACTCGAGGGATCCAGTTTACTCCGACGCTTAACTCCATGCTATCAACAAATTCAATCCCCCTATTTACTTAGCAAATCCTTATTTGTTTTCGAGTTGGAAGAGAAAATGGCGCGAGAGATGAATTTTGGAGGAAAAGGAGGGAGAGAAGTGCAGATTTACAAGATTTAGGGTTTGATACCGCGAGGGAAGGAGTTGCTTGGGGAAGCGAGAGAAATTGCGAAGTAGATGGCAATGAAGAATGCGAGACATTCATCAGGGTTGGCCCAAATAGTTTCAACTCGGAATAAGGAAAGGAAAAACGCAAAAAAGAATGTAGTAATATGAACAATGGGCCAAGTGGGCTTTTTGGGCCTACTAAAATTTAAAAGGTTTCTTGCACATTGCCATGCAAATGCAACTCTTTCAGGACTCAAAAAATAATAATAATAATAATTATAATAATAATAAGTAACGAAGTGATATATTATAGACTGTAGTAGTTTTACAGTTTACACAAAAAATTATCTTTTAATTTTGATCAAATCTCTCTTGGATTCGTGTAATTCATTTTTTTTTGTTTACGACTAATAATATTTTGGGCATATTTAAGAATTTATTTTCTTGTTGCGCATGTATAGGCTTATGAACTAATTAGATTTTCTTTTTACCATATGTAATATCATGTAATTGGAGTTCAGAAAATATATATTTACACTAAATTCTATTTAATATATTTAAATTAGCCAAATGTTTTTAAAAGAAAAATAAAATGTTGAGCATATCTTTGAGTCTATAGATGGAGTCCGAATCTGCTACGATTCCGAGAGGGATCGCAGGATTCTGAAATTCCGAGATCAACGGTTCAAACTTTTTCATGCGCTGATCTCGGAAACGTTCTCAGAAAAGTAAATTTTCATGCACGCATCTCGAGAAAGACCAACAGTTGAGATCGGATCGCAGGGTCCTGTGATTCTCCGAGAATCACAGCAGATTTATTTTACTATAGATGTGATAAAACTAGTATATACTGAAGCACAATGATGAAAAGCTCCAATTTATGTACAAATTAAGGAAAAGGATTAACAATGAATGTGTGAATAGAGATCTAAAATCTATAAATTAGTCAAATTATGCTAGAGAATATGAGTGTACTCCACGCTTGCACTTTTAGATGGCGGCAACTACCCTCTTATCTGATTAATTATCACTAAATTAATTTCTTCTTTAGAATGTAGAAATTTATTACCTATGGTCAAAAGTAATAAAAAGAAATATTTGCAGCAAAGATTATTAAAATTTGCCAAGTATATTAGAAAACTTTAAAGGCTAGGAATATATGTGGATCTCTGTAATCCATTATAAATTAAACCGATTATCGCTCCTACAACAAACAACCCTTCTTCCCCACCAACGCAAATGCCATGAACACCTCTAAGGTACTTTTACTTATTCTCTTGGTCATAGTCATCGGCGAAGTTTCTCTAGCAAGGCCAGAACCAAGTTTCATCTCGATCGGATCGACGTACCAAATACAAAGAAATGGGATGTTAAATACAAATTCGAAGATGTTCCGTGTGGTTCTGGCTAGAGGACGCATCCCTTCTTCGGCGCCAAGCCGTCGGGGCAATAGACACACGCATACCTCATTGGCTCCATGATAGCAACGCTATATAGATATATAGGTGGAAGATATATAGTTTAGTTGTTCGAGTTCGACATCATTTTATTCTTTTATTTTTTTTATTCTCTAGGGATAGGAAGAGCTTAATTAATTCTAAATTATATTGGTGTCCTCTTAGTTAGTTAGTATGAAAACAAAAGGTGAAGCTCATGATCATTGTAATATTGTTTGCTGCGCTTGTCATTTCAATTATGAGCTATATATATATATATATATATATATATATGTCATTTTTAGTGTTGTAGCTTCTGTGTAAATGGTTAACAAAATGTTGTACTCGATACTATTTCCTTTCAAGTATAGTTCTTCAAAATTTTATGTATATACAATTTATCCCAACTACAGCATAAAAGTTTAGAAATCTGAATTTTTAATGATTTAAGTCAACATTGATTTTATTCTACGTCATGAAGAAGATGCCAATTTGGATCCGATGCCCATCAGACTCAAAGTGAGTTCGATGGGTTCGATGACCGTCCGATCTGCTTTAAGATTCGCGCCCATAACTTTCACTTCTACTTTAAAATTTGTGCGCACGAATCTTAAAGCTGATTGGACGGTCCCGAAACCCATCGGACCCAAATTTGAGTCCGATGGGCATCGGACCCAAATTTGAGTCCGATGGGCATCGGACCCAAGCTGCTCTCCATGAAGAATGGATATATATATCTTGAAAATGATAAATTTTATATTTCCGTAAGATCGACAAAACAATTAATACTTGTACAACATAAACTCTGTATTTTATAATATTGTTCGAAAATGCATTATATTGCTTTTCAGGTTGAACCGGGTGAATTATTTAAATTTGTTTGAAATTGTTAATAGCAAGGTACAATTAGATCATAGTGAAAATTAAAAAAAAGTAAGCATTTGATCCTTCTTCATATAGAATCTTGCTTCTTGACAGGTTTTTCTTTTAAATACTATTTTTTTTTATGAATTTTCTTGTATATCTATACTTCTTAAAAAGGGTTAATTTTCAAAATATTTTTACCTATGTCACATTATTCAACATCATCATCCATTTCATTATATCTCTCACCTTATTATGATGATGAAACGATTCATATTTTCTCATGCTCTCTCATTATATAATAATAGAGAACATAAATTTGTATTTCACCGTAATAATTTTCATACAGTTAATCGTGTTATTTTTTACTATACAAATATTTATGATTGTAAAATATATTTATTTTTGTACAAAATTTTCTTTTGTAAGATTATTTTATAAAAAATATCAATGTAAAGTATTTATTTTTAAATAGATATTATTTTTTAGGAGCAAAATCTAAGGATAATTTTAGTACTTGCCTTTGCCATTTAAAACTTTATTTTTTGGTAGCTGACTAACATTATTAAATAGTTGAGTGGTCTGATCTCCAATCTTTATTTAAAAAAAAAACAAGCATTTGATCTCTCTCCATGTCCAATTTGGTAGAGTAAAAAGTAACTATTCACGAGGATTTACCGACAGAAATGTGTTATTTTCATACTGTCAGGAGTATCCGCGAAAATACTATTGGCAAAAAGCATTTTTATCCTTGCAAATAATGACACATTTTTATAGTATATATTCGACTGCATCAAATTTATAAGAGAATAAAAAAATTTGAAAATCCTATTTTTGGTTCAAAAAATTGTTGAATGGAGAATTATTAAGCGTTTGGTTACATATATATGTGGCGTTATTTTTCTCCATTATTAATATGAAATTTTATTTCACTATCTTATAAAATTTATCAATAAATATATAGATTCTTTAGTATTCAACTATTTATTTATTGAAAAAATTGTATGAAATCTAATTACACAGACCCAGACTGTCCATAAAAACCAACTAATCAATTCTTTTATACTAAATAGTCAATCTAAAAATTAATAGAATTTAGTGATGTCATTTGGTGCAAGAGATTTTGCTTTCTGTCTGGAAAAAATGTTGCCTATTTCACAAGGCAAGTTATACCAAATACCTGCCGACCATGTTTTTTTTTAATGTGACTCGCATATATATATCAAAAGTAGTTAAAAAGAACTTGGCGTCCAACCTTGATAAGATATCATGAAGAATATATAACACCGAAATTATAAAGCATAGTAGACCTATGGTACATTTTTATACACTTAATATATCTTCATATTGACCGAAAAATGCACATCCTAAGGAAGGGTGTACATATTAGATTGAATGGTGATAAAATCATATTCATATCTGATTTTATTTTTTAAATACAAATAGAGATCAGATATTAGACTGATATAAATATGCATTGAGTTTGATCAGACAACGGACAGTATCGATTCGTGTCGCCTTCTACCACAACTTTTTCTGCTGAGAAAGTCGTGTGATTCAACGTGTGGCGAGTTGCCTTTGGCTATATCATTATCATCATGTCATGACTCATGAGTGTTAAAAAGAAAAAAAAAAAAAAAACGGCATGCATATGCATATGAGCATATCCCTCCATCGCCACAATCGACCAAACGAAAAGACTGTGCAGTCCATGTAGTGGGCCTAGCCCATTTGCGTTCATATTCGGATGAGAAATGGAGATAAGGTTCGCCGCAGGATTCTTTCTACTGGTTAACTGGGCCCTCTTGAAGCCGTCCGATTGTCGGTTTATTCTTGACAAAAAGAAATGATATTGTAATATGAGTGAGGCTATGGTGCTATGCATAGCACGGATGGGGTCCGTGCTACGGCCAAAAATATGACTTTTTAAAATTCTAATGGTCGATCCAACCGTTCAATGTGATAACCATATGAATATGTACTTGCAAACTAAATTTTATATTTTTTCGAAATTTTTTACTATTTTTTTAGATAGGTAGAAAAATCAGTGTTTTCTGAAAATTCTGGACCATCAAAATTCTACCTATCTAAAAAAATAGTAAAAAAATTCGAAAAAATATAAAATTTAGTTTGCAAGTACATATTCATATGGTTATCACATTGAACGGTTGGATCGACCATTAAGATTTTAAAAAGTCAAATTTTTGGCCGTAGCACGGACCCCATCCATGCTATGCATAGCACCATAGGCTCACTCTTGTAATATGAAATCATAGTAATATGAAATCTCGATATTGTAATACTAATTATTCTCTTAGATGAACACCAACAGACAAGTTTCTAATTATATAATAGAAACGATCAAACTACAACCCTTTTTTTGTGACATATCATGACAATGATTTTATTTTTTGCATTAATTATTCAATCTTAAAATTTTAAAAATCAACTTTAATCGTTACTCTTATTTTACAGTGCATGGAGTTCATTTGATTAACATAAAAAAACAGAACAAAATTAATAGACATTATTAACTGACCAACTGTTGATTTTTTTTATACGTTGATTTTGTATTAAACAAACTCTAAATAAATGCAATAATATTTAACGCATTTGTGTGGCTTATGGCATTAATTGTACAAATTAAAGGTCGACTTTTTTACTTGGTATGTAAAATTAAATTATTAATCCAACAAATGATTTTTGTTATGATATGTCCAAAAAAAAAGTTGTAAGCCTCCTTGTTCTACAATGTTCTACAAGTCAATAACGAATTCGTATTACCTAAGGTAACATGATATTTCTGTTTGAATATGGACTGGCCAATCAGTATCCGCACGATTATTAAAATCAGTGTTTTAAATAGCTTCGCTATAGCTTTTTCAGACCATAAAAACTACGTTATGGAATATAAATCAGCTAATTCAGCTACAACCGCTATCACTATAATAGCTTACCGCTATTACTGCTACATGTTATGCTGCATGAGCTTTTTTTTTATTTATTTTTGCAATTTGCATGGGCTTCTGTATTTTTGTTCATATTTGTGATGCTACATGGTCCGCTATGCTAGGTATGCTAAACCAAACTCTGTACTTCTGTTTCTATTTGTGATTTAGTCTCTCGTTTATACCGGAAAATATTCAAATATTAATTCTTCCTTTTGCTTGCCCTTCGTCTAGTATTAATTGGTAAAATAATTGCTCTTTGTTTCAATTGAAAGCTGATTTCGATTATTGTAATATGTAAAATAATCAAATAGGTATTGACTTCGTTTCACTTGTAAAATTAATTGCTCTTCATCTATTATAATCTGTAATACGAAGTATAAACTATTAAAGAATGTTGCTTTGTAGATTTATATTTTCTTATTTGTATGATTGAAAAAAGTATAGACTTGTATTAGTTGTCATTTGGTTATTACCTCAATTCTCTAGTGTAAATAATGTTGATAATTAGTAGAAATATATAATATAATTTTTTTTTAAAACACTTTGTACGATAGTTTCTGCTATAGCTACGCTATTCGTAGTTTTTTTTTTTTAGCTTCTCCACAATGACGCGATAATCGCTATTTAGAACCTTGATTAAAACAATTCCGTTCATCTTACTTCGGATCGAATTAGTCTGAATTCTGATCGGACGACCATAATCCAAACAGAAATATTTTGTTACCTCAGAGGATATGGTTTCGTCAATACTTAAAAAGTAATGGCTAAAACCTACTTAAATCAAAGCAGAGCAACTACAGATGTAAAACACATGGCTTCTCTCTTGTAGCGAGGCGACAATTTGGCGAAGTCTTATCGTGGACATGAGATTAATTGTTAGGAGAAAATTGTGAGCTTAAACCTCATCAAGCCCCTTTGTGAGCTTAACTCAAAAGCCTATCAAATTAACTTCAAACGATGCATTCAAATCGTTAAAACCGATCTACATCATAAGTGATGCGTTTACATGTCAATTTTTAAATTTTTGAAATAATTTAGTATGAAGTCAAGCGGTCAAAAAAATATGATTTATAAGTTAATTTTAATGAGTTCATTTTTCATCATTTTTTGACCGCTTGATTTTATACTAAACTAGTTCAAAAAATTATAAATTTGATATGTAAATGCATTGCTCGTGAAGTAGAACGGATTCAACGGTTTAAATGTGTCATTTAAAATCAATCGAATAAGTTTTTGAATTAAGTTCACAAAGAGACTTGGTGAGCTTAAGAACACCTTAGTTCTACTCGTTTTACCATATGTTAGCATTTATAAGAATTAAAATCTGTATAATATTTATTTTTTACGGCACTTCAGAACTCTTATACGCACATCGGAAGTACGCTGAAGATTATTGACTGACTCTTTTTCGTCAGCGTGGGAGAGTAAAAGTCAGATGAAAACTTGCAAATAGTGAAATCTATCAAATTTTGAAAGGCCGTTGTGTCGGTCAGCGTAGTCACAAGATTCGTGAATTATTTGTGAATAATTAATTTTTTTGTGATGACAAACCGAACGCCGAATTATTCAGTTGACCGAACTTTGACCGAATTATTCCTGAATAATTTGAGAATTTTACGAATTATTCGCGAATTTTTCTCAGAACATTTTTTTTTGTTTTCTTTCTTCCTTGTAGGACTGAGATCTCTGGTCCGGATAATTTCAAATCATTTTCGAATTATATCCGAATTATTTCCGAATCACGAATTATTGACCTCGTCGAACCAAACCCGAATAATTCATTTGTCACTATGTTGGTGAGAACGCAAATGGATTATTGGTATGCCCATTACACTTTGGGTCAAGTATTTGTAAATCAGATCGATTTTTTTTTTATATTCAGTATTAAATAAAAAATAATACAAATGTTCAAATTTATTCAATAATTTTAAAAATGTCCATGGCCGCCTAAATTTTCAGCGGCCGAGAAACATATTTTTTTTTTTTTGATTTCTGTCAGAAACCGTTTTTCTTATTTATAGTTTTTTTTATTAAATTAGAAGATGATATGATTTATTTATTTTTTAATTGAAATATTAAATATATATTTCTTTGAAGTAGATGGAATACTATATAATTTAATTTATTAGAAAGACTGCAACAAATAACTCAGATCAATATTTTTTAAGTCGGATTTTTTGTGACTGTAAGAAAAATTAAAATATTTTTTTGTGTCTTATTAGAAAAAATAAAAATATTTTGAATCTGAGTTATTGATCTTAATTTAAGAGTGACTTATGAGTAAATAAATAAAATATTGTGGTCTTTCTAGTATATTTAAATTCTAAGATATTGCATCCATTTTGAAAAAAAATTGAAAAAAAAATCGTTTCGTCATATTTTTGTCAGAGAAACTTTTTGTTTTTTTTTGAAAATTGAAGGACCACAATATTTTCTATATTTTTCTAGAAGTGACTTTTAAACCGGGATCAATAATTCAGATTCAAGATATTTTTATTTTTTTCCAGTAACACACAAAGAAATATTTTAATTTTTCTTACAGCTTCAAAAGAAATTTCCGATTGAAAAATGTTGACTAAGGTTATTTGTTGCAGTCTTTCTAATAAATTAAATTATATAGTATTTCATCTATTTTCAAAAAATTATATAAAATTTTCTAATATTTTAGGAGAAAAAAATAGAAAAATCATAAAAATTTCTAATTAAATAAAAAAACTATAAATATAAAAAAACAGTTTCTGACAGAAACCAAACAAAACCGAACAAACAAAAAAAAAATTATGGTTCTCGGCCGCCGAGAATTTTGACGGCCCAATAAAGAATTCAGCTGCCGAAATTTTCGGCAATCCGGGCATTTTTAAAAATTTCAGAATACTTGAGTATTTGTATTATTTTTTATGTAATGTTTGAATATTAAAAAAGAATCTGTAAATCATATATCATTTGTGGGTTTTTGAGGAATCACGGTTCAACAAACTTTAAGGAGTGAGGCTATGGTACTACGGATCAATATTTTTGTTTTCAAGATTCTAATGATCGATTCGAATCCTTCAACATGATTTTCATATAAATATGTACTTGTAGACTAAATTATATATATTTTTTAATTTTTTTACTATTTGTTAGATAGGTAGAAAATCACTATTTTGGATGGTCCAGAATTTTCAGATTATGTAATTTTCTACTATTTTAAAAAATATAAACAAAATTCGGTTTGCAATTACATATTCATATGAATATCATGTTAAATTGTTCGAATCGACTGTTAGAACTTTCAAAACAAATATACGAGTCAATAGTGGGAGCTAACATAAGAGCATCTGCATCCTTGAAACTCTTAGAGTTTCTAAATAATTGTTAACTGTTTTTAAGAAATTATAGACTCTAGAGTTTCTAAATGTTCATATCTTTGAAATTAATTTTAGAGTTTTTAATAAGCTACATCATCAGTAAATTAAAATTGATAAGCCACATCAGCAGTAAATTAAACTAATTTTAGCGAATACAAGCCAATCGTTTTGCCACGTCAAAATTTATAAATAATTTCTTAATAAGAAATTATTGAGCAAAGTTGTTAAATAAGAAATCCATCTACATTTCTAAAACTGATTTAGCAACTGCCATGTCAGATTGAAAACTCTAATAGTTTCAGAGATACAGATGCTCTAAGCTATGCATAGTAGGATATCCTCCCTCAATTGAAACTTCCATAAAAGGCAGCAAGCCAACTGTTCTATCTTAAACTGAGTTCTCATAATTCAGCTCCTATCTAATTAGTACGGATTTCATTAAACATTCATAAAAGGCAGCAAGCCAACTGTTCTATCCTAACCTGAGTTCTCATAATTCAGCTCCTATCTAATTAGTATGGATTTCATTAGACGTGTTATGGATACACCTGACTACACAACATTGGACTCACTGGATCTCAACAGAGCACAGCTGTAATTAGTTGGACATTATTCTCAATAGTTTGTCATCTAGTTAGAATTAGAATAGCCCTTTATATACAACACAATCATACATGTAATCTGTATCAAATCAGATCAATAGAATGAATATTTGAAACTCTATCTCTCTCTATTCCTTTACTGGTTTTAAGACTGTTTAAAATATAGGAAGCCGATATGAGTACCCGCACTCCGGTATTCGTATTATACCCGCATCTTAACTGTCATATTTTTGACGATCTGTGAGGAATTTTGCGAATCTAAAACTATGAACATCTTCTACGTAATTTTCTCTTTCAAATGGGACCTATGATAACGTATTTTTGGGCTCGTCGTCACGTAAGTATTTATACCTATACTTGCAAGTATTTTTTTACATATGACACTGAATTACATCCGAAAGTATTAATATCAAGTATTGTAAGTATTTATACCTATAAGATCAATTATTTTTTGTAGAGGAAGGTTGACGCGGAGACTATTAGAGAATGTTGATGGGGGGATACGGGGTTCCTACTACTTCATTAGAGGAAGGTTGACGCGGGAACGATTAGGGGACTGAAAAAGAGGATGATTATATCAAGTTACGCATGCAAGTATTTATATCTTATTTTGCAAGTATTAATATTTTATGTTTCAAGTATTTATACCTACGAAGGTTGACGTGGAGACGAGTGTGGAGACTGAAAAAGAAGGACCATAGTACAACCTTCCTCTAATTAGTGGGGACCGTAGTACAACTTTCCTCTTTTGTTGTTGCGGGTACAATGCGGATACTGGAGTGGGGGATTGAAATAATTATTCTTAAATATATTAATTAACCTTTTAATCGAAGCATACATTTTATAAAATTTCACTTTAAATCAATAAAGAGAGTCGAATGTAATTTAATTTCAATGATTTAGTTCACTAAAAAACCAACAACTTTATTTAGTTTATTGAGAAATAAAACTTTAGTTTGGTTCGGTTCGGTTGCAATGCTAAATCGGTTCGGTTCAGTTCTATTTTATAAAGTCATTTGAGCAATTGATTAAGAAATAAACTGGGATATTAAGAAATAAACCGGGACGGTCCGGACCAAATTCATAATATATAAAAGTTCGGTCGGTTCGGTTATTTCGGTTGAAATTTTTGAAACCGAACGGAACCGAAATTATAATTCGGTTTTAAAAAGCAAACCAAACCAACCATTAACCGAAAAAACGAACCGTTTGATCCAAACTAATTCGGTTCTGTTCAAAACTGACTAAACCCCAATGAACACCCCTAGTCAAATCTTGTCAGTTTGATGTCCGATAATAAGATTTGCTTCACCAAGAATTCCTCCTTTGAGAGTCCATTTCAATCAGAAGGTTGGACTCGTTTTTTTTTTTTTTAAATTTAATATTTTCTACAAATGATCATATTTAATCTAGATTGTCATGTAGAAAATTGATGATCCAAGACTCCAAGTTTATAATATCAAATAGAATCTGTACAACTAAGAATTGAGCTACGGTGCATTGCAATGTATATGCCCTCTTGTACATTGGACTATAGGTTATTGAATTCGAAGTTCAAACAGGCGATCTATATGACTCAACATGTTTCCATATTAAAATGTGCTTGGAGATCAAATTTTGTATTTTTTGGGAAATTTTCTAATATTTTTTTTTAGAATTTTTGAAAATTATTGTTTTTCTGAAATTTCTGGACCATAGAAAAACAACGATTTTCAAAATTTCTAAAAAAATAGCAAACAATTTCAAAGAAATGTAAAATTTGGTCTCCAAGCACATTTTAATATGGATATCAAATTGAACGGTTTGAATTGATTTTTTTAAAAATAAAAACTAATAATTTATAGTCCAATCTACAAGAGGCCTTATACATTGTAATGCACCATAGCTCAATTCTACAAAGTGGTAATGCATATCAGATGGTCTGAACGGATTTTGTGCTAACACAGGGTTACCTTTTTTAGCTAAATGCTACATATGCCATGCTTTAAGTTTTAGTTAACTTTTCGCAATAAAAAGGAAAGTCCGTTGAATAGTAACGCTTAACGGTTTTTTTGAGAATTCGTATCGTTGCATTAACTCAAAAAAGAATATTTTGAGTTAATATATTTGTACAGTTCGATTCATTTTAAAATTCGTACAAACTAGATTTACATTAATATTAAACGACTTCTTAAATTATAGGTTGTGGCTGAATTAGCTCTATTTAAATTCAGTCAAGATTCATTAACTCAAAAATGCTCTTTTGAGTTAATGCAGACGATGCAGACTCTTTTTGAACACTTCACGGTCAAGGCCAGAAATGCAACGAATTAAGTCAAATGACCATTTTGCCCTTTACTAATATATGCCGTGGTGCTCTTTGTTCTGAGTTCTGACCTCAGCCGTTTCACATTAACGGTCACCCGTTTTTTTGTTGTTGTTGTTGTTGTAGCGTCTCTCAACGAATTTCGTTTAGACAAATAAAGAGAACGCTAAACCAAGGGGAAAGTGAACGGGTGGTCTGGCCAAGTACACTTTTCTTGTAGTTTGTGCTAAATTTTGCTTTTGGAGGTTGGTTTAAAGTTACAGCTTTTGTAATTTCATGATTTATTCATGGATTAGATAGTTACTATTTGAAAGGTTGTAATTTTGAGGTCAATTTGGGTCTGATGTCCATCGGACTCAAAGTGAGTTCGATGGGTTCGATGACCGACCGATCTGTTTTATTCGCGCCTGCAACTTTAGCGTATGCTTTAAAATTTATACGCACGAATCTTAAAGCAGATCAAACGGTCCCGAAACCCATCGGACCCAAGCTGCTCTCTGTAATTTTTTACTGCTACAGTTTTTACTCATGCGAATAGTGCCTAATATATTTCTGTTCTGTCTTTTTTCATTTATATATTTTTATCTATTTCAAAAAAAGATCAAGTAATCAAAATAATATTAATTAAGATATATTTATTTTCTTATTTCATATTGAAATCCTGCTCCAAAATAAATGATAGTTTACTCAGTACAATAATGTTTTGTTTTTGAAAAAAATTGAAACCTTGTTAATTAGTCACAATAACCAAACACATATTATATAGTATTTAAAAACTAACGAGCATAAATAAAAATGGAGAGAATATATGATACAATATAAATATAATTAAGATATTGTATGAAAGTAGAAATTCTTATATTCTAATTTGAAAATGCGAGCAGATCGAGAAAGGGATTTTCCAATATTATGTTAGATATTTTAAATTAACACCACGATAATAATAATTAAGTTAAACAAACTTAATAAATATTTGAAGTAGAGAACCTCTATCCCTGCTTTATATATCGTACAAGACAACAAATCCAGCCACAGTGTGATGCGTAACTATCTGTTTGGAATTTGTAAAAATGTCGTTTTATCGAGAATTTTGTGTGATCAGATAAATTCCTTGCACAAAAGTGCTAAGAAAAATGTCGTTTTAATGTGAACTTGATATGAAAACTCCAGTTGGGCAGAACTGGAGAGAATATTGAAGAATTTTGACATCACGGCTTCTGTTCACGTGGTTCCCGCCAAGACTAGTTCAACCCCTCGACCGGGAATCGAATAACCGGACCGCAAGCGGGTCCATGGCTCCGGTCCTGATCCCAATTATTATATTCTGTCAGCAACTGACAAGTGACCATAGCCTCTTGTGGACCCCACTCTAGCTCCTTTCTTTCCTCTCCTGTCTCCGACGCACACCTTATTGAAACTCGCGTCTTCCCTTCATCTCTGTTTTCAGATAAAGTTTGAGTATAGACCAGGTCTATAAATTGTCCATGACGAGCCGTATTGCTGATCACGCTAGATCACTAAATATTCGCAAAAGTTTCAGCGCATTTGCATAACGTACGATATAAACCACGTGCTTAACACAGTCTTCCTCCGTTATCATTTCATAGTGGGTTAAACCTGGTCCATGTAAAAGAATCAAAGATCACTCGTGTTGGACGCGGTACTGCGTTTTATTCGTATTAGTGGCTTACATGTACGGCAATGGTAGGTGCAAGCAGAAGTTTTACTTTTGAGACAAATCCATGATGCTCAAGTCTTTCTCAACTGCAGTAACCCATCTGCTAATTACTACTCTACCCTTTACACTCCTCAAGTACTTTCTTAAGCTATTCCGGGTGTTCATAGAAATATTATTCATGGTTGAAGGGTACTTTTGAAAAATATCCTGTTTAAATGCCCCCACAGCACTCTCTAATCCCAATCAAGTGGCAGCCTTTCTTTATTGGACTTAGACCAGTCCTTGTCTAAAACCAACCCTGCTCTCTCTTTAAAAATAAATTATAATCACAAAAAGAAAAGAAAACACCTCCTCTCTCTCTCTAGCTCGTGCATAGTAGCAGATCCAAACTCGCCTCAGAGAGCAGCTCAGGTCGGATCCGTACGAAGGGGCGGAGAGCCAGCCGCCGGGAAGATGACGTCAGGAAGCCGTGTTCCGACGTGGCGGGAGAGGGAGAACAACCGGCGTAGGGAGCGTCGGAGGAGAGCAATCGCGGCCAAGATATACTCTGGGCTAAGGATGTACGGAAACTACAACCTTCCCAAGCACTGTGACAACAACGAGGTCTTGAAGGCACTGTGCAACGAGGCGGGATGGGTCGTTGAGCCCGACGGAACTACCTATCGCCAGGTTTTGTTTGATTCTTGCATTGTTTTGAATTTCGAGCGGGAGAAGATATTAAGAAAATATTAGCTATTTGAGGAAATTTGTAGGTTGATCCTCACTATAATTAGCTGAATTGCGTGGGGAGCCATGCCTAGTGGGGGAATTCTCTATTGATCCCTGCAATTTGGGCAAGTTAATATAAGTCCATCATTTTCGTTATTATTTTTTTCTAGGAGGTGGTAGTTGTGTTGGGTTCTAATGTTATCATATGAATGTTAGTTCGTGATTTCTTGCTCAATTGCGGCAGCATTCCTGTCCTTTTTTTTTTTCTCTCCTTAGTACACCTTCCTGGGTTCCTTTTATTTTTTCCCCGTTTTGGGTGTGGTTGATGTTTTATCCCTGCTTTTTAGGCTTTTATTAGTAGCTTTTCACTTACTGGTATTGGGTTTTATATACTGGTATTAGTTTTTCACTTACTGGTACTAGTTTTATTTACTGATATTAGGGTTCTAATTTACTGGTATTTAGTTGTTTGTTTACTGGTTATTTCCTTTTTATTTTGGCATATTGTAAGGATGATTTTAAGTAATGAAGTAAAGCCTACAGGTTACAATTCAAAAAAAAAAAAAAATTGTATGCAAAAGGTTAAGGGACAGCTGAATGCATAATCACCATTCTTCGGTGCTGCATTTAAAACAATAATTTGTTAAATTAATTCCTAGTTTTCTCAGCAATTTGTTAATTGTGTGATTATGTATCCTAATTTTTGCTTTGGTCACGTAATACTAAGAAGGATATGGAAATAATGCTTCTTTTTTTACCAGATATGCTTACAATTCACCAGGGATAACTTTTGCATTTTGTTTTCAGGGCTTTAAGCCTCCAGTGACGGAGAGATTGGAAATGGTTGGTGGCTCGGCCGATCCCAGCCCATGCACTTCATACCAGCCAAGCCCACGGACCTCTTACAACCACAGCCCAGCCTCTTCCTCCTTCCCCAGTTCCTCCTCTTCATCATACATGGCATCAAACCCTAACAATCCGTTCATGAGCACCAATCTCGAGGGAACATCTCTCATCCCATGGCTCAAGAACCTCTCCAACTCCGCTGCTTCATCGAAGTTCCCTCAATACCACCCCCACCATCTCTATATTGGTAATGGGTCCATCAGCGCACCCATAACCCCACCATCCGGGTCACCGCCCCACACCCCACGAATCAAACCCGATTGGGACATTTCGAACCCTAATCCAAATAGCCATTTTGCTCAATCCTCTTGGGTTACTGGGTCAGGTTCAAATTATGCCTCTCTCCCCAACTCAACGCCCCCGAGCCCGGGTCGGCAGTACATACCGGATCCAGCTTGGCTTGCGGGGTTTCAAATCTCCTCTGCGGGACCCTCTTCTCCTACTTTTAACCTTGTTGCACCAAATCCTTTCGGGCTTTTTAAAGGCCCATTAACAGGTGGAGCTTCTTCTAGTAGGATGTGCACGCCCGGTCAGAGTGGGACTTGTTCCCCCATTATGGGAGGAGGTGGGGCACTTCCAAGGGATGATGTGCAGATGGTGGATAGTGGGTCCGACGAGTTTGTGTTCGAGTCAGGTAGCAATGAGGATGATAAGCGGGTTACTGGTCTGGTAAAGGCCTGGGAAGGGGAGAGGATCCATGAGGATTGTGGTTCTGACGAGTTGGAGTTGACCCTTGGGAATTCGAACACTAGAGCTGATTGATTGCAATTTGCAATAGTGGGTTCAGTGACAACATGAAGGTGGTCAGTTTGTTTTTTAAATTGGGTGGTGTTTTCATTCCTTTTTTATTTTCTTCTGCTTTCATTTTTCAATTTTTTAGTTTGGTGGTTATAGAAGTAATGAAGGGGGAATTAGACATCTTGGAGGACGAAAGGATCCAACCCTTTTTGGATTGGTGTTATTTAATGAAAAAATATATGTTCAGTTTAGTTATGTTTTTTTTCCCCCAAATAGAAGAAAATGGTCAGGAAAAGAGTACAGCAGTCCTGTTGTGCATGATAAGGTGTTCCTGTGCAAGTGATGTTGGTTGAATTTGTGGCCGTTATATTTATAATTTTATCTTTTTTTTGTTCATGGAATCAATGTTTCAAGTCTATTGGTGGAGCAAAAACTCTTCTTGACTATATGGCACAATTTTTTGCCCTCCCTTAATTTGTTTCTTTCACTAAGGTTCTTTTATCGAAATGTTTTTGTAGAACTGGCATTGTAAACTGCAGTACATGTCGGTTCGCCATGTTGGTAATTTTAGTTCATGATTGCCTTGAAATATCTGCAATTCTCAGAAATAAATCTGCTGTTATTCCAAAGGGATCACAGGACCCTGTTATTCTTATCTCAACCGTTCAAAGTTTTTCATGCGCTAATCTCAAGGAAAAAGTTTTTTGTGCCTGAATCTCGACAAAGGTCAACGGCTGAGATTGGAATAACATAGTCCTGTGATCCCTTTGAAATAACCGCAGATTTATATCCGCAATTCTGCAGTGCTAAACTAGCTGCCCGCATTAACCTCACTTTGTATTTTAATTATGCACAAGTATCTTAATGAAGAACTAAACAAAAATAGATTGCTGTGTTGTAACTAAAAGCGGACCTACATTGGGAAAGATGGTCATAACAGTTAAAGAGGTCCAACTATTTTGTACCGACAAGGCAACAACCAAAACATGATGTTGAACCCCGATTTATAAATAACTTGATATCGTACGTATGTGCTCGATTTTGCTCATAAATGATTCCATGGTCGAGCTCATGCATAGCAATTTTGTGTTTCCTTGTAATATATCCGTTGATGAAGGACTATATTTACAAAGAGTCTATGAAGGTCTATATTTTACTTCCCATTTATATGTCCGCTTTCAAAGTCTAAACAGTCGGTCAGAACCGTTCAATATGATATTCGTTTTAAAATGTACTTAGAGTCCAATTTATATTTTATAGATTTTTTTACTATTCTTTTAGATACGTAGAAAATCACTGTTTTTCATGGGCTAAAATCTGATCAATAAATTTTCTACATATTTAAAAATAGTAAAAGTTCGGTAAAATGAAAAATTTGGTCGACGCACATTTAAATATGGAGATATATCGATTGTTTGAACTTTAAAAACGAAAATATAAATGTGAAGTAAAATATAGTCCTTCATGAAGCACAATAGTCCAACTCTCTTACAAATATTATTTAAATGGAAAGAAAATATAAATATATCCTTCATATTTTAAATAGAAAATACCTCAAATTGAAGTCATTTAAAATTTGATTGGTCATCCATTATAAATTCATTAAAGCCCAACTATCAACAGTAAATTATTTGATAAAAAAGCTACATAACTACCAAATCGGATTAAATTTGATACACGAGCTATTTGAGAAATAAATAACGCTTCAAAATATCAAATGAATGTACATGAAAGTTGAATGGATATAACAATTAGAATAATGATTTTGTCCCCAACTATTTGGTTCCCTAAATGTCTCCCTAACTAATTAGTCTCACTAACTGTCAAATGACTTTGAAAAAAGAAATTGGCTTTCTCTCCTATTGGATCTCCCAGTCGATCCCCTCGCAGAAAGAAAGAAAAAAAAAAAACCCTCAAGTCACGATCAATCTCAACGGCCTCCGCCATCCAAACCCACCCCATGCCTCAATGGCCTCCACTGAGCGCTCCATGCACGCTCGTAGAGTATTCCTTGAATCCCCTTTTGCTACCCCCGCTCACTTCTTCCCCATCCATTCTCTCTCGAATCGGCAATCTGGCACCGAAGGTGGATCCGAGTTCCAGACTTAGAAACTCATCATCGACGGCAAGGACGGTAAGGAGGTTAAGGCCCAGATCTGGAACAACGCCAGACATGATCATTTCCGAGTTGTTACCTCCGCCTATTACAGTGGTGCCGTCAGTGTTCTCCTTGTCTACGACATCAGCAGCCGCACCACCTTTGACAGCGTCGGCCGTTGGCTCAATGGCTCAATCAGCTCATAGATCTATTCTTTACGTTGATTTATCTGAATTTTATCCTTTTTGCTTCAATTGCTTCACGTATATCAGATGTTTGTTAAAATGTCTCAATGAGCTATCAAGTATGCATTGATTCGAGCTTGAATGCAAACCAGCGTACTGGTACATAAATGAATGCACGGAAATTCTGTGTCTCTAACTAGACTCAGATTCTGACATAGGTACCTGAGCTATTTCTCCATTTTAATACATCCATATAACAGATATTTAGTGAAATCAATCGCCACAAGATAGAGAAGATTTGCATTTTCAAAGGGATATTCAACAACTGGATTTTCTCAGGTATCATTCTTTCGACAATGATTTTCCATATTTATTTTGAGCTATTGAGCATATATTATACATAAGATATTTTAATATTCTAGCAGTTGTGCATAAAATTACCGAAGGAATATCTTCTTAACTTTTTTAAAATAAATTTCTACATATCTTAGGTGAGGTGATTTCCGAGGAGAACTCGCTAGAATATTGGTACAGATAAAATCAAAATTCATGTGGATGCAGTACATCATGGAGATCGAGCTCTTGTTATAGATGATCTTGTTGCCACTGGCGGGACCTTAAGTTTGCGGTCCCCTAGGTCCGTAGTGGTCCCAAGATAGTTAATACCCAAAACACGTTTGTGGGTTTCTCTTAAATACCTTACAACATAAATATTCACAATTTATTATAGTAATTATTAATACTCGACATTTTAGAGAAGAATACTTGATATTTTAGAAATAAATACTTGACAAGGTATGAATACTTGCACATTGAGGTATGAATACTTGAATGACGAATAATCCAAAAGTATTTCATCATGGATCTCATTTGAAAAAGAAAATTACATAGAAGACGTTCGTGATTTTAGATTTACAAAATTCTTTACAATCGTCAAAAATATTGATGAGATTAAATGGAGAAAAAAAATTCTAAAAACGTGTAAAAGATGAGTTTGTGATTAGAGAGAAAAAAAAATTGATATCCATTTTTTTTTTAAATAGTTAATATCTTAGGTATGAATACTTAATATATTATATAGTAATACTTGTACGCAAAAGTATCCATACATGCACGCGTCAATTGTAAATTTTTTCAAATATAAATGATCCTCCAAGTAATTAGTGATCTCTCCAAGTAATTAGTGATGTCGTTTGTACTTTATGTATCAGTTAGTCAGGGAGACGTTTAGAGAACAAAATGGAGGGGACTCTTAGTCGCTCCCTAGCAATTATCCTTTTTCTCCCTTCAATTTTCCCACGAGGTACCTCAAACAAATTGTAAATACCCATGATGATGAAACCACAAGATACATCAACTGGCCAGCATATGCTTACAGCCAGTACGCATTAAACTGGGACGGAGCACAGGTACAGCTGCTGGGACGGTTCAAGTGTTCGACTAGGCATAAAGAGCACTCTAAATAGAAAAAAAAAAAAATACACTAAATCATGCTTTGTATAAGATGATATTTACAGAACATCCATCCAAAGTTCCATCCAAAGTATAGATATGTACAATTGTTGTTGAATTGCCACACTATCCATCTCACCAATGAATAAATGCGTGGTTAAGAAGACACCACCCACACAATTGAAGCTATGTACTAAGAGCTGGATATATATTGTACCGAGTAGATTGTGATCTCTCTATCTTATCAAAGAGATTAGAAAGTGCTTGATAAAGAATGGAAGCAGCTGGTGGCCGTGCAACTGATCCTAGGAGGATGTCTGATGCCTTCATCTGGGTCCCATAGAATTGAGCATTTTCTGACGATCGGGTCGTGACCATGCTACCGTTCAATGCACAACCAACAAATGCACCTGTGATAATAACAAGGTTCGGTGCTTGTCAGAAGAATTGTTGTTAATAACAGGAGTATCATGTGCAAACTATGGTTCAACTCCCTATTTATTACTCCCTTTTTTCTAATTTAGTTATTACTTCAGGTCCTTATTTGATTGAACATTGTGCAAGAGGTTAACTATCGCATTTTTATTTTTATTTCCTTCTTTAATGCAAAATTCCATGCTTACACTTAGAATCCTATCGCATCATTACACCCCTACAGACAAGGTCTCCACGTTACATTAAAAAGCATCAGAGATTTTGCAAACTAGTATTTTCATATTCATCATGTTATTTGGATAATACTTGCTTTAAAGGAAATTTCAAAATTTTGAGAGTATGCGAGTGTATAAACACAATTAAGCCTCTGTTAGAGTGAGTAATAAAAAAGGGGGCTTATATATTTGGAAGAACGGAAAACCTTTGCTACAGCTATATGAGTAACATGCCGCATAGCCACCATCTCCTGCACGTAGGTCAGCCTCAGCTGCACGACCCACAGAACCTGCAGCTGCACTGACACCAGCCCCCACCGACAGATGTGCATTTCCACAAAAAGTTTTGATAGCTTCTTTGTTTCTCAGCACAATTATGTAGTCTGTTATCTCACCTCCAGCCTATCCAACAAGACAACAACCCAAAAGGTCAGAACAGACCGAAAGAAATCCAATGTTTTGCTCTTATACATCTTGTGTTGGTAAAATATATAATTGGCAAGAAATTTTTTGTTTCTATAAGAGCTAAAACTAAAATGCATTAACCTACAAAAAGAGAAATAGATTGACCGTATTGAACAAAAACATATAAAGACCTATGATTCTACAACAACTTTTCAGAAAAATAGAAGAAATTACTGTTCAACCATTATTCAAAAAACTTTCCCATAGGAAAATTCTCTAAGCAGTAAGCACCCTTCATTTCTTCATCATTAATGCAAACAAAACATAGCTTGTTAAGAAAGGTGGGTTAGTTTGGGTTTCTTTTTCAGGACATGAAAATAGGGCCATCCAAGGTATTTCACAAGCATTTCTTCAGAAATGAGTGATCCTGTGCTTCGGGTGTTACTTTAAATTTTAATGTTTTACAGTGAACTCATCCGATATTATAGGAATCAACATCCACGAGACTTTGGTTACCCAAACCCAAGACACAAATAACAAAGTCATACAGGAAAGCCAAAAAAGTAGATGAAGATTTGTTAAGAACATCTAATTATTTTTTAATTTTTTACATAAACACAAGCCAGTTATTTCCACAAACGCCAATAAATGACCAGAAGAAAAAAATAAACAGATTCACCTGAGCACCCCAGCCAAGGCCGAAAGTGGAGACTGCTGACGGTGCAGACCATGAGCCATCTTCCCTACGTGCAACTACCAGCCCAGTCCCAATTTTGTACGTCACCATCATCCCCACATTTGCCACTGTTATTATAGCAAGCCCCTTTGCTTGTTTAAGGATTGAGTCAGGGATGGACTTCTCTGGCTTCATCTTCCCCACCTTCACACAAGTTTAATTCAAACTCAGGAACATTTAGCTGATCCTGACATTAGCTGTTACTGGTATGCACATTTATTGGATGTATCAGACATCCTGATAATTGGGTACTGGACATACTTACTTCTTTTCACGATTTTTAGGCTATGCTCTAGAGAAGTAACAGGAGGTGGAGGGGAGGGGAAGGTAGGAATGGAAAAGGTTGGATATTATCCCTCAAATTGGGGGTACAAAAACTTAGTTTTTTGTATAGAGTACTACTACTCTTTCCTGCATTTCCCTTTTCTCAGTTATGGATTAATAATGATTTTCTTATCTATTTTTCATTTCCCATTCTTTTGCCATTTACATCATCTTTTACAATATTCAAGAAATTTGTCTGTCTAATTAATTGCTAAGAAATTGGAGCTTTGAGCAACAATCATTGAAGTCAAACATTAGTAGGCTAGTGAGTTTCAGCCTGCCATACCAGCACCAGGTGGCATCATAATTCAGTGCTAAAACAAATATGTACTAGTTAGATGAAAATGAACTACGCAAAAGGTCCACCCAAACTAA
The DNA here is from genome assembly GCA_025461045.1 of Carex parvula. Lineage (NCBI taxonomy): Eukaryota > Viridiplantae > Streptophyta > Magnoliopsida > Poales > Cyperaceae > Carex > Carex parvula. Next base: position 107,912 of record JAJGRW010000824.1, read on the forward strand.
AATGTACCTTGCAATAAGAACGTATTGAGTTAGCAGCCTTGTATATCTCATATTCCATGGTGCGAGCCCATGGGAAATTAAGCCATGACCTCAATGTACTCAGGTCTGTGAGATCATGAATCAATGGCTGAGATGCTCGGCTGACCTGGCCCATCAAATATGGCTGTATCCCTTCCAACCTCACACAACACACATCACACACTCTCTGAGGTTCAGTAGCCCTAAATTTGGGAGGCAACAGGCTCCTACCTTTGGAGCAGTCACTACAGAAAAGCCCACCGCAAAATCTACAATGGTGTCTTGAACATATTATAGGATGAAATTTTGCACTACATAACATGCAAGCAGTCGATACACTGTCTGGCAGCCATCTGACAGGCTCTGTTTCAAGCAACCCATTCGCATACCCAAAATGGGCATCGGTTAGGGTTTGAGCCATCTCCTTCCATGCCTCCTGAAGCGCATCCGTAGGCATAGGGACAGAAGTGGAAATATATGACATGTGATGACCCAATATATTGTTTAATGAGATGAGAGAGGAAACTTTGCCTCCTGCAGCTCCTAACATTTCTGCAAACACATCCCACATGGTCATCTGTGTGTTCGGTTCAAGAGGGTCCCACCTGAATTCTTCGTCAGGGAAGTAGGCACCTTCGGAGCCAAAGCCGCGTTGCCAGTCCTCGTGGCCAGTACCGGTCATTGGGGGCACTGAGACAGGAATCCACATCCCAGTTTCTTCATACAGAGGCGGGTCGTAGAAGAAGTACTTTCCTGATTGTTGGTTCAATGCGTCTTCTTCAGCTCTGAGGTCATTTTGAGGATCAGAAGCATTGTCTGCATCCAGATTCTCTGGACTGTTTGTTGTTGAAGGTGAATCAATCTCAGTTTGTCCATCCCTTCTTGAATCTTCAGCCTGATTACCATCAGAGGATAATTGTCATGGATGAAATTGATGCACTTGAGTAATTTGATCAAAGGTTTTTGTAACAAAAAGACATAAAAATAATTAGTCAAAATTACACTCAACCTTAAATTGGACCAATTAGTACAATTCTGCGGTAGTTACTACAAGCTTACTTCTACTTGTTCCAATTTTGGGCAGGGCCATTACATACATCAAAGGAAGCAACTTCCAAACTCCAAGCGCACTGAATACTAAATTACAGTACAACTGAGACCAAGAACGCATCAACAACCATAGATATACATAAATTCAGCACTAAAACCAGATTAAGCTACTTTTTCAAACAAATAAGCATAATTGAAACAAAATTTCCACATTATATGATATAAATTGAACAAATTGACCTCATCCGTTGAAGAATCTTGTTCTTCTTCTTGCGCCCCTCCAACAGAGGAAGAAACTCCGGATTCAACCGATTCTGACGGACTTGTAGCCTTGTCGGATTCTGGCTGCGGTTCGTCAGGCTCGAAAAAGGGGAATAGCATGTCGGATTCCTCCATTAGCGTCGCTGTAACAAAGAATCAATTGGAGATGCAGAGAAAATTGGTCTGAAATTAGGGATGATAATTGAGAAGTTTGGGGATTTTAGAGGAATTTGATTGTTTGAAGGAAAGACTAAGAAAACCACACGAAGCTATCAAAGCCTACAATTCGGAAGTAAACCTATAGAAATAATTATTCGCCATCTCAAAAAGGAGAATGGAAAGGGACTTTTGCTCATATGCCCTTCTCAAATCAAATCTTATCTTTTCTCCTATTTTTTCCCCTTTAAACTATTTTTCAAAACATTGCTTTAGTCCTATATGTTGTATTATTTTAAATATTCGCATCCAACCAGAGGTGAGAAGTTGCTTTACTTATTTGGACGCCTAAATTAGGTGAAGCGAAGACATATTCACTCAATCTCTTTTAATCACTTTTTTAGTTTTATGCTTGGACAATCCATCTAAAACTAAAAATTATTCCACATATTCATGAGCTACTAAAAATATCTATTTAACGCTGCTATAATTAGCCTATAACGGGTTTATTCTATTAAGTTGATTGCCTAATGCCTATATAAAATTTACCAAATTATGCATTCTATAAATATATATAATTCAACAAGACGTCCAAAAGACAGAATCAAACCAATCTCCTTTTTGAGAGCTTTGTTTACATATGAATTTTTGAAATTTTGAATTCATTTAGTATCGAGTCATACGGTCAAAAAATGAAGATTTTGTGCGCATATTGATGCATTATTGTCATGTAAAAAAGAGCCATCTTTCAAAAATCATAAAAAATTATAAAAAATACTAATAAAAATAAAAACTGGTATTCTACAAGTTAATATATAACCAATTTAATGAGCAACTTAACTTGATGTTTCGAATATGAAAATTTTAAATTTAATCCGTAAGCATATATCCTTATATGCGTAGCATATATAATCGAACTCATATATATATATATTATATATATATATATATATAGAATCTGGCTAATATGCTACGCGTATATAAGGGCCCCTCCGTGCTACGGCTCAATTTTTGAGTTTTCAAAATCCTAACGGTCGATCCGAACCGTTCAACATGATCTCCATATGAATATATACTTGCAAACCAAATTTTACATTTTTTAGAATTTTTTTACTATTTATTAAGCCACTTTGAAAATCGCTGATCCAATGGTCCAGAAAAGTTTACTGTTGTGTACAAATTAGTGTTTTTTCAAAGTGGCTTAATAAATAGTAAAAAAATCCTAAAAAATGTAAAATTTGGTTTGCAAGTACATATTCATATGGAGATCATGTTGAACGGTTCGGATCGACCGTTAGGATTTTGAAAACTCAAAAAGTGAGCCGTAGCACGGAGGGCCCTTATATACGCGTAGCACCGTAGCGCTGTCCTATATATATATATATATATATATATTAGTAAAATTGCGACTTTAATATAATTGATATGGATTAAATTCATCAAACACTATTACAGAAGCGGAACATTAGATTACAATCTCTCGTTCGAATATACCTCTCAATGAACCATATTTTCTGCATTAACTTAGATTTTGAATTAATGCATCTTGACCGTCCAATCAGAACAGATGAATCTGGTCCGAGGTGAAATACACAAAGCCTTTTTAATATTAGTGCCAACACAAACAGACGGTCCGGATTCATTCTACATTAACTCAAAATCTGAGTTAATGCAGACGATTGCAAAGCTCGGGATATAATAAAAAGTCAGATGTTGGGGAAATCTGAATCTATAATGATTCCGGGCTGGGCTGCTCTTCCCAAACAGTATTCCTCAAGAACCATAGAAGCAAACATACATACAGCCTCCTGCCTTAAATAAAGCACTCGAACAAATTGAACCGGAGGGGTGGGGGGTGCACTGGCCCGCTTAATTTCAGTCTATGGGCCTATGGTATATGGCCCAATGGGTATGGATCTATGGAGAGGAACTTTCCTCAATTTCTCCCCTGTTTTCTTTTTTTGAATTTTTGAATCACGCCCATAGGCAAACTCACTTACATGATACTCCCAGTTACCTAGGAATTCACATCACCCCCGGTAGAATCTTTTACAATTACTTGATCTGGGCCGTTCTTTTACTTGGCACGAATCTCAAATACTGCCCCCTCTGTCAGTCCGAATTCCAAACCGGCTGGGAGTTAATCTCAAACCGTAAAGTGAAAGGAATCTTTTACAGTACCGGGGAGGATATGGATTCGTTACCTAGGGCGTCAATGACATCTTCTTTTATCCGTTTATTCGATTCATATCGTATTAAAAAAAATGAATAAGGATAATATTTTTTTTCCGTTAGCTTATTGGGTACGGATAAGAGTAATGATTTTTTTCGTCATCTTACCCGTTATTCTATAAGATAATTAAAAATAAAATTTTATATATATATATATATATATATATATAGAGCTTGGCTACTATGCTTATATAAGCAAAAGCCCCCATATGCTTATAACTCATTTTTGCGTTTCCAATGTTCAAATGGTCGATCCGACCGTTCATCTTGTTCTCCATATTAATATGTGCTTGGAGACTAAATTTTACATTTTTCTGAATTTTTTTACTATTTATTAAGCCACTTTGAAAATTGCTGATCTGGGTGAACAGTAAAAACAGTGTTTCCAAAATTCTGGACCACCAGATCAGAAACTTTCAAAGTGGCTTAATAAATAGTAAAAAAATTCAGAAAAATGTAAAATTTAGTCTCCAAGCACATATTAATATGGAGAACAAGATGAACGGTCGGATCGACCATTTGAACATTGGAAATGCAAAAATGCTCATTTAAGCATATGGGGGCTTTTGCTTATATAAGCATAGTAGCCAAGCTCTCTATATATATATATTTGTATGAAGATGATACATGATACAATAAAGTTTTGTATTTTATTAAATTTTCATAATACAAATTAGTTGTATTCATTATAATTTTTTTCTTTTGAAAATTATTTTATCGAAAGCACAAATCGAAATGTCGATTGCACTTTTTTATCTCACTTATTTGACCCATACTGTATTTGAAAAGACAAATAAAGAAAAATATTTTTTTCGTTATCATAATGGATACAGGTATGAAAATACCTCCATCCGATCCGTATCGTGCCTGTTGACACCCTTACAGTTACCTGATACTTGATCAATCTTAATCCCTTTTAATACCCCTACATCTCAGTCCCTTGTATCCATGTACTATAATCCCCCGGATTTTGAAACATTAGAAATCTAAACCCTTTAGAACATCAGGTGTTATTAAGTTCACCGAGCTCTTTAATTAATTTAACTCTAATATCTATGAGAATGATTTTTAATAACAAATTTAAACAGTTAAAATCAATCTAAAGTCAAACAGTTAAAATTAAATAAAAATTTATAAATTAATTTTAATGTATTTATTTAAGTTTTTATTTTGTTTTTATCACTTGATCTTATACTAAATTAATTTCAAAATTAATAAATTTAACATGTATACACATCAATGTGAAATAGATCAGTTTTAACGGTTTGAATTTATCATTTAAATCTTCCCGATAGTTTTTAAAATTGAACTTAAAAACACCCCATTACTCTAGTTACTTTATTGAACCGCTCAATTTGACCTGACGGATAGTATTAGCATTCAACAAAGGAAATAAATCACCTCAAATTCCAAAATCAATAAACATAACCTGAAATTTCTGCAATTCAAATTCAGCCATTGAATTTTTTTCGAGAATGCATCTCGAAACAGTTAGTTTTTTCTTGCACGGATCTCGAAATAGTTCGACGGCTAGATTCTACTTGCAGAAATTTCAAAATAAACAGTAACCGATCTAGGATTTCAGCAGATTCCGATCCTTCAACAAAAGGATTGAGGGCTTTCTAAAATTCCAAGTGCTGGGTGCTGCTTTAAATCAAATTCATTATGGTTTGGATTCAACGGTTGAGATTAGGATCAGTATAGCATTAACCCTGTTTCTGTTTCAAGGTATGAACAACAATAATACGGAGCCATATGATATGATGACATATTCATGATGACATCTATAGTATATTAGCGTAGATTTGAATTGGTGACATTTTAAATTATAATGCGCGATTCGTTAGGACAATATCAACACACATTTATTTAATTGAACAAGACCTTTTGCTTCGAATCAGACAACTTCACAGTTGAAGTCAAAGATTTGATGACTTTTTGAAAAATTTACCAACCCATTATTTTTTGTTTATAACTATTTTAAAAAGTGCTAATAATTCTGTGCAAAGTTGTGGGAAAACCCTAGGGTAATTGTAGATCCCATGACCTATGCGTCATTCTTTTCATAGGTAAAGATCGAATCCACTAAACTAAAAGTTGGTAAAAAGAAGGTATTAATTTAAAATGAGATGATATTATGCTATACTTGCAAACCGTTGATCAAATCATGCAATCACGAACAGATGGTAATCATTGCTTATAGCCCAAAAAATGGGAAATAATCGTATGCAGTCAAAAGTATACTAGAAGCATGAGAATCATCACAAAAAGACCTTTTACGACCAACGAAATTTGGGGGTCTAAGCATGCACAAATTCAAAAGAATCCACACGCAAAAAAAGATGAAAGAGAGGCACCAAGATCGCAACTTAATAACGGTGATTTCTTTTAAATTGATAATATGATATGTTAATTGCTAATATAATTGTTGAGGTGTACCACAGTTTTTAAATTAACAAATTTACTTTAAAAACAACTCTTTAGAGCATCTACAACGGTGATTTCTTTTAAATTGCTAATATAATTGCTGAGATGTACCACAATTTTTAAATTAGCAATTTTGCTTTAAAATCAACTCTAATTAAATTTCTGGAATGGAGTGATTTAGAAATTATGAATCCATTTAATTGCTAAATTCAGTGACGTGGCCCAAATTAATTGTTAAACGTTTGCTGGAATGGAGATGAGCAACTCTAATTAAATTTCTGGGATGGAGTGATTTAGAAATTATGAATCTCTTTAATTGCTAAATTCAGTGACGTGACTCAAATTAATTGCTAAACGTTTGCTGAAATAGAGATGCTCTAATAAGCGTGAACGAACTGTCAACTGTGGTAGAGTTCTATGATTTGTTAGAAGCTGAGATGAACATTCTCAATCAGAAGTCAAAGAAATTAACCTACTTTTTTCAAAACAAGGAAAATGTTGCCCATCTAACACTCATTTAGTACCCGCACTTAGTGGTAAAATTATCAATCTAGAAACTTTTAGTTTGCATGTAATTCTAACATATTGTTAAGGATGTAAAAAGTTTACGTCATAATTATATATATAACGGTATAATTTTATTATAACACAATACATGTGCCGGTCACAAATAACCAACTTTTTTCAAAAGAAGAAAATTGTTGCCCTTCTAACACTTATTTAGTGCACACTTGGCATTTTGGGAAGCTTAATTATATAAAGTGGTAAAATTTATCAATCTAGAAACTTTTAGTTTGCATGTGATTCTACATATTCTTAGGACGTAAAAGTACCCCATCATAATTATATACATAACGGTACAGTTTTGTCACGATATAATATATGCACCGGTCACGTGTTGTGCGTGTCGTGACAACTATTTTTTAGAAAATTAGCACAACATGCACACGACACGAGGTCATGCGAGTCCTGCATGATCAGGACCGTTAGATCTTGATCGAATGGTGAATTTGAAATAAACTAACATAAATTACGAACAAAATAGTTAAACCTGACCAAAAAGTGACAAACGTGACCAGTCATGTTTGAAAATGATACGTGTAATCATAGCGTGACTAACGTGTCGTGACCGTCTTTCTATATTTGATCACGGTTTAACACAACACGTAAACATTTAACTTAGTCACGACACGACACGATACGGTACAAACCTAAATATTACCTGTGGTACTTCCATCTAATATCTTAAAAAATATTATATAAAAAAATCAATGTGTTCTCAATAATTAAAATAAGTCGCACATTAAATTTGATTTGTCATCCATAAAATATCCACTTATATTTAACAATTATAAACTCAAAGTTATTTTTAGAAATTTAAATAATTTTCTAAGTTGGTCAAAGTTTGATAGACACCTATTTCAATAATGAAGAATATCTACAAATATATATATATATATAGAGTAAGGCTACGGTGCTTTGCAAAGTAAACCACCCCGTTTACTTCGTGCTACTTTTTAGATTTTGAAAATCCAAACAACCAATCCGAATCGTTCAACATGTTCTAAACATTGAAATGTGCTTGGAGACCAAATTTTACATTTTTTGGAATTTTTTTACTATTTATTAAGCCACTTTGAAAATCGCTGATCCGACGGCAAACAGTAAAAAACAGTAAAATTTTCTGGACCACCAGATCAGAAACTTTCAAAGTGGCTTAATAAATAGTAAAAAAATTCCAAAAAATGTAAAATTTGGTCTCCAAGCACATTTCAATGTTTAGAACATGTTGAACGATTCGGATTGGTTGTTTGGATTTTCAAAATCTAAAAAGTAGCACGAAGTAAACGGGGTGGTTTACTTTGCAAAGCACCGTAGCCTTACTCTATATATATATATATATATATATATAGATAGAGTAGAATTAGGGTGTGATGTGCTCACCAAGCCATTTGGTGAGCACACCTCCAAAAACCGCATTTTCAAAGTTCAAATAGTCGATTCGAACCTTCCAACGTGTTCTTCATATTAAAATGTGCTTGGAGACCAAATTTTACATTTTTTGGAAATTTTTTACTATTTTTTCAGAATTTTTGAAAATCATCACTTTTCATTAAATAAAAAAAAATTCAAAAAACACTGATTTTCAAAAATTCTGAAAAAATAGTAAAAAATTTTCAAAAAATGTAAAATTTGGTCTCCAAGCACATTTTAATATGAAGAACACGTTGGAAGGTTCGAATCGACTATTTGAACTTTGAAAATGCGGTTTTTGGAGGTGTGCTCACCAAATGGCTTGGTGAGCACATCACACCCTAGTTCTACTCATATATATATATATATATATATTAGTTGAAATAATAGTTTTAAAAATAATAAACAGATGTACTATAAAATTTGGATGTATATTAGAATAACTAAATAACCATAGCATACAAAAGAAGCAGCCTTAATCCCTTACTTTTAGATATTTTTGTCATTCCAAAGTTTAATCTAATTAATTCCTCAAAATTATGGATCCAAGAACAGACCAAGTCTCAATCAATATAACAATTTAAATAATATAATCAATAATACTCCATTGATTATGCTTGTTACCCTAACCGAATGGCTCCAAGAAAAAGTGGGAACAGACAAATTAATATCGTTGATTTAATGGGTCCATCACGCTGCAATGGTCGTTGACAAATGTATTTGCTACGAAACAGTGTCCATACCATAGTGACAAACGAATAGTTCGGATTCGGTTTGGCGAGGTCAAAAGTTCGTGATTCGGATATAATTCGGTACAACAAGGAAGTAAAAAAAAAAAAAACCCCAAACCCTCCCCTAAAAAAAAATTCACGTTTTTCTTGCGAATAATTCGCTATTCGCGTTTTATTTGCAAATAAAACGTAGTATACGTTTTTTACGTTTTATTCAGAGTTCGATTCGGAAACTTAAAAAAAATGAATAAAACACGCATTATTCGCGAATTTTTCAAGTATATTGTTGGTACAGTAACCTCGGTTGTACTTTTTGAGTTATATGATTTCATTAGCAAAGTATATATGGACAGAATCACGGTGTGGTAGGAGAAGGCAATTGCCACCTCTTGATCCAAAACAATTTCAAAATTATGTCTACATTTTAACATGTTTTTTTGAATTTTTTTTAGAAAAATATACTTATAATTTAAATAACTTTATAATTATGACTCCTAAATTTTTTTTGTTCCATTGCCTCAGTAGCACATTCGATGTAATAGAAATAAACCCAAGCTATCCCTCCTTATTCTCTACGAAACTCTTTCAAGTCGGAAAGGCTTATATACTATCTATATTTATTTTCCTTTTTGGTTGTGGGACTAACACCATATCTGAACCATCCGGACAACAGACCTAGCTGTAGGGGTGTCAATGGTACCTTTTTAGCCGTTTACCCGACCCATATCGTATTCGATAAGGCGGGTATGGGTAAGGTTTTTTTTTCGTTAACTTATCGGGTATGGGTATGGGTAAAACTTTTTTTTCGTTAACCAAATGGGTATGGGTATGGGTAATTATTGTTTCGTACCCGTTACCCTATAGGGTAATTATAAAATCTAAAATTATATATAGTAGTGATGTGTTTTTGTTATTTAGTAGTGTATGTCTTTTGTTATAAGAAATATGTCAAACATATGATTTTTATTTACATGTATTGTTATTTAGTAAAATAATTGAATTTGTTTGAGTAGATATTCGTGTTTTTGAATCTTCTTGATTTATAAAAAATAATGAATTGCATATTTATTTTTATTTTTATTAGTAATGCAATTACATATATATGAAATGAATGAGTTTTTGATGTTCTATTTGTAAAATATAATAAAATTAATTATTATATTAGTATTATCCATTATTCACCCGCTACTGTTTCGTTACCCGATAATATTAACGGGTAAGGGTAGGGTAGGGTACGGTCAATTTTTAATGGGTAAGGGTAGGGTATGGGTAAGGTCAATTTTAATGGGTATGGGTATGAAAATACTTCCACCCGACCCGTACCGTACCCATTGACACCCCTACCTAGCTGGTGCTCCTTTTCTCTACTTTATGAGATTCGTACTTCGAGCAAGTCTTGGCTAGTTTGGAGGGAATCGATCTGCTGAAATCCAAATTTTATAAACAGTGTTTTTGAAATTTCGAATCCAGTCGTTCAATTTTCTCTGTGCACGCATCTCGAAATAGCTAGTTTTTCTGTGCACGTATCTCGAAACAGTTCAACGGCTGGATTCTGAATTTCAGAAATTTCAAAAAACACTGTTCATGTACTGAAATTTCAGCAAATTTGGATCCAGTTTGGAGTCCTTTCCAGTTTCCACTTGTGGAAGATTCTCTCTCCTATTTGGCAGTTAGATATTGTTTATTTATTTTTAAATGAAAAGGCAGTTGAGAAAGGAAATGTAGCACAGTTAGTTAGAAAAAAAGTTCTAAGACTGATAGTTATCTAAAGATCGAGAGTTCGATTCTTCCTCACGACTTTGCAGCTTTTGCAATGGTTTAAAAAAAAAACGAAAAGGCAGTTGCTGCCATATATATTATTATATCTTTGATTTTTCCATAAAAATTATAAATTTAAATAAACTAACTTAAGTTATTCATTCATTTTCATATTTGAATTTTGTTAATTAGTATTTGTATCTTAAAGTTCAAATAATTAAATTATCCGACAATTATTCGTTTCGTATCCGTATTCAAATTCGTATTCGTAAATTATCCGCTCCGTATCCGTATCCGTTTAAGACGGATTTGATTTTGAATTTTGATATCCGTTTACTACCCGTATTCGTATTCGTATCCGCTCATTGAAAGGTGGATATAGATATAGTATCAACATTATCAGCTCCGAATCCGCTTCGTTTTCACCCATAATTGGAGTAGATCATATTTTTCATGTGAAAAAACATAAACTTTAAAATTCAATGCAAGTAAATTATGAGAATGTTTGAGTGTCCAGAATGTTAGGCAAAGACAAACTATGCTAAATGGTAGATAGCCAACTATTAAAGTAGAAAACAAAATGCAGTTACTTTAGACCACAAATCACGGTAGATAGCTAACTAACAAAGAACGGACAATTAAAATATACTATAAGTACATTTCATATTACCATAAGTCAACATCAGAATGTCTGGGGTGACCAAAACGGTTGGGAACAGAATATAAACGCTAAATGCTCCAGAAAAAGGTAAAGAAGAATAAATCACAAAAAGAAAAACAGTTCACATCTGGGTACAGCCAGTATAATCGTGATGTTATTTAAAAAAATGAGAGGAGTTCAATCATGTGTATTTTATGTCTCATTGTCTCATACTTTTATTTCTGTTTTTAAAGTTCAAACTCGTACCATTTAAAAAATAGTAATATTTTTTCAAAAAATATATAATTTGGTCTCCAAGTATATATTAATATAGAGATCATATTGAGTTGTTCGGATCGTCTCTTTGGACTTTGAAAACAGGGTAAAAGTAGCATGGATAAAACTCATGGTAATATATATAGTCTATTGTAAATATGACAAGAAATAATATTTTGAATATTTAAAATTAAGTTAACAATACGAATTTTAATATCTCAAGTGGATTATATAATTTTTTAATGTGTGTTTAATAAGGAGGAATTTATCTGTCCAAAATTTTAGTCCAAAATCAGCGCCAAATGTGGATAAATTATACTCAAATAATATGGTGTTTGAAGCCCAATTGTTTTCTTTTAATCTTAAGTGGGTATAATTTTTTTCTTAGTTTACTTTATACCATTCTCTCATACAACCGAAAATTTTAAAATTGACATTGCCCAAAAAAAAAAAAAGATAAACCAAAAAAATCACGAAATCCTGAAAACTCTAAAAATTTCATATTTGGCACGTCCACAACCTCAAATGGCAGACATCCGGGTGTCTGCAACCACAAATGACGGACACAAATTTGTGCCTGCAACCTTAGGTTGCACGACAATTTTGTTTATTTAATATCATGCGTAGAGCCAAAAAGTTATTATCTTTTATCAATTTTCAAAAATAGAAGGAACAACTTATAATTTGAATATATTAGAAGGAATATCAAACAAAATAGATAAAGTATCTTATAATTTAGATGTACTAGAAGTACTACGGAATATTTTTCAAGTAGGATTTTTTGCAGCTGTAGAAAAACTATTTCTTGGTGAGTTACTGGAAAGAAATAAAAATATTTTCAATCTGAGTTATTGATCACGGTTCAAAAATCACTTTTGGGTATATAAAAAATTTATTATGGTCCTTCTAGTACATTCAAATTCTAAGGTACTTCATCTATTTTCGAATTTTTTTTGAATTGATATCATTCGACATAGCCGAATTTTTTATTTTTTTTGTAAATTTTTGAAATAAATGAAGGAACTTATAATTTAAATATACTAGAAGGAACATTAAATAAAATAGATAAAACATCTTATAATTAAATATACTATAAGTACTATAAAATATTTTTCAGGCATAAATTTTTGCGGCTGTAAAAAAATAAAAATATTTCTTGGTGTGTTACTGGAAAAAAATAAAAATATTTTGGATCTGAGTTATTGATCCCGGTTCAAAAATCACTTTTGGGTATATAAAAAAGATTATCGTAGTCCTTATAGTACATTCAAATTCTAAGGTACTCCATCTATTTTAATATATTTCTAAAATAACTTCTAGAGAAATAGATGGAGTACCTTAGAATTTTAATGTACTAGAAGGATTATGAATTTTTTTTATATACCCAAAAGTGATTTTTGAACCGGGATCAATAACTTAGATCCAAAATATTTTTATTTTTTTTCAGTAACAAATCAAGAAATATTGTTATTTTTTACAGCCGTAAAAATTCCTGAAAAATATTTTGTAGTACTTATAGTACAACTAAATTATAAGATACTTTATTTATTTTGTTTGATGTTCCTTCTAATATATTCAAATTATAAGTTACTCCTATTTTTGAAAATTTTGAAAAAGAGTCAATTTTTTGGCTCTACGCATGATGTCAAATAAAAAAAAGAAAACTATCCGCAACCTGAGATTGCGGACACCCCTTTGGTGTATGTCATTTGAGGTTGCAGACGTGTCAAATCTGGAATTTACAAGATTCAGTGGTTATTGATAAGCCTCAATTATATACAATTTTAGCATGGGTTTAATCGCAATAACTTGACTAATTTCCTTGTATTTTAATATAATGTAGTCTAATTGCACCAAGAACCAAGTTACTACCTTTGTTCGATTAAAATGCAGATTTTGGAGCATTTACACCATCTGTGCGACCTCTGGGGCACTTTGTGCGGCCGCACCCACTTTGGAAGAAGCCACAAGATTAAACAGACGAATTCCAGCCAAGTCAGAGCCTTGGTGCGGCTAGAGTCCCAGACCAATCTGTGCGGCCCCTTATGCCCGCACAAGCACCCGCACAAACCTTTAGCAGAGCCAGCAAAAATAAGTAGAATCCGTGCGACCCCCTCTAGTCGCACTGTTGGCTGCATCACTCAGACAAAAGAGCACGAATTCAACAAAGGCAAAGTGCGGTCCCATTCCACTTTGTGCGGCTGCAAAAATCACCAGATCTCAGCGCGATGTGGTTCGTGCGGCCACCCAGGGCCGCACGGAGGCCGCACTAGCCACAATTTCATAGGATTTCATGCCTTAATGACGCAATCTCTGCCCAATTCACTTCCATATTCTGTCTAATTGCTTCCTAAAGTCACAAAAATTGCTCGAAAAAGTGAGGCAAGCAACAGAGAAGGTATCAAGCCATCTTCCATTATACATCTCTCTTCTATTGATCCTTAGCACCTCTTCCTCCATAATTTCCTCACCCTTCTCAAGTGAATTTGAGGCGGCGAAGCGTAGATGGACTTGGAGACTTCCAATGAGACTTTACAAAAAAGAACTGAGGCGTTGCTTGGGAATAGGTGTATTCTATTTCCCTTGTTATTTACTTATTTTATTTGTGTTGTTTACTTGCACTTTATTATGGATGTTTTTATTATTGCACCCATGAGAGGCTAGTTTCCTCTATAGGGGCTTAGGTTGTATCATGAACTTGTGTTAGTTTATTTACTTGGATATTCTCTTTATAATGATTGTTTTGAATTGATGTTTTGGTTCTTGTTTTATTTATTTATGAGTAATGTATAATTTGTGTTTTTGAAACCACACTTTACGGAGATTGACAACCTCTTAACTTTAAGGGTGTTATGATATAGATAAGACCAAATTGTGTACATGAATAACCTTAGGGATAATATATGAGATGGACCAAATCAAGTCTACCCCGGACCAATAGAACCAAAGGTAGGACATGGAAAGTTGTGGGAAACAAAATTACAAGTACTTTGCAATCGGGACACTTAGAGTACACCTAGTTATTGGTACGAAGTAATGGTAGTATTTTGCTTCAATTAAATAACCCTATTAGGTAGTGACAGCCCTAAGATGTGGTACATTAACATGATAGGCATGAAACACAAAAAGTATTGATTTCTAGGTAGAAATAGGTCAACTTATTTAGAATTCCCATCAAGACAAAACATGAATTTAGAGAACATATTGAGCAGTGAATTGACCAAGTGATTGTAGACCAAAAGCCTATATCAGAGGTCTGCGATACAAGTAGTAAGGCTGATAAATTTAGTAAGAATGTGAGTTACAATTTATAAGTATGATGACATATAACTGAATAAATAAATAACTTGATAAATTTAGTAAGAATGTGAGTTGGAATTTAGTACCCTTTTCGCCTGAGTTACTTTCGAAAGTCGGGTATAAGTACTCTCTTACGGCTCCCATTTCACCATGTTCTCGGTCAATTGCTGAAACTGGTTGCGCGGGATACTTAGACCGGAGGTTTTGCTGTGAGATGAATTCACGAACTTATGCTTGGAACACCATTTGTCAGCAAAAGCTGGAAATGTATCTTTTGTTGGCCCGCCCCAAGAAGGTTGAAAGTCCTTCGATTTTGGCTTAGGTCGGTGAACTGGAAATCGGGTCCATGACCAGTGTTGTAGCAGCATAACCGGACCATACATAGATGTCGATATAAATATGTAAGAACGGCTGCGCTCCAATTGTAGTCTGTCGGCTCGTCCAAATTCTCAATCAAATTGAGATACCACAGTGGTATCCCGTCTCGGTTTATGTCTGGGAACAAAGTATCCGAGAATAGGTCCAAGAGGAATCCACAAACATACCTAGCAAATTTCATGAGAATGTGAGTACATTATTGAGAATGTAAAGTACGAGTAAGTTGATAAATAGAAAATACTTACCACTTCAGCGTTTGTTCATCGGCTTTTGTTGGCAGCTTCTTAAATCGCTGACGGAGCTTAGTTTTCAACAACATCCAGTCAGAAATTTTTTGATCTCCCTCAGCCCCCTCTTTTTTTCATAAAGCTTGATTGTTCATCCTCACAGATCCCTAACAAATCGTAGACCTAGCTTTTTACGTTCGCCCCACTGTAATCCCCGTCACTGGAGCCCCCGTAATGGGCAAACCCCACAAACAACTCAAGTCCTCTAACGTGACTGTAATTTATTTAAATACAAAATTATAAGCAATTTCTTTATTTCACTTGTTACCAAAATAGTAAAAAAAAATATTTGAATTAGTGTAGTTAATACCTGTCATCTCTCCGAAAGGAAGATGAAAGGTGTGCGTCTTAGGACGCCACTGCTCGACAAGTCCATGTATAAGTGCTGCATTGATGTCGATATCAGGCATGACTGCGATCTGGTATATGTCTAATCGAATCAAATACGGCGCGTATTTCTCGTGGTACTCGCAATGCATCCGATAGTGTTTGACGTTTAAAACCTCCAAATTCTACATTACAACATAAATAGGAATTATAATATGATTTGATTTCTCATCGAGTTATGCAAAATCAAATAAGTAAATGCTTACCTCCCTAGAAGCCTCAGATACCCTATGATGGTTGTGTTAGTGTAATAATCTAGAAGTCAAATATAAGATAATTTTATTCTATATATTTTGTTCATGTAATGGATGATTAATAAATATATCATTTTGTTCTTTGAGATTTATCAAATTTATAAATCATTTCGAGTTAATGACTTGAAATTGTAGAACTCCATAATATAGATGATAATTACTCTTAATAGTCACTAACTGTGGTAATTAGCAAAGAACACTAATTGACCAATCAAAGGTTAGTATGTGGATTAAATGATGGTTAAGTTTTACAAACCATAGACAAAGAGTTGTCATTTTAATCACATAGATACATGTTAGAGAACATGGTATTTGACAGACCATAAATGAAACGTTAAATGGAATTGTGTTCGTGTCATTAATGTTTCATTCAGTGTTAAGTTCTAAAGTATGAGGTGGTTCGTCTTTCCTACATGAGAAGTGTGTATTCGTGAATGTTGTTCAACGCTATCCGTAAAAAGTAGCTATACAGATGACATTTCAGTATACATGACTTGTGCGGAGGAGAGATGTTCACCAAGACTACTATTGTCCCTCGTATATATTACGGGTGATAGTATCACTAGGCCTCTTGATAAAGTAGGATTATCAGCGCACGGTATGATTAAAGAGTTAATCATATTTGATAATCTACTTAAGATCGAGAAAAGATTAAGTTTGCAAGGATGACACATACCTACCTTGAAACTGATCTGATACTATGAGACATAAGAATTAACACGAGTAAATTGTTTACTGGATCGTGATATTGTATTGTACAAGATCATCTGTGTCAATTGGGTAGTCATAATGCATTATGCCAGATGCCGCTTATGATTTATAGAATTAAAAAGAGTTTTAATTCTATTACCGACATAACACAGATCCTACCGGGTCACACCAATAGAAAAGTAATCAGAGAATCAAATTATTAATTAATTATAAAGTGTTATAATTAATAAATAAATGTCATAGAGATGACAAGCTTAAACAGATTAAATTTATAAGCGTATACGACACGTTGTATAAATTTATCACAACAACAGTCGCAAGAAAATATAATTATTCAGAATAATTATATTGATAATTAATGGATTATAAATATTAATTATGAATTAAAATTTTGGGTCAAAAGCCCATTTGAATTTGGGCCAAATTTAAATTTAGAATTTAAATTAAAGGCCCAAATTGAAAGCCCAAAATGATTCAATTGAATTTTGGGCCAAAGGGTAAAATTGTCTTTTGACCTTGGAACCGACCCTAAAGGGGCATTTCGATCCTTTTGAAACCGACTTCAATACCCTATATAAAGGCAAGAGGGGTGAGAAGAAAAATAGAACTCGATTCGATTCGGTTATAATTTTCTCTTTCTCGTGTTTTCTCCCAAATAGTGATTTGCGTAGAAAAGAAAGAAACACGTAATCCACGTATATTCTTGCGAGTTGTGAATAGTGTTTTAAGCGAATAGTCGGTATAGTATTTCTGGCAAAAGAAATACCGATTCTCTGGTTGTTCCTGGTGGACGACTGATAGAGGCATCAGACGTCTGGTGCTACGTAACCGAGTTATACTGCATTCCAATTTGAATTTGGAAAAAGGTACAAATGTTATTTAATTTATTTAAACTTAAATAAATATTAATTTAGAAATCAATCGGGGAGTAGATCCTCGGCTTGTGGTAGATTGTGAAATTTTGATTTTACGTTCTTTCCGCACCGTAAGCCTAATCAAAATTTCGCGGTAAATTCCTGTGCAAAATTTATCGAGAAATTTTCTTGAAAAGTAATTTGGCAAGATAAATTCTAAAACAGAATTTCACGGGAAATTTTTGTGCAGAATTTCGCGGCTTTTCTCGAAAAATAGAATTTTGCAGCCGAATTACCGAACAGGTTGTGAGGTATCCACAACAACTGACTGAACGGCTTTTGCATTGTTCTCATTTTTTTCTCTCCTTGATCAGGTACTTCGTTTGCCATACTACAAAATTCATCGAAAGTGTTCATTTCCTAAATTATCGTAAAATATTTTGGAATTTCTTAAATTATTCTAAACTATTTTGAAATTTTCTAAATTATTCTAAACCATTTTGGAATTTCCTAAATTATTCAAATAATATTCTAAACCATTTTGGAATTTTCTAAATTATTTGAATAATATTTTAAACCATTTTGGAATTTTCTAAATTATATGAATAATATACTAAACCATTTTGGAATTTCCTAAATTAATAGAATAATATTCTAAACCATTTTGGAATTTCCTAAATTATTCGAATAATATGCTAAACCATTTTAGAATTTCCTAAATTATTCGAATAATATTCTAAACCATTTTGGAATTTCCTAAATTATTCGAATAATATTCTAAACCATTTTCGAATTTCCTAAATTATTCTAAACTATTCTAAACTTGAAATTTCCTATAATATTCGAATAATATTCTAAACCATTTGGAATTTCCTAAATTATTAAAATAATATTTTAAACCATTTTGGAATTTTCTAAATAATTCTAAACTATTTTATAATTTTCTATAATATTCTAAACTATTTTAGATTTTTCTAAAATATTCTAAATTATTTTGGAATTTTCTAAATTATTCGGATAATAATCTAAAACCATTTTGGAATTTTAGAATTTTCTAAATTATTCTAAATTATTTTGGAATTTTCTAAATTATTCGGATAATAATCTAAAACCATTTTGAAATTTTCTAAATTATTGTAAACTATTTTGGACAATTCTAAATTATCCTAAACCATTTTGGAATATTCTAAAATATTCTAAACCATTTTTAATTTTTCTAAATTATTCTAAACTATTTTGGAATGTCTAAATTTTTCAAACAATATTCTAAACCAATGTTCTAAATAGCGCGCTATAGCGTTTTCGGACCAAAAAAGCTATGACGCTATGGCCATATAGCGCCGCTATAGCGGCGTTATATGGCCATAGCGCTGTTTTTTCAGCCGTTCCGCTATGACGCGATAAACGCTATTTAAACCTTTGTTCTAAACCATTTTGGAATTTCTAAATTATTCAATCAATATTCTAAAATATTTTGAAAATTTTAAATTATTTGGTCCATATTCTAAACTATTTAGAAATATTCTAAACTAATTTATTATTTCCTAAATTAAATATGAAATAAAAAATAAAAAATACCTGGACTGAAGTACAAATCGATCGGTCAGTGATGGGGGCTGGGGCTGAAGAGAGAAAGGGAGAAAGGGGGCTGGGTTATGCGGCAGTGATGAATGGGTTGGGGTTTGGTTAAATAGCGAAAATACAGCGAAATCGGAGAATAAACTTCCGGTCCTTGGACCGGAAAATTTATTCTCCGATTTGGGCATTTTTCGAATTTTTGCGCATCAGAGTGTAGATTGTGAAATTATTTAATTATTTTGGATATTAATAAAAATTTCGGGCGATTTTTGTTCTTTCTAAAACTTCCCGGTCATTATGCATGAATTTACTTTTGGTAATAGGATGTCTGCAAATGCGTTTGATAAATTAAAAATATTGTTAAATTTGTAGATACTTTTTTGTGAAAAAATTGTTGATATTGTTGCGAACGAAAATAAATCATTTGTTGGCAGAAACTTTTTATTGGTAGTAATTAATAGAAAAAAGAGAGAAATGGTAAGAGTACAGTAATATTTATATTGGTAGTAAGATTGGTAGAATTTATACCGATCTTAACTTTTCTTTTGTTAATCTGATGTATAGATGGAGTGAATTCTTGTATTTTGATTTCTAGTAAAATATGAAAAGTTTTTCAAGAAATAGATGGAATGTTTTGATATATCTAAATTTTAAGATACTTTATCTCTTTTTGTAAAATATATATATATATATATATTACTAGAAAAAATTTAAAAAAAAAAACTGATTTAGATCGGTGAAATTCCTACAAATCTTACTACCAATATAAATATTACTATACTCTTACTGTTTGTCTCTCTTCTTTTCTATCAATTACTACCAATAAAAAATTTCCTTCGTTGGCATGAGTACAAACTTTCGACTTCTGAAAGTTGTACTTATTTCCGTGTAAATGTCTGCAAATTGAAAAAGTTAATTTGCTGACAATAATAAATAAAAACATCCAACTTTTAAAATCTCCACTTTTCTTTGTGGATCTCGTTCTAACTTCCGACATTTTTATTAATATCCAAAGTTTAATAGAAATTAATATTTATGTCCAGAATCTGAGCTAATTTAGAAAAATGCCCAAGTAGGCCACAAAATGACCGACTTACTCGTTTTTTTTTTTTAGAGACACTATGAAAGAGCAAAACAATGGAATCTAACACTGAAAATTTAAATTTTTTGTTTAAATTATTTGTTAGATTACTTCTTTTGATTTATAATTAGCATATTTATACTAAAATACACTAGATTACTTGACATTATGTTGCTTACACTATATTACAATAAATTATGTTGAATTACACTAAATTACACTAAATTACAATAACTTCGCTAATTATGCTAAAGTAGACGGATTCTGTACCATCTTTCATGAATCATAAAAAATAGTAAAAAAATTCAAAAAATAGTAAAAATTAGTATTCTACAAGTTCATTATGTAACTAATTTACAGAGCTACTTAGATTGAATAATAGAAATAAAAAATCTTAATCGGAAACTTCAACTCAAGTTTTGAGGCTCTTTCCTTAGTTTTTTGGCAATTCTGAATTTAGAAAAACAAAAAAGTTGTCACGGACGCATGCGTATTTTTGCAAGCTTTCTGAAAAGTGGTCATTTGCTAAAACCGGACACTCGAGCGCTGTTTTCTGATCGTTTGAAGTTTCGTCGTCGTTTTTCGCCTTTTCAGTGAAGATATCGTCCCTATTCATATGTAATTTAGCGTATTTTAGCGTAATGTAATGTAATTTAGTGTAATTTAACTTAATATAGTGTAATTCAACATAATTTCAAGTAATTTAGCGTATTTTAGTATAAATATGCTAATTATATATCAAAAGAAGTAATCTAATAAATAATTTAAACAAAAATATTTAAATTTTCAGTGTTAGATTTCATTTTTTTGCTCTTCATAATGTTTCTAAAATAAAAAGGTAAGCCGGTTATAAAATGGCCGGCTTAAGAAGGAAGTAAGCCGGCCATTTTGTAGCTGGCTTGAGCATTTTTCGAAATTAGCTCATATTCTGAGTATAAATAATAATTTATATTAAACGTTGTATATTAATAAAAATGTCGGTTCTAACTTGGTCAAATAAATGAAAAAGTGCATTTCACATGGTAGCTGAGATCCAAATAAACTATTAATGCGGTCGAATCCGTGATAGAAAGTGACGCCATTAAATGCATCACCACGTCAGCCTAGTCTCCATTCATTGCAAATTTCTTTTTTTTGAAAGAGTCCAGCAGAGGCTGCTGGATTCATTCATTGCAAATTTCAACAGTCGTGGTTGGTGATTTGTATGTTGTAACTTACGGGGTACAAACGGATCGGATATTAGTATCTGGATCGGAATTCAAAAATTAAAGGGTAAATTTAGCCGGAGCTCATTAAATTTTATCATTTGTTATGAATTGGTTACTTAAATTTAATTTGTCTCTTCATAGCCACTGAATTTTTAATTTGTTCCAATTAAGTCATTCTATAATTTTTTCATCTAAAATATTAACGGAATATTCTTATTCCATTCAAAATATAACGAAATATGCTTATTTCATCCAAAATTTTAATGGAATATGCTCAATCCGTCCAAAATACTAACGGAAAAGTAATATTTTATTAATTTTTTGGATGGAAAAGTTATATGGTGACTTGATTGAGACAAATTAAAAGTTATGTGGCTATGGAGGAACAAATCAAGCTTCAGTGACCAATTCGTAACAAATGACAAAGTTTAGTGACCTCCAGCAAAATTTACCCAAAATTAAATATAGATATTCGATATAGATCGGATACGGATATGATATACATAAATATTTTCGTAATATATATTAAAACTATATGATATATATTAACTATTTGGATACGAATAATTAAAATTCAAAATCATATCCGTATTTGTATTCGCATGGATATTCGGATATCGAATATCCGTATCTAATTTTTGGATACGGATCCGGATACGGTCGGATATTATCCGATCCGTTTGCACCCCTAATTTGGTCCCACCTTAATAAAAGTAATGAAGAGGTATTAAGCTATTAAGTGTCAATTCAATTCAGTTTAAAAAGCGTGTGTTCCTATTGCATGATGTGTGCATCTTTAGGAGTTTTTAACAATTATCAATTATTTTGTACCACTCAAATATTATTTCAATTTTAAAGAAGTATGCATTTCAGCTAAAAAAAATGTATATTAATCTAATTGAATGAAGTATGTATTTTTAAAAGTTATGAAATCACGTGGGAAAATTGCGAAGGTCTTTCCGGGGATATTATAATTGAAGTCATATTTTTATATCATTTATTTAATTACTTTTTATGTCTAATTTTTTTAATAGCATTAGCTAAAATCTTGCATAAAAATAATTGGTACATGTTTTATGTATTTATTTATGAGATGAGTTCAAATACTCTCATTTTTTGTGTCTTCAGTCCATCATGTCTTCATTTTTAAAAACTTTAATAGCTTAAAATTTAAAATATAAACGTCAAAATAAAACCGTTAGATGTGATCTACATTATTTTCACTATGTGTTCATAAAAAAAGTTATCACATTTAGATTTTGTTTTTATGTGGATCAAAAAGTTGGAAAAGGAACGTCTAGAAATTATCCACATCAGTACAATTTTACAAGCTTTTGATGACAAACACAATAAAGTTAAAATATCATAATTTTGTACACGTGCATAGATAAAATGATGTAAATCATATCAAACGGTTTTATTTTGACCTTTAAATTTTAAATTTTAAGCTTAAAAATAGAGGCAGGGTGGATACACAAAAACCCGGAGGCATTTGAACCCTCATCTTTATTTATATATGCTATGAATAAAAAAATCGGAGAATAATTAGTTGAGATCGTTGATCCTTAATCTTTAACAATTTAATTATAAATAAAATATATTGCAAATTGATTGGTTTCAATGATTCAATCACATTGAAAATACAAAAATCTGACCTGACTCATCAAGTATAGACCTCAATATATAATATAACATCAAAATGTACATCTTTCTAATCATTTAGTTTATACCTAAGTTGACTTGTGACTGTTGAAGTTGTTCATTTTGAAAATCCTAATGGTCAATCCGAACCGTTCAACGTGATTCCCACATGAATATGTACTTGTAGACTAAATTTTATATTTTTTCAAATTTTTTTACTATATTTTAAAATAGGTAGAAAATCACTTGATCTGAAAATTCTGGACCATCCAAAAACAGTGATTTTCTACCTATCTAAAAAAATAGTAAAAGAATTCTAAAAAATAGAAAATTTAGCTCACAAGTATATTTTCATATGAAATCATGTTTAACGATTCGGATCGGCCGTTAGAATTTTTAAAACGAAAATATTGAACCGTAGTACGGACCAATTCGTGCTATGCATAGTATCATAGACTCACTCAAAGAAAATTAATATATTTCTTAAACAAAATATCACAATCTTCCATGCCGTCGTCGAATAATGTTCTTTTTGACTATTCTTTATTTTTGTTGTGCAAATTTGATTATTGAGTTCATTAAATGAATACACGTATCTGGTATTAAAAAAAAAAATCAAATGCCTTCATTTTTAAAATGTTAATAACTCAAAATTTAAATTATAAACGTCAAAATAAAACCGTTAGATGTGATTTATGTTATTTTATCTATGTGTTCATAAAAAAGTATCACATTTTGATTTTGTTTTTATGTGAATCAATAAGTTGAAAAATCAACATTAGAAATTATCCACATTAATACATTTTTACAAGCTCTTGATGACAACCAAAACAACATTGAAATGTCATAATTTTTTACACATGATAAAATGATGTAGATCATATCCAACTATTTTGTTTTACTTTTGAGTTTTAAATTTTGAGTTATTAAAGTTTAAAAAAATGAAAGCATAATGGAGCAAAAAATGAAGACATTTGAACCCTCCTCATAAAAAAATTCAATGCATGAAACTTTAATATAAATTACAAAATTGGTATGTGAACTGAAAACTAAAGTCATACTTTTAGAAAAGTCATATGTTCACTCTCACATTATTCATATGTGAAGTGAAAGCTTCGTACTTTTATTAAATTCATATGGTACTAATTTAGTGAAGTTTTAGAATTAACAAATTATATGATTATATACAAAATAAAATTTATTTTTAGAAGCAAACTATTTGGGAAATTTTTTATTGGTAGTAATTAATAGAAAAGAAGAGAGATAAATAGTAAGATTACAGTAATATTTATATTGGCAGTAAGATCGGAAGAATTTCTACCGATCTAAACCAGTTTGTTTTTTTCTTTTTAATTTTTTCTAGTAAAATATATATTTTCTACAAAAATAGATAAAGTATCTTAAAATTAGATATATCAAAAACATTCCATCATTTTTTGAAATTTTTTTCATATTTTACTAGAAATCAAATATAAGAATTCTCTCCATCTATACATTAGATTAAAAAAAAGTTAAGATCAGTAGAAATTCTACCGATCTTACTACCAATATAAATATGACTGTAATCTTACCATTTGTCTCTCATATTTTCTATTAATTACTACCAATAAAAAATTTCCAATTATTTTTGACATGTCGGAGTTGATCATTTTCAGTTCTTTGGCAAATTAGTTTACAAAATTTTATAATTATTTGGACTACAAACGTATTTTTACAAAAAAAAAAAAAATTCTGAAAAAATATAGTAACAAAAAAAAAAAAAATTCTGAAAAAATATAGTAACAAAAAAAAATTGATGTTTTTTTTTACAAGTATCACCTTTTGGACCCACGTGCCTCTGTCACACACAAAAGCTCTTTTTTATTAATAATCAGTTTTAAAAAAATAAAAATAAGAGAGTTTGAAGCCGCTTTACTAAATTTTAATATATAATGATTGCATATGTATTGGATCTTTTAATAATACATGATCAAAGATTCAGGAGGATTGTGGTTGTAACCCTTCCCAATCTCTCTCAAGTTTAATATTGCTGAATACAAAAGAATAATGATATTACTCCCTCCACTCTTGTCCCCTCTCTGTCCCAGCAACTACAGTAGAGAAATGTTGTACTATGGTCCCCACTAATTATATGGTCCTCTTTTTCAGTTTCTATACTTGTCTTCGCCTCAACCTTCATAGGTATAAATATTTGAGAAATAACAGATTAATACTTGTAAAGTAAGATATTAATACTTACATACGTAAATTGATATGATGAGCCCTTTTCCAGTCCTCTAATAACCCCCGCGTCAACCTTCTTCTAATGAAGTAATGGGGACCTCGTATCCCCGCATCAACCTTTTAATAACAAAAATAGTTGACCTCATAGGTATAAATATTTCAATACATAGGTATCAATACTTGCATAATAAGATATTAATACTTTGATTTGTAACTTAATATGATCAAATGCCTAAAAATTAAACTTTGTACAATGTATATACATATAAATACTTCAGTGCATATGTATAAATAAATACTTTAAATATTT
Organism: Carex parvula; assembly: GCA_025461045.1. Lineage (NCBI taxonomy): Eukaryota > Viridiplantae > Streptophyta > Magnoliopsida > Poales > Cyperaceae > Carex > Carex parvula. The sequence goes on from JAJGRW010000824.1 coordinate 133,647, forward strand.
GATATTAATACTTTAAAGGTCATCCAGCGCCATATGTAAAAAAATATTAAGTATTGCGGTCCCCTATATAGTTATGATAATATTGATATTTTAGAAATGTGTATGGTCCCCTGTTCTCCCCATTTAGTTTGAGTGGTCCCCACAGGTATTTATGGTGTGGGCTTGCAAAGTTGGACCCAAAAAAATACTTTAATCATTAGAGAGGTTTATGATTTTAATTTAAAAATTATTATTGGAACTTCAAACGACCAGTTTTAACTATTAATATTAATTTACTTCATGCACGAACTTTTACATTTATTTTTTTATTTTTGAATTCATTTTGTACAATAGCAAAAGGTTATAAAATAAGAGGAGGGTTCAAATGCCTCTATTTTTTGTGCCTCTATAATGTCTCTATTTTTAAAACATCAATAACTCAAAATTTCAATCATAATTGTCAAAATAAAACCGTTAGATGTGATATATGTTATTTTCTCTATTTGCTCGTACAAAATTATCACATTTTGATTTTAATTTTATGTGAATCAATAAGTTGAAAAATCAACGTCTAGATATTATTCACATTAGTATATTTTTACAAGCTCTTGATGACAATTAAAACAAAGTTAAAATGTCATAATTTTTTACAAGTCCATAAATAAAATTATGTAAATCATATTCAATTGTTTTATTTTGATTTTTAAGTTTTAAGTTTTAAATTATTAAAGTTTTTAAAAATAAAAATATGATAAAGACACAAACAAATAAAGAATGAAAGTTGAACCCTCTTCATAAAATAAATATCTTGGTGCGGTAACTTTTCTAACAATGTGTGACATTTTAATCTTATATAAAACCAAACTTGAATTGATATATGATAAAGTTTAAGTGATCTCCTGATACTAATGCTTGGTTCCATCCATTGCCATTTGCCACGTAATTAGATCCTTCAAATTCCTTGAGAAAATATTTGGAAACTATGTACATGGCACAGTTGCTACTCATGCAGAACGCATCTCCATTCTTATAATAAGCACTTAGATATTTTGATCCGTCAACAGTTTTAATTAAAATATGAAATTTCAGATTGAATATTAACCCTCTTTTTATATTATTTTATGTGTAGAAGTATAAATTTATTTAGACCACGTACTCTTCACATGCAGGTTGTATCATCTTTTTGATTGGTCATTATTTCTTTCTATTTTCTAAATGTTATTTAAGGAATTTTTGAATTGATTGATAATTAATTGGTCATTTCTTCATTTGTTTTCTATTTTCTTTATATCATTTAAGGAATGCTATTTGTCATTTAATATGTCAAAAAGTTTAAAATAAAATATATGTCATTTAGTCTAACTTTTTTTATGAAAATATGTCATTTTGTATGAGATTTTTTTGTTCTCTTATAATATGTTTCTGTTACAACGCACGGGTACAATACTAGTTATTAATTTATTATCCTTTGCTTTACCATTTTATTATGCCAATGTTTATCTATTTTTTAATTTATCAAGTCTGTTTACTTTTTCTGGTAATTTTGTATATTTAGTTTTCTTTTATTTTGCTTCATGAAAGTTTTCCTTTTTATTATTAATAGTCGAAATTTATAACTAGCAGGAGAGGGAGGGGAATAATTATCTAAATTCAGTTCAGATGATTATTTCTTAGAAAAGGAAGTTATATCATGGAGATATTACTTTTTAATTTTTTTTTGAATTAAGTGTGGACTTTTCCATTTATGTCTACAATTTTTTTCATATAAAAAAAATGGTCTTATTATTTTTGTGCTTCAATCATGCTTTACATCTTTATCTCTATTTTCAAAGCTCAAATAGTCGATTTGAACTGCTCAATCTGATCTTTATATTAAAATGTGCTTGAAGACTAAATTTTTAATTTTTGAAATTTATTATTTTTGGATACGTACAAAATCACGGTTTTCATAATATTATGAAAAAATAAATAAATTTTTAACTATTAAAAAATAGTAAAAAAAATTCAAAAATTATAAATTTTGATCCTCAAGCATATTATAATATGAAGATCATGTTTGAAGCCATTGTTTAAATTTTCAAAACGAAGATAAGCATTCAGAGCATAAATGAGATATTTTAACCTTATTTGATGGCACCGTTATACTCCTGCAGCAAGTACTTTATCCTGTTCCTCCTATCAAATATCTTTAATTCAACAATTTTTTCTCCATGCATTCAAGCGCCTCTTTCGCCAGTCCGTTAGCATTCAGTAGTCTGTTTAAGTGCATTAAATAATTTACTTTTTTTTTAAATTTGTCGTTGGTGGGTTGTTGGATCAGCTTTCAATGCTCTCTCTCTTTCTCTCCCTTCCTCAAAGTTGGCAGTTGGCATGGTCGCGCTCTATCCCCAGTCTAACCCTCTGAATTTAGAAAACGGTTCGGATGAAGTAGCCTGCGAATTAAACATGGACCACTCAATCTAGACCGTTCAATCCAGACCGGACGACAACGAAATGAATAGCATGGATCTCAGAGCCCGGCAATGATTGCAGCGGATGCAAACCGATTACTTATTAACTCTGTTCCAACTTATTTCCATCTCCCCTCTGCCCTGTCAAGCGCTTAAATTTCCACTCATGTGACAGACTAGTGTCATATCCATATTACTAGTCAATTTAGAGATAAAAGAAAAGAAAATAAAAATAGAATCCAAAATCGGATAAAATTATTAGATAAACATCCACTTTCCTGGGTTCGAGGCCAATAAATAGGAACCTACGCCAGTTCATCTCTCTGTATACGAGAAGGGTTGATCTCAATTGAATTTTCTCTTTTACATACCATTCACTTTTCTCGGAGCTTTTTTTCATTAAATTCTTCTCTAAGCGGAGTTGTTTGAGAGAGAGAGAGATGGGAGGAAAATCAGAGATCTCTGGAGCAAATGGATTGGTGCATGATGAGGTAGTGATGGAGGAAGGAAGATGCCTAGAGAAAAGCTCTACCCCAAGAGACAACTCTGGAATGTTAAGTGTGCAATTCGCTCAAAAGGTTAGCATACTTGATGTAAAATTTGCAGATATGCTAAGTTACAAACCTGAATTACACGATGAGAACTGGCTTTTTGGATATTTTCTTTTATGTAGTATATATATATCAGCAATTATTCAGCTTTCTTGTCATGAACAATCAAATAACCTGTAATGTATTTTGACCTAAAGTTAATATTATCTAGGTTAAACCAAACAGAAACACAAATCTGATCTTGGACTCCACAGCCGCTGTCATAAGAATTAGGGCACAAATGTGCCATTGTTTTCACATAGATCATCAGATCATGATAATTGGGCGCTTAATTTATATCAGATTAAAAGAAAATAATAAAAAAGTGTGATTTAATCCGTTTGGATTTGATGTTTTGAACTTAGTCATTAGAACTATGGTTTTTCTTTTCTTTTTCTTTTTCTTTTTCTTTTTCTTTTTTTTTGTTTTGCCACCTCTTTAATGGCAAAAGATGCTCCGGTACCAACAGTCTGATTTCTGTGTGGGTATTTTGTCGCTTGTAGAGCTAGCATGGTTGGATTATTTATTTTCCTTGTTCTCTTATCATTCTAAGCCGTGTAAGAGTGAAATTCATTACACATTTTGTCTTCAAAACTCGGTGCTAAGTTGGCAAACATATTCCCTTTTTTTCTGACCTAACTGAAGGTCTTATATGACTGTCGGGGTCTGAATTTGTATATATATATATATATATGTCACAAAAATTTAGGTAGTTGGCTAATTACTATCTACTTAATTATTACAAAACTAATATCCATTTTGCTCGTATATTAAGGTTCAAGAGTGCACTTATTAGTCCCTTGAAAAGTATCTCATTCATAAATGAGGGTTTTCACAAATATCTTTCCTTGTTTAAGCAAGAAGTTAATTTGAACTTCTGTTGTGTGTCTAGATTCAGCTTTGACCTTTCATCGTTAAATGACAGATGGCGTACTTACCAATATTTATCATATTTTTACTTAAAAAATAACATATAATGGAAGTTAACAGTAGTTTGAAATTATTTATTTTTTTCCAGAAATTAAGTATATTAATTAACTATTTCTTGAATAGTAATACTGTTATTATTTGTTGGTCAATATTTTGGTACAACTGTTTGTCTTAAACTTAGTTCAATGATGCAATATCTCTAATTTATAATTGTTAGTGCTGACTATGGATCTTGTCTTAATGTCATTCTTGTACAAAAAATATTTTAACTCTATGTTAATTTTTGTTTTATATGCAGCTAATAGCAGAGGTAATTGGGACCTACTTTGTCATATTTGCTGGTTGTGCATCAGTGACAATAAACCTAAGCACAGGAGTCATAACATTTCCTGGGATATGCATAGTGTGGGGCCTTGTTGTCATGGTCATGGTCTACTCTCTGGGCCATATCTCTGGTGCACACTTCAACCCTGCTGTTTCCATTGCTTTTGCCACTTGTGGAAGGTTTCCTTGGAAACAGGTTTATCTTTTAACCCTCCAAATTTTTTTTACTTTCATTTAAGATTTCTTACCCGAGGTTCTTGATTTGAATTAATATAAATTGAAAGAATCTGTATATATGGACTTCTGGCAACCCCGCACAAGTGAAAAATGATTCTTTTGTTTTATTTTTCCTTTAAAAATGAAAATGGTTCTGTTACATTTTATTTGTGCAGGATATGATTTTGCATTTCCAAAATTATTTCAAAGGCATAAGAGAAAACAGAATTCCATCTTCTTCTTTTTGTTTAGTACTTCTCTGACTCAAAAACTTTGCTTGTAGGTGCCACCTTATATAATAGCCCAAGTGTTGGGTTCGATACTGGCAAGCGGGACCCTCTGGTTATTGTTTGGCCAGAAGCTAGAACACTTTCCCGGAACAATGCCAGCGGGGTCCGATGTGCAATCTCTAGTTATGGAATTCATTATATCTTTTTACCTCATGTTCGTCATCTCTGGTGTCGCCACAGATAACCGAGCTGTATGAACAATATTCTCTTTCATCTTTAGTCTAACCTACTTTAGAAGTTTGTTGTTAATTCTAAATAACTCTCCACTTGTGCAATTCACTAGATTAACATGAGATCTTAGGAAACTTAGAAGGTTTAATTTAATCTTTTTCATATTCCATATTCAAAAACATTGTAGGACAGTGTTTTTGTCTAAGTGCATATTAGACAAAAACACTTAGGTTTTCTTGACTTTAATTTAGGTCCATTTTGGTTTGTTTAGATTTTTTTAAGGAAAAAGTTTGTTTAGAGTTTTGATTGTGCTTTCGTAATTGACTTTCTTTGGACAGTCTCACACTTTTTTTTCTTTTAAATTAAATCAGGTACAGTGGTTTGGACTTGTAGCATTAAATTGCATTAAATTTATTAGGTTGATGGTTTATAAATCTTTGGACATAGGTCCCATGCATACTCTGCAACTAAATTAAATTATTTTTTGTGTGAAACAGATTGGAGAGTTGGCTGGGTTAGCTGTAGGAGCTACAATCCTGCTTAACGTTTTCATTGGCGGGTAATTATTAATTATTATTAATAATATTATTGTTATCAAATAAACTGTTAAAATAATTACCTTTTATCCTTTGCAAGTTTTGTGGGTATGCATGGAAAATATTAGAATATGACAAACTCAGTAATTTAGTACAAGTTTTCCTCTCCTTTGTTGCATTGACTTGCATGACATATTAAGTTTGAACATTTTGTTTCCCATTTGTTCTGCCCTTGACAGGCCTATATCGGGCGCCTCAATGAACCCTGCCCGGAGTCTCGGTCCTGCGATTATCCAACACAAGTACAAGTCAATATGGGTGTACATAGTGGGACCCATATGCGGTACGATTGCGGGTGCGTGGGCTTACAACCTGATCCGTTTCACAAACAAGCCGTTACGTGAGCTTACGAAGAGTTCTTCTTTCCTGAAGAGCTTCAGAGAAAGGAACACCTCTTGATTAATTCAAGACTAACTTATTCATCTCTTGTATCAAGCCTTCCTCTTATGGTGCATGTCTTCTTAAAGTATTTGAATCATCCCCTAGATCTTTTTATTTACTTCTATGTGTATGTATGTATGTAGAGATGTATTAAGTAATGAACAACACACAGCCGACATGCTTAGTTGACAGTATCAGAGTAGCAATGGAATATAATCATGTTGCTATCTATATGATTATGAGGCGATGAGGTGTTGGGTACTTTTGGTTGATCCCGTGACTTCAAAGCTTGTACTGATTTATCTTTTAATTAATAGATGGTTGCTTCTTTGGATGCTGATGTCTCTATGATTGAGTTTGAATGGGTCTTAAACAGAGATTAATTATTAGATAGATATTTATTTTGGATGGTTCTTAGAATCAGGGGCGGATTCAGGATTTTCGTCGGAGGGGGGAAAAAATATTGAATCGGATTTAAATATCTAATTGAATTTAAATCCAATAACCAATTAGGTACTCGACAAAAAACAATGTTTTAATTTATACTTTTTAATGCTTTGATTTGTAATTTCTGATGCTCTGACTTATAATTCTAATTACCAATCAAAATTCAACAGATTTATTTCAATTTTTAATTCTAAATTTAACTCAAATTACAAATTAAACGTCCAGAGGGGAGGCAAAGTCGGTCGGAACTGATAAATTTCCACTAAAACTCAAAATTCAGGAGAAGCAGCTGTCCCCTTGAAATAAACTGGGTCCGCCCCTGCTTAGAATGTGATTATTATATAAATAAATCTGATCAGGTTGCCAAGGTCATTACAAGTGGGTGTGAATACGGCAGATACAATCATACAAACCGTATTAGCAATGAGACGAAGACTTTATTGTAAGCACATGGATTTCATGCATTTTCAGAAAAGAGGGCTCAAAATATATCTCATTTACATTAATTATAGTCATCTCAATTTTAATTTTTTTTACAAAAGATATCCTTTTAAAAAGAAAAACAGAGAGGACAACACTGCTCAGAATCTAACTCGTAAATATATATACCTATGCAAAAATTGAACAGAGAAACAGAACTTCTAGAATAACAAAACTTGTTAGTGTTACATTAAAAATTAAACAACCCCAATAGGAAAAACTGCACAGAAATAAATTGCCGTTTTGGTCAATTGAGTATGGTGGGTCAAAAAAATTGACTATTTGTTTGGTAGTGTAAGAGACGCACGTTAAACATGGAATAGAACCTGTACTGGTACGGCATCCGTATAGTACTGGCGCCGAAATTGGGATTTTCTGAATCAGCTGGTGCACCAGTCGGTGTCCTCCAGGTTCAACCCAAGAATTACGACCATTCAAAATAGCTAGCTATAGGTGCATTATAGTTTTTCGGATTATAAAAGCTAAGTTATTAAATAAAAGTGTGCTAATTAATTCAGCTAAATTGATATAGCTATAATAGCTTATCGCTATTACCGTTACGCACTACACGCTATTGTAGATCGCTATGCTAAATGGACTTCTTTTTAATTTTTTTATTTTTGCAATTTACATGGACTTCTGTGCTTTTATTTCTATTTGTAATGCTACATAGTCTGCTATGCTAGGTATGCTAAATCGAACTCTTTGTTTTTATTTCTATTTGTAATTTAGTCTCTTCTTTTATATCGGAAAATGTTCAAATATTAAATTTTTTTTTGCTGGCTATTCGTCTAGTATTTACCTGTAAAATTATTGCTTTTCGTTTCAATTGAAAGCTGGTTTCAATTATTATAATATGTAAAATTAATTACTCTTCATCTATTACAATATGTAATACTATGAAGTATGAATTATTAAATATTGTTACCTTTTAGATCTTTTTCTTATTTGCATGATTGAAAAAATTATAAACTATGATTAGTTGTCATTTGGTTCTTACTCCCAATTCTCTGTTGATAATTAGTATAAATATAAAATATAATTTTTTAAAAAATAAACACTATGTAAGATAGCTTCCGCTATCCGCGATAGCTTTTTTAGCTTCTCCACGAGGGCGCGTGTTAAAATAAACTGCTAGTTTTCAAATTTTATTTGTAACGGCTAGTTATAGAGAATAGTGTCATGTAATTAATAGACTAGGAGATAGTGGTTGTAATTAAATAGAATAGGTTCATAGTGTAACGACTAGTTTTTTTATTTCTTTTATAAATATGGATACATGTAAAGCTGAAAATAAGTTTGCAATAATAATTTGCTTTCTTAGATCTCTTATCTTCTCTCTTACAAAAATTAGCATGGTATCAGAGCAAAAGACTCTGTGATCGAAAAAAATCGACACTGCAACAATAATGCAAAACTAAAACATTTAATGCAAAACTTGATTTTGTATCACAAAAAATTATTTTCTTAGAATACTCATCTTATAAAAAAGTTATAAATGCCACGATCCAATTAATAAAAAATTATATCTTTATAGAAATGTTACATTTTTTGAAAATGAACAATATTTCAAAGAAAAAGAAACAATTCATCAACAATATTCAAATAATCAAAATGACAAAATAGTATTGCCTTACTTAGATAATTTGAATTTTGGTCCTTGAAATAACCAACAAGTTGAGAATAATAATCAAGAAAATGAGACTATTAATAACACAAATGAAAATGAAACGGAAGAAAATTTAACGGTTAGATCATCTAAGGAACAAAAACCATCAACTAGACTTAGAGACTATGTAACCTATTCGGTACAATATCCAATAGAAAATTTGGTGTCATATGACAATATTTCAACCGAATACCATACGTTTTTCAATAATATTGAAAAAGAATTGGAACCAAAAAATTACCAAGAAGCAATTAAAAGTCCAATTTGGTGTAAGGCTATGGATGAGGAATTAAAAGTCTTCGAATAAAATGAAACTTGAAAAATTATCCCCCTTCCAAAACATAAAAAACCGGTTAGTTGTAAATGGGTATATAAAACCAAATATAATAGTGATGGTACCATAGAAATGTATAAAACAAGACTTGTAGCTAAAAGATTTACCCAAACCTATGGCATAGACTATAATGAAACATTTGCACCGGTGACAAAAATGAATACCGTAAGAATTTTACTTTATATTGCCATAAACAATGGTTAGAACCTCTACCAAATGGATGTAAAAAATGTCTTTCTTCAAGGAACACTTGAAGAAGAGGTGCATATGACACTACCACCCAGTCATAAATTGGAAAACAACTCTAACTTGGCTTGTAGGCTTAATAAATCAATTTATAGATTGAAACAATCTCCACGGGCATGGTATGGCAAACTTAGCTCTTATTAATTTATTGTAATTTTAAAATTAGTAATGCCGATCATTTTTTATTTACTAAATGTGATGGTATCAGTACAACTCTTATTTTAGTATATGTAGATGACATCATAATTACTGAAAATAATTTAGAGCAAATTCAAAAAATTAAGAAACGACTAAAAGAAAAATTTGATATAAAAGATTTATGATATCTTAAATATTTTTAGGAATAGAGATAGCATCTTCAGATAAATAATTTTTTATTTCTCAAAAAAAAATATACACTTGATTTATTAAAAGAAACCGGTAAGCTAGGATGCAAATCGACCTCTACTCCCAATTGACAACAAATACAAATTAAATAGTGAAGATGGTGAAACTTTAAAAGACATAAATTAATTTCAAAGACTTGTTAGAAAATTGATCTATCTAACGGTTACTCATCCGGATATTTCATTTTCCGCAAGCAAAATTAGTATGTTCATGCACTCACCAAGAACACTACATTTAGAAGCGGTAAATAGAATTTTGAGGTTTTTAAAAACTAATTCTGGTAAGGGTATTTGGATGAAAAATAATAATTCTAATGATATATGTGACTATTCCGATGCAGATTGGGCCGGAAGCTTCGATAGAAAATCGACAACTGGTTTTTGCACATTTGTAGGCGGAAATCTAGTCATATGGAAAAGCAAGAAACAAAATGTTGTAGCACGATCAAGCGCCAAAGTCGAATATCGTGCCATGACATCAACCGCAAGTGAACTAACATAGATCAAACAACTCCTATTAGAATGGGATGTAAAACTCAAGAACTGATGAAAATATATTGCGACAACAATTCGGCATGACATATAGCTTCAAATCCCGTATTTCATGAGCGAACAAAACATATAGAAGTGGCAATCCACTTTATTAGAGAAAATGTTCAAACAAAAGAAATTGAAACACCATACGTAAAAAGTGAAGATCAACTCGTGGATATCTTCACCAAAGACTTGATCCGGATCCATTTGAGAAAATTACAAGCAAGCTAAGATTGTACGATATATACATTCCTAGCTTGAGGGGAGTGTTAAAATAAACGGCTAGTTTTCAAATTTTATTTGCAACGACTAGTTGTAGGGAATAGCATCATGTAATTAATAAACTAGAAGATAGTGGTTGTAATTAAATAGAATAGGTTTATAGTGTAATGACTAGTTTTTTTATTTCTTCTATAAATAGGGATACATATAAATAGAGATACATGTAAAGCTGAAAATAAGTTTGCAATAATTAATAATTTGCTTTCTTAAATCTCTTCTCTTTTCTCTTACAAAAAATAATAGAGCGATAATCATGATTTAAAACCTTGATTACGACTCTAAAATATTTTAAGGATTTATAAATCTTAATAACTTATACAAATGTTATACTAACTATTATAGTTTGATTCTAATCTACACTAATACAATACAGATGCGAAATTCTAGAGCACTCCTTGACTCCGCTGAGTCACACGTGCGAATTGATTAAGGGAAAATCGTCCCATTTTATGCCGAAGTTTTTATTATGAATAATTATTTTGGTACCCACAGTATCGTACCCGCATCGTACCCGCACTTACTCCGTCCTGAATAACTTCCATAACCGTAAGCGGGTACAGAAACTACCGATTAACTTCCAGTTTGAATTTCAAACTTTCCTTTCTCTCCGTTTATTCCTTTTTCGAAGCTTCGGCGATTTTGAGGCGATTTTAGGTCGGTTTCGAGGCGATTTCAAGGCGATTTGGAGTCGATTTGTATGCGATTTGGAGGCGATTTGGAGGCGATCGTCTGGCTTTCGAAACTGGAAGCGATTTCGGTGATTTTTCAAAGGTGATCAGCTAGGTTAATATTGTTTCTGTTCTATTTCGGTGATTTTGTTTTTGTTCTGGCGATTTCGGTGATTTCGTTTCTATTTCATATACACAATCTGGATTTTGAATTTTCAGATGTTTTTGACAATTTGATTTGCGAAGATGTTCTGGCGATTTCGGTGTTTCTGTTCTATTTTGTGTTAATTTCATCATTTTATTAAGAAATCTCTTGATAGAAATCGGTTGATATTTCTTGTTATGAGTTCTGTATGTGTATAATAAGTATGGGAATAAATATGTTTGTTATGTGTAAACTTATAATATTGTGTTTATAGATGTTAATACTTCATTACATCTCTATGAATACTTCAGTTGGCAGGCCTTATAACATATAGAGTAGAATCTACATTTTGCTATTACAGGTATTAATACTTGGATACCAAGATGTCAATACTTCTCATTATGAATATAAATACTTGAGAGTGTAGTCATATACATTTTGCTATTACAGTTATTAATACTTGGATACCTTGTCGTCAATACTTCTCATGTTAAGTATTAATACTTGACATATTAGCCATATACATTTTGCTATTATAGTTATTAATACTTGGATACCTTGATGTCAATACTTCTCATGCTTAGTATTAATACTTGAGAGTGTAGTCATATACATTTTGCTATTACAGTTATTAATACTTGGATACCTTGTCGTCAATACTTCTCATGTTTAGTATTAATACTTGACATATTAGCCATATACATTTTGCTATTATAGTTATTAATACTTTGATGTCAATACTTCTCATGCTTAGTATTAATACTTTACATGTAGCCATATACAGTTTGATTTTACAGTTATTAATACTTTGCATTTTATTGTTGAATATTAGGATGGATATTGATCTCAATGAGTTTTTTGGAGATGAATTATGCATACAATATAATGGTGATGAAGTGGATGAGGTGAATCTGTATCGTTTATATGAAGATTTGCATCGTGAAAATGATGTAATAAGTGATGATGTGGGCATTAGAGAGTTTGACTGGGATCTGAACACCATATTGGATGTTTCACAACCTGAAACAGACAATTTTCAGATATAAATACTTGATGTGTGCAGATATAAATACTTGATGTATTCAGATATAAATACTTGCTGTGTTCAGATATAAATACTTTGTTGATGTGTTCAGATATAATTCTTTTTTAGGTGATGAACAATGGCAAGATGTTGAAATTACCTGGAAGGAATGTCCAAAGCAAAAGGCATCAGTCGATTGCGCAATATTTGTTATTCGTAACATTGATTGCTTAATAAGGAATGTTCAAATGGACTTTGATCAGGTAAATTTTTTTTCAGTAATGCTCCTATGGACTTACTGTATTTTATTTTCATTTAAGTTTGATTTATTTTATGAACTAATGTTATTTTTTTGTATTGTAGGATCTTATCAGCAAGGAGCGTCATAGCTTAGCTTATAATCTTCTTATCCATGATAAGAATGATTGCAAATTTGGTGCATAACAGAAATGAATTGTCTTAGTTTGTGAATGAAACTGTTTGTCTTAATTTGATTTAGGAACTGTGATAACTGATATGTTTGTGAATAACTGATATGTTTGTGAATAACTGATATCTTCTATGTAGTAACTGATATTTTGATATGTTGCTAATTGATATGCTTTTTGGTAATTGATTTGAATTTTTCTTAGAAAATTTATATGTGAAGTTTGTTGTTTGTTATAACTCTGTAGATATAAATATACTCTATTCAGATTCTTATTCATCCAACATAATATAGATATAAATACTTGATACGTTCAGATTTTATACTTGATAAGTTAGATATAAATACTTGATGCGTTCAGATTAAATACTTAATGTGTTCATATATAAATACTTGATTTGTAGATATAAATACTTGATTGTTGGTCAACATTTTTTTGTAGACAATTTTAGTGGTCCCCACGTCGTTTATTACACACACGTAAGCTCAGTCACATGCCGTTTGATGGTCCCCACGTTTTTTTTTGACAATTTTAGTGGTCCCCACATGCCGTTTGATGGTCCCCAAAATGCGGGTACGAAGAGATGAATTTTGAAGAAAAGGTGCGGGTACGGTTATTTTAGGAAATCATATATCACAATATGTTGTTCATTGTATAGATATAAATACTTGTCCTTGTTAGATATAAATACTTTACAACGGTAGTATTAATACTTGTAAAACAAAATTGCAGTTTTGTAAACGGTTTGGTCCCCACAAGCAGTTATGGCAGTTTTAGGTGCGGGTACAGAGGGGGTACTCAACTGCGGGTACTCATATCAGCTTCCTTTATTATACCATATTCAAAATTAAAAAAAAAACAACTCAAATTCTGGAGATATTCAAAAACACCTAAGCTGGATGGTTTGGCGGCTCCATTTAGGATTGCAGATTAGTTTGGAGATCTCTCAAAAATCTAAATATATTTAATAGCACAGTTCATTTTTGAGTTTTTGCAACCTCCAAATCAATATGCGGCCCCCAAGAATGAGGCCGCGAAACCATTATGCGATTTGGGTGTTTTTGGAATTCTCCACAAATCATGGTTTTTTAGTTTATTTTTTTAATATGATATAAATAAAAATTTCGACATTATGTATAGACAAATTAAAAAAATAAAGGTGAAAATTTTCTAATCAACTACCCGGCCGGATACCATATTTTAAAAAAAAAAATATGTGAAATCAAAATTTGTTTTTATTTCTTTTTTTTATTTAGGCTCCTTTTCTCAATTCTATGGCCCCACCCTCAGCATGGTTAGGATTTTCTCAGCCCAATTTAATTAACATTGTTAGATCTTTTAAGACAAAAAAATATGGGACTTAGCATAAATCTTGATGCAATCTCATCCGTTGGATCTCTATTGGAACTTTCCAATACTATCAAGGATCCCAAGTTCCCAACCCAAGGAATTTCCAATACTATCAAGGACCCTTCACAGTATTTGAAATTTTCAGTCCCTTTAAAAATCATTTAAATCTCCTTTAGGACTACGAGATCGAAATTTCAAATCAATCAGTCTAATGAGGAGGGTTCAAATGCATCATAATTTTTGTGCTCCAATATGCTCCACATCATTTATCTCTATTTTCAAAGTCTGAACAGTCAATCCGAACCGTTCAACATGATCTTCATAATAAAATATATTTGGAGACCAAATTTTATATTTTTTAGAATTTTTTTACTATCTTTTTAGATAGGTACAATATCACTTTATTGGATGGTCCATAATCGCCTTAAAAAAGTGATTTTGTACTTATCTAAAAAAATTCTAAAAAATATAAAATTTGGGACCCAAGCATATTTTATTATGAAGATTATGTTGAGCGGTTCAGATCGACTGTTCGGACTTTGAAAATGAAAATAAAGAATGTGGAGCATATTAGAGCACAAAAATAATGGTGCATTTGAACCCTCCTCCAGTCTAATAGCTTAATTTATATTATTTTAAGATAATTTCTGTAAATAGAAAATCCTGCTCCTCGCTAGTTAAAGGAGATCTGGAGCTTTTAATTGGGGTCTTGTCTTGTCACCGACTCACCGGGCCCAAAAATTTAAGTGTGCACCTTCTCCGGTTCCTTTTATTAAAAGCCCAAGATGCAAAGTAGAAAAACTTATCTTGTCAGTACTATTCAACTAAAATAGTAAAATACCAATCAATATTGCTCACCTACCATCATCAGCATTAGCTATCTAAACTACAATCTAAACATTTGTTTAGTCTCTTCTCTACATGACGATTAAGTTGCAATTCGTCACATGCATTAGATATAATAGAGAAGTTGGAACAGTTTCGACCTCACCCTGTAATTTATACGAGAAATATAGTAATACATACTACAAACTTCTTGAGAATGAATCAGCAAACACTGACAGAAATAACAATAGCAAGTTGTAAATAGCTGATCAGCTATTTGGATTGGAGATAATTATGAGGGGAGAAATCTTGGTTAGATATGTCGGATAGGAAGGCTTCACCAAGTTATTCATTGAGATAACATATAATGGCCATTGGCCCAACCATAACAATTATGACAGTTGTCAGATATGCCATGTGATATTTACTATGATGTTTGCAGGAATGGAGGAACCCAGTATATTTTATTGGGCAATGCTTAATTGCAACTCTTCTTTTCATATACGGTTGTTGGGACGGATTGGGATCTGCTGCGATCCGAACTTTGGGTACTCTGAAATTTCTGCTTATTTAAATTCAGCCGTTCAACTTTTTGTGCACGCATATCGAAATAGCTAGTTTTTCTGTACACGCATCTCGAAACAATTTGACAGCTGGATTTAGAAAAAGCAGAAATTTCAGGGTACTGTTCATATGTAAAGGATCGCAGCAGATTCTCAGGGTACTGTTCACATGTGAAGGATCCGAAGTTTGGGTACAGTAACCCTGAAATCTCTGCCTTTTCAAATCCAGCCGTCCAACTTTTTATGTGCACGTATCTCGAAACAATTCTACAGCTGGATTTGGAAAAACAGAAATTTCAGAGTACTGTTCACATGTGAACATTTGAAGGATCGCAGCAGATTCTCTTCCAGTTGGGACTTGGGAACTTCAAACCGAGGAGAAAACAAATTGAAAATTAATTTTGTTTAAGCATGTACGTATATACTTTATATAATTTTATTCATTCAAAAAGTATTTATTTCACTTGGTATTAGCGTGCCAATGGGAGTTGTACTATTTGATTTTACTTTAAGTAGTATTATCGGTTGAGAAATTGGCATAATCAAATAATTAAGATGATATCTTGACAAGATAATTCTAGCATATATTTAATCTTTTTGATATATATATTTGATATCTTAAAATATATTATTTAAATTAAAAAATTATAGAATGTATTCTTCATTATTTACATAAAATGTATTTTAAATATGAACAAATTTAAAACTTGATTAGTTATCCATCATAAAGCTTTTAAATTTTACTGTTAGAAATTTGAAGTTATTTGATGTAAAGCTTAACAACTTTCAAATCGGTCTAAACTTGATACTGTTTAAGAAATAAAGAAGTCATCTACAAATTTATATTCTAATTCAAATAAGTGTATTTTTTTTCAAAATATCAAATAGACGTATATAAATTTTAAATATACATTACAACTACCTTTAGTGAGAAAATAAATAACTATGCATTTATTGTCCAATAGCATCTTATAACAAAATAAGCTGGAGAAGCTAAATCTAAGTGTATTTACAAATAGCACCTCCCAAATATAATAGTGTTAGTACTGTGCACAATATAATGAGCTAATGGTCCTTGAAAGTTGAATTCAACCAAGTACTATATAACTAAGCTGCTTTCCCTTTTTTTTTAACATCTTGTGCAGCTGCATCTTTTCATAATGACATGCTGCCCTCGCAGTAATTATATTTGGTCTATTGCGGCTGCTTCATAAATGAGTTGATCTGGTGATTGCAAATGAACATAAATAATGTTAATAGTTGATCAACTTAAAATTATAAAAAATTCGGAGCACAATTTGAATGATCAAGTTCTTTGCAATTCAAAGCACCAGTCAGATCCAATTGTGCTGTGAGCAAACCAGAAAATATTATTTTGTACGAGTACAATGCCAGAATATTACAACAGGATTGAATGGATCCTCGAAACTAAGGTTCAGTAAACAGAAAAGAGGACCAAATTGCCCAATTAACAAAAAATATATTTAGAATTAGCTCATATAAATTTGTAACCAAGCATACAATCTTCAATGCTCAAAAAGTATATTTTTAGACCACAATAAACTAACTGCAAGTATCTTTTAGGTACAAAATGCAAACCTCAAAATGTTGCAGTTGCATGTAAAACCTTATATATTCTAAGCCACAGAAGAAAGAACCCACCAATAAACCAGCACTAGTTACTTTTTTCTTATTTGATCTAACAGACTACCACTCCAGTTACCCTTTTGTTTTAAATGTACCCTTGAATCTTCTTATTTTGACCCGCTAAACCCTATTTTGTGAGGAAAGTAGGTCTCGCCTACTCAAGAATTTTATTAATAATGGAAAAGGAGATTTACAAGGAGTTATGACCCACTAAACACTTTCAACTTGGTTATAGCTTCAGTGTCGGGTATGGTGATTTTGTAGGAGACCTTTAGAAAAATAATTAAAAAGAAGTTATTAAGTACCTATGCACAAATAATTACAACAGACCAAACACTTACAATATTGTCGCACTTTTCAGTTCTGGCTGTTTCCTTCGAGGGATGAAGAAATGCTGGTTGAAGGTAGAAGACCCATCTCGTGATTATTATAATAAACTGAACCACTTGAATAATCATTTGATATGCAATCTATTCGACTATTGTCTTCATTGTCTCTAAATTGCATAGAAGAATTAGTGTTGTTAGAACCTGATTTTCCACTTGATTCCTGATTATTAGGCGAGTACTGAACTGGGATTTCTCCAGTCAGCATCTGAACCACTGATGACATGGGAGGTCGGTGGTTCGGTTTCGATTTGGTACAAAGAAGGGAAATCTCTATCATTCTAAGGGCTTCTATTTCTGAGAAGCTTGAACCAAGGCGCCGGTCAACTAATTCTAGAAGATTTCCTTGCTCTTTCAGTGTTTCAGCCTGAAAATGAGAAATAATAGTCAATTAATCTGATAGTCATAAAAAAGCATTACACTTTACAAAGCTGGCAAGGTTAGGTGGTACATAACAGGTACTTCATTCCAGAACAGAACCCACTGCTTTGTATAGTGAATTGCAGAAATTAGAATTACAAGCATAGGGCTATTTAGCTCAGACAGGTGAAATAATGAAAAGTAGAGTACCTGCATTAAAATTACCATAACTTTTCTATATTGACAAGTGCCCTGTTCAGGCAAAAGTTTCAATAGAAAAGCCTCAATGAAGCCTAAAAAGGTTAAAATTGGCATAAAGCTAAATGCATCAGAACTAAGCTCATGAAATTCTAAAAATATTTCAAACTGTTCTGCAAGAGGTGCATCTGTCAGCATAGGGTAACAAAGAAGCATCAATACCATGCATCATTAGCTCATGGACATTGATGTACATTAAACTGTTTCAGAGATGTAATTCTGCACTAGTAAGCATTTTAAATGTTCAAAAATGTGAAATGGAAGTTCAGCAAGGTTACATGTGTACAAATTTGTAAAACTTACCCAATCAAGAAGATGAAGGAACTCATCATTTGGCATACAACTAGTGTTGTTTTGGCCACTAACTATCTCAAGAGTGACAACTCCGAAGGCGTATACATCAGCTTTGTACGTCAATGATCCTCTTGTTGCATATTCAGGTGCCATATAACCCCTGGATATCAGACAATATTTAACCTAGATAAATGAGAAACAGAGAGAGAGAGAGAGAGAGAGAGAGAAGGAGAGGCCCCTGCCAAGATTTCAGAAAAAAAAGAGGAGAGAGAGAGAGAGAGAGAGAGAGAGTTACACAGTGCCAGCAACGCGGGTGCTGATGTGCCCACCAGAGTCATCAGTGAGTTTTGCAAGGCCGAAGTCTGATATTTTAGGGTTCAAATTTTTGTCCAAAAGGATATTGGTTGGTTTTATATCTCGGTGCACTATTCTTAGGGTTGATTCTTCGTGGAGATATGCAAGTCCTCTTGCTATCCCTATGCAAATGTTATATCTAATACTCCAGTCTAATTTCAACTGGTGATCAACTTGACCTAACCACAAGAAAGAGATATTTTAATGAGTAATAGTCATATCTGAAGACAGTATAAGATTTTAGGGAAGGATCACTCGTTATAGTGGTTGATTGATTCCAATAGGTACCACCACCGAGTGTCATGATTAATTCCACAACATTCAATGGAAACACCTTTGCTGCTCATAACCGTTACAGTAAAATAACTCGGCAATGAGATTTTTTTTATTCCAATTTATCACATCAGTCCAAACCTCAACCACACCGCAAGTATTCAAACTAAACAAATATTTTTAAAGAATGCTTAAATGCACACAATTGTACTCTTACCGAATAGTGCCCGGCCGAGGCTATTATTTTCCATGAATTCATAAATTAGCAGGAGCTGATTTCCTTCCATGCAACAACCAAAGAGTCTGACAAGATTTGGATGCCTCAGAGTTGAAATAATCCCGATTTCATTCAAAAATTCTCGGTTTCCTTGTCTTGACTTAGCAGAGAGCTGCTTGACAGCTACTGTTGTGCCATCAGTCAAAACTCCCTACAAAATGTACCGATTTAGGCCAAATACTCTTCACTCTTTTTATTTTCTATTAGTACAAGCTTACTACAAGTATGTGCAAGCTAGTACAGCTAAATTCCTTTGGTTTGGCTTCTATGGGATATTTTGGGAGTTCAATTAAACATGCAGAGCTGAGCTATTTAGAATTGATTTTGAATATGGACATCCAGCTGGAAGAAAAAAGCAAGTCAGAACTTGCTACTTTTCCAACTTGTACAGTGTAACCAAGATTCATGAAAAGTATTTGCATAATTCTTAAAGCACATCGAAATTATAAGAGAATAAGAAGTCGAAACTAGAAGAGAATAAGAATGCGAACAAACTCGCTCATGCTTTATTGACTAGCTGATAACACATGTTTTCCACTAGAATTAGAAATCACAAGACTAACTTAGATGTTGTTACCTTGTAAACGGGTCCAAACCCGCCTTCACCAATTTTATTGGAGGGATCAAAATTCCTGGTGGCATCTTCTAGCTCTTTCAAGTTGAATAGATAGTGTGCACGCGCTTGTACTTCTGAAGTATTTATGTCATGGAAAATAAAGGTTGATTTACCTAGATTTCGTGGGATAGAAGCCAAGTTTTTTATATTAACACCACTTTGGTTAAGAACTTAATAGGTTAATAGCAATAAAACAGTCACATTGTGATACTTGAAGGCTAGCAATGTCCTTTTGTTTTTTTTTTTATATTCTTTCATTTTTTGGTTTTGGGGGGTTATGCTTTCAGAGTCCTAATAATTTTTTCCCTTGGCTCTTTTGTGTCCCCAGTAAACCTTCATACACACCATATATTCCAAGCTGTTTAACTATAGTTATGTGAGACTTTGTTATTTTTTTAAGGTCTATGTGAGACTATTTGTTAAGTTGTATGTAAGAGGAGTCAAATATATATAACAAAATAGAAAACAACTTGGCTCACATAAAGTTTGGAAAATGTACTCACCATTTAATTTAAAATGCACACTAGGACAGCAGCCTTTGATATACAATATCCAGGAGATAAGCACGGCGGCAACAAAACATGCCACAACTGCAACAATCAATCCCGTAGAGACAATATGGTCGTTCTTTGGGTGTTTGTCTAAAAATAAATAAAACAGAAAAAAGAGGAAATACTGTAAATTGTGTTTCCTTGTTTTCAGTATTAGTTGACTAGCACATGGCAAGCAGTTGCATTGAGAGAAACGTGTATGGAATGATAGAAATAAGATAAATTTTGGTGGGGTATAGAGAGACAAGTTCAACACAAAGTTCTGAAATTTCTCATGTCATTTTTTCTCTCACTCATACAAAATGACTCTCTCATATATAAGTAGACCTAAGATAAAATTTTGAACTTCCCAACAAAACATCAAATGATCATTCCACCCACTTTTTCCTAAGCAACACATTGAATTCCAAATTTCAGATTTTTTTTTCAAGTTCCAAAAAACCTTTAGGACTCCCTCCATAATTACTGTTTTGTTCATACATCTTCCAAATAATTAAGTTTATAATTTGACATGGAATAGCTCCTTTTATGTTTGACGAACAAACACTAAGCCTTTTTACAAATATAACTCTGGCTCTGGGCTTTTTACCATCTCCACTTATATATTATTTATATCTATAATATCCAGGAAACCAATGAAAAGAGAATTGGAAATGTTGTGCATACCAATATAAAGAACTTGAAATACCAGAAAATCTTCAAAATAAAATAGAAAATATTATAATCTTACTCTCAATAGAAATGGCAGAGATAAGAGGCCCATAGAAGCCCCGATCAGGGATGGCAGTGGTACCCTTTCCAGCCCAATAAAAGTGAATTTCTAGGGTATTATCTGTCACTTGAGTGCTGAAATTCTGCACAATTGCACGACCAGCACCCCTTGCCTTCTCTGCTATGTTGAAGTCCTCTAATACTTTCACACCCTGCATCAAGGGGTCTTTTAGTAATTTAAATGACATTCGAGGTCATTTGATATTATGTTTCGTGAAAGACTGATATGTATTTTCCCAGAGTTCTGTGCTGGAACTTCCACAATTAGGCACCAAAAACCATAAAAAAAGTTCCTAAAAGATGAGATAAGGTAAAGTCGGGTTGATATTGGCCTGGTGTAACATATAGAAGCAGTTAATGATCTGACAAATAAAGAGTATTAGTACTACCATCCTACATTAAATTCAAGTTTCAAAAGAAGCAAATGTTTTTTTCTTTTGCTCGTGGATAAAACAGAAAAGAAATCAAGTTATAAACAGGAAATTTGAAAAGTCGCTGCAGCATAAAAAATTTCAGAAAAAAACCCCCTTTATCATCATATACAATAAGATCCTTATTTCAGTAAAAAATTCAAATAAAAAGGGTACAAGGTTTATCAATCTTTTCCCAACAAGCCTTGTAGAACCAAATTAAATCTTCAGCCAGTAAAAACAAAATTACCTGAATAAAAACATCAAAGACACGTTTCCCATTGCTCAAGAAGGTTTTATCATCTGTGAACAATATCTCAGCAAAGTGAAGCTTCACCATGTAATTACCATTCTCCAAACAGAGTCCATAATATTTTAGAGACAATGGAGAGAGGCGGGCTTCAGTATATAGCTCTGGATGTGACACATTTAAAAGCTTTGATGAGTTGTGTGCAATGTAGTCAGCATCTTCATTCCCGACAAAGTCCCCTGTGCTGCTGTAGGCCCACTTGTCAGATGCTGATTCAAAAGACGAGGTGCCTATCTGGATTATATCTTCCTCATACTTTTTGCCGTCGATAGTTACGCTTTTGCCCCCACAGTTTATAAATAAGGAGTTATCTGGTCACAAAGAACAAGTTAGAACTGAGAAACAGATGAGAATTGGACCAGTCAAAGAAATACTTTGATCTGTGTAAAAGATTCTTAGACTCATGCAACAAAACTTTTATGCACAAGAAAGAGTAAGCTGACATATAGGTATCACTTGGAAAGGGAAGTATGCTATAATAACAATAAGAAACAATTGACAAAACAACAGAGGTAACTGTGGAAGTCAACTTACATTTGGCTTTGTGGATGCATGGGAGGTTCTTTCGTAAGCATGATGGAGTTCTGGAAACAAAATAATATTTTAAAAAACTAATTTGAAGAAACTTACTTTTGAAGCCAATGTATTACTCAGAAATCACCAAATTATTTCTAAAATCATTAATGCAATAATTTATTAAACCAACAAAGCAATGAGAATAAGTAGGTAACAAAGAGCAACAAAGTACGAATATCAATAATGTGTAAGATCAATACTGAAAACTTACATGCTGTTATTTAGAGAAGAGAAAGTGGACACCATATTCCTGTTTAAAAATTAAAAGAACAAATATTTAAGTGAAGTCTACAGAGAAAATAGTAAAATCCAAAATAAATGTAAGAAATCCAGAAGCCTGATGCTTACACATTTCCTTGCTGACAGTCAGTTGGGGGATTACCAGTGAAGTTATTGTATGATATGTCCCTGGATTAGTGAATTTATTAAGTTTTGTGAACAAACAAATAAATAAGTATAAGCAGTTAAGAAACACTATTAATTTAGTTGAACCCTTTTGTGGGTTTCCTTATCTTAATGCTTTAGGCCCAATCAAACAATGAGCAAAGAAAAATGAATATAAAAGTGCTGTACTGTTCCATAAGTCAGTTTAGGTTTTGTATGAACATCAAAAATCTAGACATGCTACAGTAGAGAGAACACACATGTTAACTTTGTTGCTAGCTTTATTTCTCAGCATCCAAGGAGGTATATCTCCAGTAAACATATTACTGGTTAGATACCTACCAAAAAAATAAAGAAAATTGTCACAAAGGTATATGCCAGAGTAGAGTTCCAAATATTACAATTTGATATAGTGCAAAAGATAAAATGAAAATCAATCTCACAGAAATAAATCTCTCACAAATATTGAAGTGTATATAGCTGTTCGAAATTAGCTGGTATACTTCCAGTCAGCTCGTTGAAGCTTAGGTCCCTGAAAGTTATTAAATCCATCTATTAAGAAACAGCAACTTTAGATGTGCTAAAAGTGAGCCCTCTGGATATGTTAGGCAAAATAGATGAGCAGAAGCAAAATTAGAGAAACAATTTCAAATTAGGAAACAAAAAAGAGAAGAAGAACAAATTTGAGAAAGAAAAAGAAAGATAATGGAATGGTGACTTACAGAACTACAAGATACATCATCTGGCCAAGATAAGGAGGGATTTCTCCATGTATCGAGCAATTCCTCAAAACGCTAAATCAATTATGATTATAAATTATAAGTTTTGAAATGATGATAAGGAGAAGACAGTCGTTCAAAACCTATGAAATTAAGTAAGATTGTCTCACAGCTCTGTCAGGTGGTTAGCATTTTGCAATGGTGGAAATGTTCTCTTTGGCCCAGCCAGGTCAACGATCCTCCTGTAAAATAATAAAAAAAGGAACTTACGTAAACCTCGGAAAATAGTTCATACGTGCTAAAAGGGGACACAATTCTGTTCTGCAGATCAGGATTTTAATAAAAAAAAAATGTAAGAGAAGAAGTAGAAAATACAGTTCAGTTAAATTCCTTAGCATAGAAATGCTACTTGGGATGGGTCCAATCATGGAAGTTCCTTGCATATCCCTGAAGATTTGATTTTACACAAGCATAAGAGTTCAGTTTGCAAAAATTGTAAAATAGCACATTTAATGTATCCATATACTAAGCATCCGTTGATTCTCAACTCTGCAGAGTAGCAGAAAAATCCCCAAGACAAAGAAAGAAATAATAAAATGAAATTATTGAAGTTTCACTTGTATCAAAACTTACTATGGTTATATGAATATCAGTACATGAGTTCACTCCAGGACAGCACATGGACCAGTATTTTGTATGGCTTGTGCTAGATGGTTATCGACATTGTTTTACTTTGAAGAGATACAGAAATGATGAATTGTGAATACAAGGGTAATATGTGACTTCATGGTTCCAAAACCACAAGTATTGTCCTTTTTTTGGCATTTTAAAAACAAAATACTTACATTCGGTTGACTGATCTCCAATTTTGAATGAGATCAGGGATCTTTCCAGAAATGCCAGTCCCATCTATCCTACTAAATATCATGAAAAAGTATGTTTATCAGATGAATAATGTGTGTGTGTGTGTGTGTGTCTATATATATAACCATAAAACAATGTAGAAGTGTGAAACACAATAACCAAATACATACAAATCGGTGAAGTTAGTGAGCTTGGAAAATGTAGAAGGCAACTCGCCTGTGATGTTATTCGCAGTGATGAAACTGTAAGGGAAGAAGTATAAATCCAAAGAAGGAAGTTATGTTTGCATACTTCAGGAAAGCTGGAAGAAGAATACAGATTCGAGGTTTATAAAAGGAAGAAGATTAGAAGGCCTCACAGTCTCTGTAAGGTTAATATGTTTCCAATCTCAGGAGGGATAGTGCCTTCAAGATGGTTGTTTTCCAACTGCCTGGAAATTCATAATACTGGAAGTTATATTTTTGCCCTTTCAAGTTCATAAACATCAATAGGGGATTGTTTTTCATTAAGATGTTATGGCACGAGATACTTTTAAAATAGATATACTTTTGACATATCAATTGTCCGAGGTTATGCATTAAAATCTAGCTTAGATCGCACTTATGTATGTGTAGTAAAATTAATTCTAAAAGATAAAACTGACAAAGATTTAAGTGCAGGCATGCTCCCAAGCTCCTTCGGTATATGTCCGGACAACTGATTCCCTTGGAGGGACCTATTTGTAATTTTCACATTTATGTAGTTAGAAAAACTTAAAAAGAAAAATGAGCTATTGAGATGGTCATATGCAATGAGACATGAAAGGGGAATGAGTACTTACAAATTAAACAGGGGAAGGCTGGACCACACTGACGGGATCGTACCACTCAAACAATTTCGAGATAAATCGCTGTAAAATGATAATTTTTTGTTCTTAAGCCATTAAAGAGTACCATCTGGTAAGCATGGCCCAATGGTCTGATAATTGTTGATATGATACCAGCATCACTCTTAAGTTTACACCAAGTCATAGACTCAAACGGTGAGGTAATAAGTGTAGCCCTACCAACTAAGTGGTACTGTAAAATAGCAATGTGTAAAAAACAGCTGCTATTGTAGAAATCTTCTAGAGCTTAACTACTACTCAAACTACTAATCTAATAAATAGATATCCTTAAGCACTGAAAGATGCCAAGAAAACCCAAAATCAAAGATCAAATTGAGATTTGACCAACAGTCATTAGGGCTAGTACTGGACACGACCAGGAAGGGTACCAAGAATATATGTGATAGTGAAGTGATTGCGTACAGATATCTCAGATATGTAAGATTCGCGATTTCTTCAGGCAGCACTCCGGTCAGGTTCTGACGTGTAAGCTGTCTAAATGGCATACAATATTACAATATAAAAGAAATATCATAATATTAGGTTTGCTGATATAGGAATATTTTAGAAAGAGCTACCAAAGTGGCAAATTGTAGGTTTGATGGCACATCAAACCTGACTAGCAGCATTGGTTAACAATATGTGCTCACTGTTAATTACATATGGTTACTTTTACGGTCTCTAGGCATATTTTGATTTTGCAAATATAACAAGAGAAGTAAAGTTCCTTGTATTTACATTTTCGGTCCCCTTGAACTTTGCAAATAACTAAATTGAAACAAATAAACAACGTAAGCCCAAATGGTTTCAAAACCAGTACAGGTTCCACACTCACCGGTACAACCGGTATTTGACCTGAACACCTAAGCTGGGGAATCAATATGTACCCGCTACAACATAGTTTTCTTAACTATAGGTAGATTGGCTTAACATCTACCTAGAAAATAGTTCTCTCCATAATGCAACATATTCACATAAAAGAAAGAGTGATAAAAATAAAAATAAAAAATGATTATCTAAAGAAGAGAGGTGTGGACTTACAAGCTGATTACATGGCAAGTGGAATTGTTATCAAAGGCACAATCACAGGTCACATTACTTGTTTTATATCCAGAAGTCCCATTGATCCAGCCATTGGTGCCATTGCATGGATTCACACTAAAGTCCCAGTCTGTTTTATTCAACTTCTTCCCTATTGCCTTCAGAGCTTCCACTAAATAATTTCAAAGGAGAAATAATAAAAATAGAGGAAATTGGGTTCGTCAACTTGATAAATTACTGGACACCTCCAATTCTTACTTACACCGCCATAAAAATACATAAAGTTATGGGTAAGACAATAAACATTTCCAAATTATTATAAACGCTTCATGCAAAGATAATGATAGATAGAGAATGTTTATTATGAAAATTAAGAACTGGACTCCTCAATTTTTGAAGTTTCACGCTCCACTACTCTCATTATCGCAATAATATCCAACCGGAAACAAAGAAAATAGAAGGGCCAATCTTTCATTGAACACTTGTACTTCTAGATCCAAAAAGATTCAAGTAGGGTAAACAAAAAAAAATTACTAAGGAGAGTTACCTTCTTGTTTGGGAAGAGACTGAGCTTGAGATCTTAAACAAGCGAAAGAAGTAAAGCTAAGCAAGATCAGGAGAAAATAATGGTAATTATTACGGGATGATTTTTGCAATGCCATCTTCATTTTTCCCTCTTGTTCTTCTTTTCTTCTCCAGTCAGTGTAAGAGGATAAACTCTCTAGTACAGCAGTACCGCTGTATCAGTGTGACAGTTTCTCATCGTCAAATTTGGTGTGTTCTTTGGATATTTTATTTTTTTGAATTTTTTAATTGGTTGAAGGCGACGGATGCCTTTGACCTCGCAATTGTTTGTTCAAAGGTTCTAGACACTGTTAAGAAATTTTTTTTTACCTTTTGTTAAATTGGATGAGTAACATGTGTTGAAATTTTTAATTCTCTATCCCGCATATAACCAAAAACGAAAAACTTTAAATCTTTGCATCTTGTCAGTATACTGACTGAGGATCAATTATTGCATGGACCAGTAAGACCGCGTGCTATAAATTTTTTTGCTGACATGTGGGGCCACGATTATAGCTGTACCAGTTCAAGGATTTTGTCAGTAATTAGAGTAGAACTAGGGTGCTCCTAAGCTCACCAAGCCCTTCCGTGAGCGCGACTCTAAAACCTATCAAATTGACTTCAAACGATATTTCCAAACCGTTAGATGTTCAATCTATATTAAAATGTGCTTGGAGACCAAATTTTACATTTTTTGGAATTTTTTTACTATTTATTAAGATGGTTTGAAAAACGCTGTTTTCCAATGGTGCAGAATTTTAATAAAACAGCGATTTTCAAACCATCTTAATAAATAGTAAAAAAATTCCAAAAAATGTAAAATTTGGTCTCCAAGCACATTTTAATATAGATTGAACATCTAACGGTTTGAAAATGTAGTTTAAAGTCAATTTAATAGGTTTTAGAGTCGCGCTCACGAAAGGCTTGGTGAGCTTAGGAGCACCCTAGTTCTACTCCAGTAATTATATTGATCAATCACCACCGTACTTTTTTCATATTTGACAACGACCAATTTCTTTTATCTATTTTTGAATAAAAGTACAACTGCCAATCATCATTAGATTAAAAAAAATAAACCGAGCAATAAAGGGTTAATCCCGACATTTTTATTAATATCCAAAGTTTAATACAAATTAATATTTATGCCCAAAATCCAGCCCAATATCGAAAAATGCCCAAACCGGCCAGAAAATGGCCGGTTTACTCCTCCCCTAAGCCGGTCATTTTCTGGCCGGTTTACTCTTTTTTTTTTTTAAACCCGTATTATTTTTTATTCAACATTTGATATTAATAAAAATATCGGTTTAATCTTGATGAGCTTATTTTTGCTGTTTAATATTTTTTTATGTTGTGCTACTATTTTAGTGTTGTAATATTTTCTGTTTAGCATTATCATGATAATTTATTTTATCTGTAAAATATAAAAATAGTACCATAAAAGCACACATACACAAGAACCGAAATATAGGATAATCCAAATATATCAAACATAAATAGTATATCAAATATAAATAGTACAAAACTAGTAAAAATACAACTAAAACGGAGAGGGGGACCATCGCTTGAGGCGGTACTCCGGCGCTCGCGCGTCCAGACTCTGTCTCTCTCGGTCTCCACACTAGCATCGACAGACCTGAGTATCTGATCGGCGGTATCCCATATGGCATCACCCGTAGAGACTGTCGGTACTGGCGGAGGTGTACTGAAGATAGATGCGGCGAACTCAGTCCCAAAGGCAGGCTGAGTATGAGACCCGCTACCACTAGCCTCTCCATCATGCGGCATCTCTGTGCCATATCGGGGTACCCTCGGTGCCGAGCTGAACTCATCATCCAATATCCCGTAGTCCTGGAGACTGTTGAGAGGGACTCCATATCAGAAGTATTGAATGCCGCAGGTGGTGGCTGTGACGGCATCTCTGCCGGACAGATACTGAATGAAGAAATTTGATCTGAATCATACACATAAATTATTAAATTTGATTTGAATGAAGAAATTTATTAAAACCTGACAGATACTGAAGTATGACATACATGAGGCTGCACCGGACGTCCATGCTCGTCGTACCATGCCTGCCACGCAACGTTGGACAATACCCAATCATAGTAGTCCCACTCTGGATGCGAATCGGGAGAAGGTGGCATCTCTTGTCCAATAATCGGGCCCGGGTCAGGCCCGGTCGGATCTATCTCACGCCAGTTGATGTTCTCTCCTGCGTCTCGCAGCATCGTGATGATCTTCCCACCGTGCCCGGCATCCTCAACCACATTTGCATTTTTCTTGAGGATGCGGTACCCAAGATATCCCCAGTTCTTCTTGCCCATCGTGGAGATCCCATGAGCGCACTCCTTGATCCCCGCCAAAAGTTGAAACAAAATTGGCATGTCAGATCAAACCTTGATGAACTATTAAGTTAGAAAAAAAACTATGTGGTTTTAGGTGACTTACGTTGCGAGCGAATGAACCGCCGCTGGGATGGTAACCATCATCAGTCTGGATCATATCGCGGAGATTGGCACCGTAATCGCCCCACAGATAGACACTGGCCATGCAGATTGGCATGTACCAAGTATCGTACCTCAACTGGGGATCTCCCTGGATCTGCAGAATCGGATCTGGCTCATGATAAAAGTCCAGATACTGAGGATCCTGGGCTGTCCCGTAGTATGCATCAAAATAGGTGCTCCAGTCCTTATCCAGCCGCCCTCGGTAGTTCATCATGTAAGGAATACGTTAGTTGCAATAAAAAACTATCAAGTAAAATGAGAAATTTGACAATAGACTACGACTTACCTGTGCAGGTCTCTGTGTGTGGACCTCGGCAAAGATGGGTAATGCCGGTCGATCAAACTGGCGGAGCACCCGATCTGGGTAGTGGTGTCCACTATCCGGAAGTGTATGAGTGGACCTCGGTAGAACCACATCTCCTGCTCCTGCTGGTCACTCACCGTGACCGGCAAGAGGTTCTCCAAGTAGAACTGCTCGTAGGGCGTCCACTCAACTAGAACGGATGGCAAACTTTGGATCTCTGACCGAACTGGCCTGATCCCAACGGTAGCACCGTGGGTCCGATTCAAGTAGTTGTGGCCACCGTGCCACTTCTTGCCCACCGGTAGCCGTGACCACGACCAGTGCTGAAGCAGGAGCACCGGCCCGTACATCTGCTTCACATTCGGCTGCATTTTCAAGAACATTAGACGTCAGTGTATTTTGATGGATTGATTGATTAAATAATTTACACTAAATTAAGAGTTGGTGACTTACCTCACTACTACGGCACAGGTGGGAATACAGATACGCCAGGACAGCCCCACCCCAGTTGTACCGCTCCGGCTGCTCAAGGTCTCGCAACAGCGGGAGATACATCATCGGCATATGGTCACCGCTGGAATCAGGAAACATGACAGAACCAAAAAGGTCCATCACGTAGCCCCGTGTATATCTGCAATACAAAACATATAAAAATTATAATATAATCATCGTATTATAAATTGATTAATAGAAACAAGTTAAAAAATTTACCTCTGAATCTCCAGCGTGGTGGAATCTGCCGAGAGACCTGTGTTGAAGTGCTGTCGTAATCTCATCATCCGCAAATGAAATTTGGACCTCCCATTGTCCCCAATGATATAGTCCGGATCAGCTCCCAACAACTCCTCGACATCACCTACGAATCTGGTGCTGTCAGAGACGCCGCAAACGGGTGTGCCACGGATAGGCAAACCCCAAAGAGCACTCACATCCTGGAGAGTCACCGTCATCTCTCCGAATGGCATGTGAAACGTGTGCTTCTCGGGACGCCATCGCTCCACCAGTCCAGCGATGAGAGAAGCATTGATGATGCTTTTCTCTGTCCGCACGATGTCCACAACCTGGTAGAGACCCAGGCTGATGAGGTACGGGGCCATCATATCTTAGTATTGCATGTGAACGCACCGCAACTTCACATCTAACAGACCCGTGTCCTGCGTTGAAAAATGTATTCCGCATGGTGATAACATAATAAAATTTAAACCCAACAAAATTTAAAGAAAATCTAAGAAAATGAACGTACCTCACGAGAAGCCAGTGAAACTCGGTGCTCGCTGTGGGGAATCCACAGGAGAGCACTGATGTGCTCCGTGCTGCTAGTACTGATCGGCTCGTCCACTACTGGCATCTGGGTAGGCCGTGCTCTAGGCATCCTGATGTCTAAAATAACCTAATTTCGGTAAAATTACGCTTAATTAGCCTAATTATGGTAAAAAAAAAGGCCAAAATACCCTAAATATTGGACAACTGTGCTAATTTCGGTAAAATTACGCTTAATTAGCCTAATTATGGTAAAAAATGCCAAAATACCCTAAATATTGGACAACTGTGCTAATTTCGGTAAAATTACGCTTAATTAGCCTAATTATGGTAAAAAAAAAGGCCAAAATACCCTAAATATTGGACAACTGTGATAATTTCAGTAAAATTACGCTTAATTAGCCTAATTATGGTAAAAAATGCCAAAATACCCTGAATATTGGTCAACCGTGCTAATTTCGGTAAAATTATACTTAATTAGCCTACTTATGGTAAAAAATGCCAAAATACCCTAAATATTGGACAACTGTGCTAATTACACTAAATTACGCTTAATCAGCCTAATTATAGTAAAAATGACCAAAATACACTAAATATTGGTCAAATTAGCTAAATACACTAAATTACGCTTAATTAGCCTAATTATGGTAAAAAGAACCAAAATACACTAAATATTGGTCAACCGTGCTAATTTCGGTAAAATTACGCTAAATCAGCCTAATTATGGTAAAAATGACCAAAATACACTAAATATTGGTCAATTTAGCTAATTACACTAAATTACAACAATATAATTTAAATTCTAACACATAAACCCTAAACTCTAAAATAAATAAATTAAAAATTAAATTAGATAAAAAAATTACCTCAAAGAAGAGAGAATTCGGTTGAGAGATGAGAGAATTGTGAGAGGAGAGAGAAAAAGAGATATATATATATAGGGTTTTTGTGGGTTTAAAAAAAAAAGAGTAAACTGGCCAGAAAATGGCCGTCTTAGGGGAGGAGTAAACCGGCCATTTTCTGGCCAGTTTGGACATTTTTCGATATTGGACTGGATTCTGAGCATAAATATTAATTTGTATTAAACTTTGGATATTAATAAAAATGTCGGGGTTAAATCCATGTAAATCCGCATCTACTCGTAATTGAGCTCATGTAAATTTGGAGTCGAATTTTAACTTTGCTTGTGTTTTCAATAATTTGAATTCTAGGAGATGTTGCATTAGACCCTCGTTTTGGATGGCTGCTGGCGGCAATGTGAGACTAAATTCTGAAATTTTTATTAATATCTTAAAAAAAAAATTAGCAAATTTGTCTCTAGACTGAATTTTTTTTAAAATTTCCTAACTACCTCACGTTTGGGCGATCATATATCAACCCCCTGAATGTGTCAATCCGAGTAACTAAGTCTAAATCATATTGGTTGAGGTTTACACCAGTCTTTTCGTATACTATTTGTTTAAGTTCCAAAAATGTGGTATTTGTCACACCCCGACAACAGGGCCGACAACCCGCCGCGCTGTAAGCGCAAGGCGATTTCTATCATCTTAAATACCCATATATATACATACATTACCAATGACATACCTTACTTTTTCTTGTGGCAAAGTCCCGCAGTCTTCTAGTTCAACATCTTGTTTTTGTGTCTTACACTTTGTACCTGGAACCCACCAAAGTGGAAAGTTATTAGAGATTGAAAATCTCTAAGTGCGGTATTCAGTTCCAGTCGAGTTATTCTAAGATCCAACCAACTAAACCAAAACAGAACCAAGCACCAAAACATATAGACCATAATAATAATCTAAGATTCCAATAAACTAGCTTCAACTATAATCAATCAACGAAAATATTAGAACTTTACTTTATGGAATACTCATGTATGATAACAAAAATCAGCAACCCAGAACTTTATATAATCAATCTATATGACTATGACAATCAAACATAAAATTTACAATGCATAACTCAACTATATCTCATTCTTTTTAATCAAATGCTTTTAAATCAACCATACTTTAATTTCAGATATTATGTTCATGCCTCATGTGCAACCTAATGCATCCATGTCATATGTTCATGAGAAAAGCTGTGCATTCATATCACGCAAATGATTCATCTATATCGAACTCCTATTTCGGTCAATTTGCTTCCTATTATGTCACGCGTCAGTTTTAGAAAATATATATATGCCATGCATATCAACTACCAGCATTGTTCAACTCATGTCTTCTATATACTCGCATGTGATGCAAATAAGAAATTTATGAAAGAATTCAGTTATGCAATCTAAAAGCTCACGGATCAATTAGCTATTTAACACAATTATAAAAGTAACACCGAAATCAAGTCAAGAGGAAAAACTAAACAAATTCAACATTCGCTTTAAGAAATGCTCAAATACCATAAAAGAAAATCAGCAAGCTAGAGAAACAATTAATAGCTATAACAATCAAGCATAACCAAATATTATAATATGCAATGCTCATGTGCACTAGACTTCAATGTTCAATCCAATTTACTTATGCAACCCTATTGTTTAACCATGCTTTGTTCCAAACTTAGCAATTCTCAAATATGCACAATTGTTCAAGTATATCAATTTGCAAATATTTTCCTTTGTTTATCATGCATTACAAGTTCTTGCACCAAGCATAAATCCGGTCATGCTCTACCCGAATATGGCGCCTACACAGCTCTAGCTATGCGCTACCCGAATATGGCGCCTACACAGCTCTCGCTATGCGCTACCCGAATATGGCGCCTACACAGCTGACGCCATGCGCTACCCGAATATGGCGCCTACACAGCTCTTGCCATGCGCTACCCGAATATGGCGCCTACACAGCTCTTGCCATGCGCTACCCGAATATGGCGCCTACACAGCTCTTGCCATGCGCTACCCGAATATGGCGCCTACACAGCTCTAGCCATGCGCTACCCGAATATGGCGCCTACACAGCTCTCGCCATGCGCTACCCGAATATGGCGCCTACACAGCTCTCGCTATGCGCTACCCGAATATGGCGCCTACACAGCTGACGCTATGCGCTACCCGAATATGGCGCCTACACAGCTCTTGCCATGCGCTACCCGAATATGGCGCCTACACAGCTCTTGCCATGCGCTACCCGAATATGGCGCCTACACAGCTGACGCTATGCGCTACCCGAATATGGTTCCTACATGACTCTCGGAATTCATTCTTCAATTCCTATCAAAGTACCTACAAGACATTCCATATACAAGTAACTCAATGCGGTCTGTATATTCTCATTTCTATTCGAGGTTCATTTATAACAAGTGCATAATTCATATAAAACTATGTATCATGCTTGCAAGTATACCATCCAAAATTTAATCAGCTCATATCTTATGTCATGTATTTCACAGTCTCCAGTACAACTAATGCCTTGTACCATGCATACAAGTTAATTTCATGCAAACAGAAATATGGTTCAGTTCATGATGCAAGCGTATGTCATGCAACTCGTTTATGCAATAAGAATACCAACTTCAAGACTTTAACTACAAGCAATTGGCAACCGAGCAACAGCCAAGCTACACTAATCAAACAAATAATCTCGTGCAATCAGGACATGAAAAGACAGTGCCTACATGACCGGTCAAGTATCCATTTTAATAATTAATCAATTTCACATATGACTATATACTATGCTTCATGAGACTATGCATCATTAATCATTCACTTAAATCAAACTTATGTTTCAACCAGATTATTTGATATCCTGTCATGCATCAACTTTAGAGAAGTATGATCATGCTTCCTAAGGAATTTCATACCTTCATATCATACAATTGAAAAACTATAACAACTATCTATAGTATGACAAACAAACTAGAAATCAACAAGCAATCATCAAGGCAATAACAATCAAGCAAACCAAATCACTACCATATATTAACCTTAAGATTACCAACAATTTACTTCTCTTAGGCATTTCACCGAACAGCTAATGTGCAGCAACACACCAGACCCGTACCACTAATTTACTTCTCTTAGACATTTCACCGAACAGCTGGTGTGCAGCAATACACCAGACCCGTACCAGTGATGGTACAATAATCGCTCAATTAAATCACAATCATCAAGAAATCAACATGCGATCAAAAGCAAGCAAAGAAACCCACGAGCTTACAACAACAATTAAACAAGTTAGAAGGGGCTAGGAATAACTCGAAATCCGCACCTTTTAACGATGACACGACGTGGTTCGAAGTCGAGTCCGCTGCTCATAATCAAGTCTGTTGAGTTATTCGAGAGCAACCATAGAATTGTAAGCAACAATCGAGAAACTTTCTTCACCTCTGTACCTTTCTTGTCACCATCGCATAGGGCTGCTGATCGACACCCTGCCTTTCTTCTATCTTTTCCTCGTTCATTCGCTCACCATTTCCCCTTTTTTTTTTTCTCTCTCAATTTCTCTTCCTTTTGTTTCTTTTCGATAACTCCTAAGTTGGAGGGCGGTCTGTATTTGATGGGAATACCAATAGCTCCACCGAGTAAAATAAATTGGAGATAAAAATATTAAGTTTTCAAAAGGTTAGAAGGCACCCAATAAGATTTAAGGAAATAAAACACCATTGTTATTTTTCAAAGAAAAGATAAGAAGAGTTTGACCTTTGACCAATTAATTCTTAATTTAATAATCCCAAAGAAGTTAAAAGCTCAAGATATTTCTGTCCACAATAACTTTTGTACGGTTAAAGATGTATTATTTAATCAAGTTAATTTGCACTAAACCCCTTCATACTTTTAAGAATAAAACATGACTTCTTAAGATCCTATCACTTATATATATGTAGTTTTATATAAGAACCAGTGTAATTAGTTATTGGTCAATTTCATTGACAAAAGTTAAAGGTATGTGAGTTTCAACATAATTATTACGTTATCAAAATCCCTTCAGTACGTGTTTTAATTAATGTCACATAAAATCTTCAAATAATCAAAATTGGGATGTTACAGTATTTCATTAACCTCAAAGCCATAGGCTACATCTTTCGTGTACTGTGCTCCCTCCGCACCCCAGATAATCTTTCCGCCCACATACAGTGCAATTAAAATTTTTTTCTTTTGAGAACTACATTAGCCAATAAACATTTGTCAATTATATATTAATTAAAAAATTAAAAAAAAATTAAAATTTCTAAAATAATAAAAATAAATAAATAAATAAATTACCTGAAATCACCAAAAAATCGTCTTCCTCTTCTTCATCTTTCTTTTTCACCTAAGTTAGAATAAATTATGAGTAGGCAAGAGAGAAAAAACTGACTTTTATAGAGATTTATAGCAGACCGCCCTGTGTGGGGCGGTTTGGTATAGGCAACAGACCGCTCCAACATAGAGCGGTCAAGTATCAAGATCAAACCGCCCAAACATGAGACGGTTAGGACGTTTTTAAAAAAAAATTCAGTTTGAGAGACAGATTTGCTATTTTTTTTAGAGTATTAACAAAAATTTCGGGACTAAATTAGTTAAAGCGAGAATAGAAACTTTTTAATTCTTACTAAAGCTGGGTGTTACTTTTGCTTTGCCAGGAGAGTAAATCGAGAAAAGAAGCAACTAGAGGCTAGAGCTGTTGTATTGTTTTCGGTTCATACCGGATCCACGCAACTAAATTAAACCAAAATTATTGTTTTAGGTATGGCCATTTGGTTCTGGCCGGGCCCATGCTCCTTGGACTCGTAACGGTGATTTTGACAAGAATTTGTGGCTACAGCGGAGAGCCTCAAGAGTCAGTCCTATTATTTTGTTATTGTCTTTGTATTTATCAAAATAAATTTGCAGGAAATCAAATCATTGTTCAGAAAAATCATTCTTTTTAGAAAAAATCATTGTTTAGAAGATCCACAAAGGTTGCTTAATTTATCACCAATATGTTTCTTTCATATCTCCATCATTATCATCATCATATTTCATATTTAGTGGGCCCATGCTCCTTGGACTCGTAACAGTGATTTTGACAAGGAATTTGTGGCTACAGCGTAGAGCCTCAAGAGTCAGTCCTATTATTTTGTTATTGTTTCGTATTTATCAAAATAAATTTGTAGGAAATCAAAATCATTGTTCAGAACAATCATTCTTCTTCAGAAAAAATCATTGTTTAGAAGATCCACAAAGGTTGCTTAATTTATCACCAATATGTTTCTTTCATATCTCCATTGTTATCATCATCATATTTTATATTTCGTATATAACGATGGAATCACATTGAATATCATCATCATATTTCATATTTCGTATATAATGATGGAGTCACATTGAATTAGAGTAGGCAATTGTTTACTTCTAAATTTTAACAACCGAGTATAGTTTATGTACGTATAATCTGATGATTGTCTGTTTCTGATAAAATTGTCTACTTCTGAATAGTCTACTGTCTAAATCGGTTAATTCACAACAGTCCATAACCCGCTAGTCGTATCAGTAATATTTTATGTCTACCCCTGATAAAAATTCTGACCATGCTCATAATTATATATCATATGTAGAGTTTGAACGGAGTATTTCTTTATGTTGGTTTTTCTCTTTGTTTCAACGTGGTTTATTAAATAGACTAACAAAAGTAAACTTAACCTCTTAGAAATATTGTGCTGTTAGTATGATAATTTCAAATCTCATCAACCCAGTGACAACTGACAAGTACTAGTGAGCATGGTGCATGGAGGTCAGAATTTCACAGAAGTCAACTATTCTCCTGCCCACTAAGGGTGTCAATGGTACCTTTTTAGCTATTTATCGGACCCGTATTGTATTTAATAAGGCGGGTATGGATAAGGTTTTTTTTCATTAACTTATTTGGTATGGATAATAATTTTTTTTCGTTAACCAAATGGGTAAGGGTATGGGTAATGACTATTTCGTACCCGTTACCCTATAGGGTAATTATAAAATCTAAATATATATTCAATTCAATTTCCAACTCACCTAAATATGTATTCGTGTTTTTGAATTTTCTTCTTTTATAAAAAATAATTTAGTTGGAATTGATTGCACATTCATTTTTATTTTTTATTAGAAATGTAATTACATATGATTAAAATGAATGAGTTTTTTATATTTAATTTGTAAAATATAATAAAACTATTTATTATATTAGTAATATCTGTTATTCATCCGCTACTGTTTCGTTACCCGATAATATTAACGGGTAAGGATAGGGTAGGATAAGTTCAATTTTTATTGGATATGAATAGGATATGGATAAAATTAATTTTAATGAATATGGGTATGAAAATACCTCCATCCGACCCGTAACGTACCCATTGACACCCCTACTGCCCATGCTCCTGCAATTGATCGAATTACCCGCCGTAATTTTGGTTTCCTCTTTTAAGCATTTTCTCCGTGTAAAATGGACCGCATGATATTCATCACTTCAGCTTGATAAGCTAAGTAGTTGTGATTTTAATATAGTTAAAGACTTGGAGTCAAATGAAAGCATCAGATGCTTTCATTTTTTACGTATATATCCGTACTATTTTGTGTATTAATATAGTAACATAACATCATTTTTTTTATTTAATATCTTTTTCATCTACTTATTTTATTATTATCGATACTATTTTTTTAAAATGATTTACTGTCTACTTAGTTTAAACTATATTTTAATGATCAAAATGTAATGTTTTTGTCATGCTTCAGAATGATATATATTAATTTTCTCCAAAACAATTTGAAAATTTGCACGGAGTAGAAATGTAAGAGGACCAACTTTTTAATACTTAAAATAAATACGAATCTCCTTTTTTAAGTAATACATAAACTGCTAAAATATTTTAAAATTATACATATAAGGGCCATAGGGGTAATAAATGAACCATATATATAAATTGCCAGCCAACTACTCCCGAATAAATACCAAATAAATAGTCTGTAACGACTGTTTCGCTTTTTGAAGAATATAATATTCCATTCCGGGTTCCAATTTATTCTTTGAATGAATCAGAGTAACTAATTTTGACTCTCGCAAGTCGCAGCGGTACACTAAACATACCGCATTGAGTAAATTTTCCGTTCCAATTCAACCATATCAAGTTGGTACAGATATCCTCCCAGGTACCTGACTCATGCAAATTGTAACAGCCGGCCCAGATTAATTATATCTGGGCCAAACTCAATCTGGTACCTATTGAGATTGTAGGAGGTCTGTTTCGAGATTCGTGCCATGTTAAATGAGCCGTCCGATCGTAATTTGCTTGAGTCAGGTAACCTGAGGTGATGTGAATTCATCAAGT
This sequence comes from Carex parvula, assembly GCA_025461045.1. NCBI lineage: Eukaryota > Viridiplantae > Streptophyta > Magnoliopsida > Poales > Cyperaceae > Carex > Carex parvula. Next base: position 172,808 of record JAJGRW010000824.1, read on the forward strand.
TGCGTAGTGTGTCACTCACCGGGATGCATTTTTTTGAGTAAAGGTTGGAGGTCAAACCACCCAAGTATTTTAATACTCTTGTAATACGCGAGCTCGATCAGGCGAAAAAATGACGATTTAGGCTGAAAAAAAAAAGAGAAAGTAAAAAGAGAATTCAAAAAAAGTGAAAAGAAAAAAGAAAAATATACAATGGCTATGTAGAAAGCCTGCCAAATAGAAAGAGCCCGAGCTCATTTTTCATCTCTCATGGCGATCGGCCCAACTCAAAACGGTCTGGTGAATACGAATCGGTCTTATTTGACCACGCTTCTCTCAGTGCCACCTCACCCTAAGTCAACTATCATTTACACATGTTTTTGATAAGCTGTCCTAGAGATGGGATCAAAAAGGGAGATTTAGTGTTAAATCATTGTACCAATTTCTTAATTACAGAGGAATATTGTCAGAACATCTATTGTTGTGGTGGTCTCTACCTGTCTCATCTAAAATAAAAAATTTTATGTGATTGACTTTTAAAAACAAAATTATTACTAAAGTCAACCTGAGTAAGAAAGGATGGGAAGGAAATATTAATTGTGTTTTTTGTTCTTATTCAGAAACTGTGAACCATGTCTTTTTGCATTGTCAGTCTGTTAAGTAAATCTTACAATGGTTAGGAAAAAAACATCTTGACTGTACTCAGTGGGGAACTATGAGAGATGTGTTTTCATTTGCAATGACCTTTCCGAAAATAGAATGAACAACATTCCTCTTACTGTTTAGTGCTACATGCTGGACTGTTTGGAAACATATAAATGAAGTGTGTTTTCAAAATATGCAATCAAAATATGCGCGCAGTTTGATATATTTAATCATTTCATTGGTTTTGTATTGGACATGGCACAAAAAAACAAAGAAATAGGTGCAAGAGGAGACTCAAGAATGAATTCCTCATGAAAATATCATGGAGACTATATATTTAAGAGTGATATTCCCTGGAGAAGAGGATAGTATATCCTTTCACCTAGATGAAGGATCTTCTGGCCAGGAGAGTGTTTGAAGAACTAACTGTATTTTGTGTAGTTACATTAGACTGTGATAAGTAATGTTGTTTTGTGGACTTGTTATGCTATGCTTCTATGCATGTGGTGATATGCTTTTGTGCTAGGGACAATGTGGTAGTTAGAGATTAGCAGCAGAGAAAGTTTAGTCTAACCTTCTATGGATTATCTATTTGTATTTTTAAAAACTCTATGTTTCGTTACTTTAATGAAACTGGGTCTCGATCTTTTTAACCAAAAAAAAAAAATACTCTTGTAATACAACAAAGGATTTCTCCCATCCGGTTTCGAACTCATAACCTCTCACATAGAGATCATGTATCTTTACCACTAGATCAAAAACTAATTCTTACACCGGAATGCATTTTTGAAAAAAGGACTTGTCACGGGGTAGATGCCATTGTCCGTCGGCAGAAATAGTCGCCTGCGGGATCCACGAGGGAATACCACAGAGACCCGGTAATTAGTCAGGCCCACCGAATAGTTGAACACTTGAACGTTGGCCCGGTATATAAATTTGGTACGGAGACTACCACAGAGAATTGGGAATCAAGTGTGTGGGGACAGAGAGGTTATGGCCACGGGCCCATGGCCAACTGGACACACTGAAGGCAGTGAGTCCGCATCTTCTGCATTAACTCAAAAAAGTATCTTTTGAGTTTAATACATCTCAGCCGTCTAATCAGAATTGGAGCCAATCCAGCCCACGCCTAATGTTAGTGCGGATCCCACTAATGCAGGAAGTTATCCTCTGCGGAGTTCTATAAAACTCCGCAGGTGCGGAGCAAATGAACGGACCAGATTAACTCTCAGCCGCTTTGTGATCGGATTAACGGAGGAGGTAGTATTATTGTGCTTTTAGATTCGTGCAAAGTTAAAACTAACGGACCACTAACGGACCAGATTAAAAGAACCGCAGTCTGCGGAGCTTTTAAGCTCCGCAGAGGATAATATTCCACTAATGCAGAGGATACGAATTCGGGAATAGGGATGGTGAATTGGTGATAAGTGATAAGTGATAGCGAGTGATAGATGACAAATCGACAAATCAAATCAATTTCTTGTCTGTTCGAATAAAGTTATGTAGCGCCAAACCTAATCTAAAGAAATATTATGACATACTGTTTGCTGATTACAACCTGCTAAAAACTAAAAAAAATTTACAGACTCAGGTGATAGTCTGATAGAGATGGAAAAATTGACATGAGGTGACCGGTTAGTTCTGTGGTCTTTTTTTGACAAATCAAAGATACGACCCAATTGAGTCAAGGACCTAGATTTTGACAAATCAAAGATAACCTAATCAGCAGAACGAAGAAAAACAAAATATGCAAGCAATGACTTGCATTTATAAATAAAATAAAACCTACGGGTGAAAACAAATCATTTTCAGTGACAGAGCAGTTAGTAGTCTACTCTTGGTCCAATTTTTTTTTTTTAAATATGGTTCTTTTGTCATTTTTTCAGAAAAATTATAAAAATTCTTGTGTTTAAAATAATAAAACAATTATGTTCTATTCTGAAAATTTTGTCCCATTCTATCTTATTTTCTGACTCAACCCTTAATCATTTTCCTTTGAATAAGGATTGATTTGAATTAATTACCTCTCGAACCTTAATTTTCAAAACAACTCCTTATAAATGGCAAATTCAAAATGTTTACACCTGATCAGCCACAAATTATGACATATAGTTGTGATTGCATACAGCTTAAGAATCAGACGTAATGTTGTAGTCATGTAGAATTGATAGTTCTCTATTATATATTTCGAACAAAACAATCAGCATAGTTGCACAATTTTCTCGAGCAAAAAGATAGGAATCTACAATAATCCTGCGCCTCAACTGATGCCTTGTGAAAACAGGTTGGGCCAATTTTATGGGCTAGCGGTGCCGCTTACCGCTTACGCCGAAGAAGGCTATGCGTTTTGCCTGATCAAGCTATGTTTCCCAATTCTCCCCCCAGGTTGCCTGACTGAGTACAATTGAAACGGGCGGTCCAGGATCCGTCTTTTAAGTTGGCACGAATTTCAAGGCACAAATAATACTGGTCCCCCTGCGTTATCTGGAAGACTTGAGAGTAGATCCGATGGGCATCGGACCTACCTCGGTTCAACGGGTTTAATCACCATTGATTTTCTTTTAGATTCGTGCGAAATGCTTTAAACTCCGTGAATGTACGTTTCAAGATTCGTGCGCACAAATTACTCCGTTCTCCTACGGTAGATCTGCCCATCGGAACCAAACTAGGTCCGATGGGCATCGGACCTACACTTATCTCCATCTGGAATAGGCACCAGCTGAGAGTAAATCTGGGCCGTCCCTTTCAATTTTGTTGAGTCATGTTTCCCTCCGTTAAGAAATAAAAGCATACAAGTAGGGAAAAAAAAAAACCCAAGTGGTTACCTTTATTTTTGAATTAAACATTTTTCCTCATTTTAGTAAATCAAATAAATACATATGTCCATCTAAAATTCGAGCCATGCAAGTGCAACAATACAATTATTATTATATTTTGGCAGAAAAAAGGCCGTATCTTTAGTAGCACGTCCTTCAAATTTATTTTTCTCTTATCAACATTGTCCTAATTATTTATTTCTCTCGGAAAACTGCAAGCAAGTTACATGCGGGAGCCGGCAAGTCGGCGTCTAGAGGCATTGGAGACTGCCACTTGGCCGAGACGGTCACTATCCTTTGACATTTCTCTTTCTTTCAAAGACATGTAATGGCGCAACCATACCCCAGTATATACCTGCAGAATCAACGGATCAATTGATCAAAGTAATAGTCAATTGCTCAAACAAAGTAGATAGAGGGTTGTTGGTGTTCAACAATTTCTATACTTTAACATTATATTTTGTGGTCTTAAATGGTAGACAGAGAGTTAAACACGCGCCCCTTGTACCCTAAAGTGATGCAAAAACAATTGTAACAATGTAAAACAATCTTGTTCTAATTAAAGGATATGTTTAGCTGATTTGCTTGGATGCAAAAGCAATCTTCTTCAAATTAAACTCCAACTAAAGTTCAACATGGGTTATAGAGTGTAGACTACTTGAAGTTTAACAGAACAAGTATGATAATTACTATTTTCGCAGGGTTATTAGCATATTCCAGCAGTTGTGAAAGACACCAATCATATCCCATTAAGGGGTGTGTGTGTGTGTGAAAATTTCCACCTAGAGAACAATTTTGCCCCAAATTATAAGATCACTGAATTTGCTCAAATTACCCTCAATTTGATCTAAGTGTGCTTTTTATGTTCCAATTCACAGTGATTCTTCTTTTCACTTGTTTGGGTCATGGCAATTGCTTTTACAAATTATATTTTCCAACCAAATCTTTCTACAGAACAAAAATAAACTACTTATTTAAACAAAGCAAACCTGCTGGGGCCTCATGATCTTGGTATCAGGGTCATCAAGGGACTCGCGCCAATGCGCCAGGTAGCCAGCCATACGTGGTATCGCAAATAATACAGGGAAGAACTCAGTTGGAAAACCCATAGCCCTAAAGCGATACCAAACTGTAATAGTTAATTACATACACTGGTGGCAGGATAGATGAATTAGTTGGATTAAGTCATTATTTTAGGTGTTACTTTGCAATTTGTTCTTTCATGTTGTCTATTGGGACTTCATATCATTCAGCAGTCAGTCGATGATTTCGTATCACTACAAATTTAACTCTGTTAGGATGCACCAAAATTGGATAGTCGCCATTGTCTTTATTTTTTCTGGGGTACCTTCTTTTTGTTTTTCTTATCCATGGTTAGGAATACCATATCCTTGGTTAAGAATTGAGGTTGCTTTGAGCATTCTTTTCAGGGTCATTTGGGTTGATTGTCTTTTATATGACTTGGATATTATTGATGTCCAAACTTCAGTATAGAACTTCATAATGAATGTCCATGGAAAAGGCAAAACTATGTAAGCTATACATATCTTTACCTATATATTAGGCCAGAGTAGAAGTCGACATTGGGATAGAGCTTCCTCTCGATGAAGTACTCATCTGATAGAGCTGCCTTCTCCAGAGCAACAGCCACCTTCACAACTCAAAATTAATAATTTAATATCAAAACAAATTAATGGCCAAAATAAGGTACCCAAAAGAGAAGGAAGAGAAAAGATAACCTCTAAATAAAAAAAAAGCTAAAAAGATAACCTCAATTAAGGGATCACGGCCAACAATGGAGAAGACCTCCTCAGCCAATTTGCGGATGACCTTTGCCCGTGGGTCGTAATTCTTGTAGACCCGATGCCCGAAACCTGACATCTTTCTCTTCCTACAATAAAATCACAATAAAACTTCATATCAAGTAAACTAATTACATGATTGATCACACTTAAAACAGATAAGATGCAGACAGTTAGCATGTGAATTCTATTGGAAAAGTTAGTTCATACCATGAACTGCTAGTATGTGAAATTGGGCAATGTTCGGACAATACGTGACAACCAGAAATACAAACCAGTACAAAATATGGAGAAATTACCTGTTCTTCACACCTTCAATGAAATCTGGAATGTTCTCAACCGTTCCAATCTCACCCAGCATCTTTAGTACAGCCTACATGTCAAAGGAGATTCAATGATAGATCATTTTTTTTTTTAATAAGTCAATTATAGAATTCTTGTAGCCAAAAGTAGTTCAAAGAAAATCTAACACCAGCGGTATTATATACCAAAACAGTTCATCATAGACACTAATGTCAGTCTTAGGTTTTAGCATGTCTGTCGCATATGTAACTTCCATGAGTGAAAGCTCAATTAAACTTTCATTAGGTACATGAAGTCATCATTACATACCTCATTTGCACCACCATGAAGTGGGCCATAGAGAGCTCCAACTGCCCCCGCAAGTGCTGTGAACACATCAACTCCACTTCAACAAATTCCAATTTGGTTTATCAGCAAACTATTAAGAAGCAGCTTACTAGTTTAAATTAGTTCAGGTGCATTAGTATAGAAATGAACCTTGAAGCAAGATGACGTGCGGCAGATGTAGAACAGTTCATCTCATGCTCAGCATGTAAAATGAAGAGAATGTCCAGAACCCTTGCCAACCTAGAATTTGGCTGATATGATTTGTTACCCCTGCAACAATTAGAGATATGTGAAGTGTTAGGGGAATCTTGGTTGAACTATGGGGCAGCATGGCATAATTGGCTTTTCTTCATTTACAGAACTTGTTGCATGCATTCAAAACTTAAATGAAGTGTTTATTTTAATCCTGACAGAGCGAAAATAGTTGAAAATTAAGGTCAGAATGTTGACCCAGAAATGATTGTCCCGAGTCCACCGAATATTATTTAGATCAGGATTGTTTAAATTCGAGCAGACTAGAGAACCATCCTATGGTCTAGTGGTAAAAGCAGTGCCATCTGTGTAGGAGGTTGTAGGTTTGAAACCCACATGGGAGATCTCTTATGGATATTTAAATTTGGAGGCTTGACCCCCATCTTTATCTCAAAAAAAAAAAAAAAAAATCAAGCCGACTAACAAGCGGATCATGAAATACCAGCCTCTGTGAGGGCCCTGTTGAGTTGGCAGGTCAAGCCTTGAGTCAGAATTTCTTGATCTGCTGTTGGTTGATCCGACTGAATAAAATTGATTCAAGTATCAATCTCACCGGCACAAACAATTCAGTGCCAGCTCGATCACATAACATCCAGAAAAACTCCAAGCTAGCAAGGGCATAATTGGTATCAGTGTCTATCTATAAGTTAACAACACTTACAAAGAGTCAAGCATGTATAAGAAGTTCTCCGAGTAAGAGAGATTGCTGGAAGGAAGCACTGGAGGCCTTCCTGCCAATCTCAAGTATGCAGCAGCAGCAATTGTCGGGACCTTCATCAGTATAAAAGTTAACAAGTAGATATAGAGAAAAAGGGCAGTTATCTTAATTATTCAAAATACTAAAAGATACCTTGCCAAGAATGCGCACAATTTGCTTGTCCCTGATTTGCTTTGCCTTGTAAAGATCTTGCCCCTAAAATAAGTTGCAAAAGTTCCAATATAGTTATCAAGGATGTAACATGAGGCTTTTTATGGATACAGAAATAATTCATTTTTAGTTACCCTAAGAGCTGGGTTTGCATCAGGGTGGAACACAGAGAGTGCACTCATGGCACTAACAAGCACACCCATAGGATGTGCATCATGAGGCATTGCTTGTATTATATCCTGCTCAAATAAGAAAGTACAAAAGGAACAAAGAATTACATTCCATCAAACAAAAATTTAAATATTTTGAGAAACAACCCATTCTCACAACAGATATTGGAATTGAACACACACAGCACAGGTCTCTATTTGGCTAAGTGTTGTTACATAGTTTATTTATTTATTTTGTTTTATGCTTACTGTGGGCTTTTAATTAGAGAAATCAATGATTTTTTCACAATTTTATAGCCAAAAAGGTGGAACCATCACAGACCTCTTTGTCCCTATTCCAATCCTGGACAACATCCGGTAAAGGCCAAATAGGCCCATTAAGGCATACTGGCAATGCAAGGTTACCAGTCCTTTATATTAATGCTAATATGCTATACACCCTAATTGTTAATGCTTAACAATGATTCATACCAGAACTCCTTGAGGGACAGCTGAATGCTGGGAAATGGCAAACTCCCAATCAGCCAATTGGCCTTGAGAAGGCAAATTTCCATACACTGCAAGGACAAGGTACGAAAAAAGAAACAAAAGAGAATTGTCACTGTGTAAGTAAAAGTGAAAAGAAGTATATTAATTTTTACAATTCTTATAAAAGGTTATCTCACTTAAAAGATAGGCGACCTCAACAAAGGAACTGTTCTCAGCTAAATCCTCAATTGGATAGCCTCTATACCGAAGAATCCCTTCGTCTCCATCAATGTAAGATATTGCAGAGCGTACCGGGGCAGTATTGAGATAACCAGGGTCATATAGTTTGAGCCCCTTATCGCTTGGCCCTGTTGTGATCTGTCAATTTTTCAAATAAATGTTGCTTCGTGAATTGCTTGCTAGAGCTAGATAACCAGAAACAAATGTAGCAACCTGCCGCACAATTAAACTTACCATGGCCTCATGGTATTTAGTCCCAAGTTATATACACATAACTGGGATCACCTTATAGAATCAGTAGTGTGGTATATGCAATTACAGAGGTATGTATACAATAACACAAGCTTTTGAATTTCCTCTGGTTGTTCTTTTCAAGTATCATCTGGTTGTTCTTTCAATTGGTACCCCCTAAGTTGCTTTTCGAATTTCCTCTGGTTGTTCTTTCGATTGGAGACTCATTTGTGATATAAATAATCATCCACTCACTGTGCTAAATTAAATTTCATCTCGTAAATGGTCGCCATTTTCGAGAAAACGGAATAAATAGTTCACCTTCTTAAAATCAGTAGCTTTAATCGTGCCTTCATCTGACACCTTAAATTCGTACTTTTTGCCAGTTCTTCCATCCACCACCGTAATTGACCCGCCCCAATTCCTTCCTAGAGCCATCGAATCTTGCACTGAGACAGGCGACCTCTCCAGTTGCGCCAGACGAGCTTTACCTCCAGTCAATGCAGGGATGTGGCTGGAGATCACCGCCAAGCGGCCATGAGCTGAAGATATGAACGGATTGAACTCGGATCTCTCCATGGTTAAATAAAGTGATCGAGTTTCGAGAGAATTCAAGCGAAATCGCAAAGGAGATTAATGAAATAAAAGGAGAGAAGGTGAGAAAGGATCGTTTGCTTTGGGGTGGTCGTCCTATTAATGGGGAAACTGGCGTTAAATTAACCGTTAAAAAATTTATCCCTTAATTTATTTCCTTAATATGAGTACTGACTACAGAATACAGATACAAGCAGCGTCTAAGATTAAATATTGTAGGACCCACTTGCTGCTTCGACGGATAATGGATACTCATCCAGTGACGTAGCAAGTGACGTACTAAATCAGGAGGATAGTTTTGACTGAAAGATGCATACCTTCGTAATTACGGACCAATTTGAGACCGTCCAATATGAAAAGCTTGAAGATCCTAAGGATAATGTAAGATTGTCGTAAAGAGAGATGGTGAAATTAGACGCGCCGACATATTGGGATTGGAAATCGGAAGCGTGAAGGATGAGGAGACGTGGAATTGAAAACAAGCTGACACGGCTGTCTTATTTTGCGTGAGATTTTATGAGATTGTTTATATTGGATCCGACTCCGCTACTCTTCAAATAGGAGCGCAGGACTCTGTTATTTTAAATCAGATCGTTGTATTTTTTTTATGCACGGATTTCAATACAGATGAACTGTTCGATTTAGATTAACAGGGTCTGCTCTCCTATTTGGAGAGCAGCGGAGTCAGATCCGTTTATATTGTGGCAAATTCTTCTATGGACATAAGGATCTATTTGTAAAATGAGCATATTTTTATTTTTAAAGTTCAAACAGTCGATCCGACCGTTCAACATTTTCTTCATATTACAATGTACTTGGAGGTCAAATTTTACATTTTTTTGAATTTTTTTACTATTTATTAAGATGGCTACAAAATTCAATGGTATGAATTTGACTAGTTTTGTAAAATACTTAATAAATTGTAAAAAAAATTAGAAAAATGTAAAATTTGACCTCCAAGTACATTTTAACATGGAGATAATGTTAAACGGTCGGATCGACTGTTTGAACTTTGAAAATAAAAATATGCTCATTTTACAAATAGATCCTTATGCCCATAGAAGCATCCCTCATTTGTTTTCCTATCTAAATAGGAGTGAGTTAAACGAAAAGTATATTTATCCTGTTTTGTCCGCATCCGTATACCGTATTCCAATAATTTGTCAAAAAAAAAATTCATATTATAAAAACAAGAATAGCTAGAATCATTGGTGAACTTTGATCCAATGATATTTTATACTTGTTTTTATTTTTGAATGAAAACAATGTATATCTCTAAATTTAATTTACAGTTAAGTAGAAGAAATTACGCGAAAAAGAAAGTCAGTCCAGACTAATTCGCATAAAAGAAAGAAAAAAAAAGAGGTATGCTACTAGGAATCTAAAAATGTACCATGTTGTGACCAGTCACGCTGTGACTTGGATCACATATCATGCCGTGACCAAGTCAGATTTATACGTGCCGTGTTGTGTTATGACCAAATTTGTAATTATGGTCATGACACGTGAATTGTCACAACACGTTAGTCACGCCATGACCGAGGCACTCCATACCACACGTGACGTGTAACATTTTGCAAAATACATATATGAAATTTATGACTGAAAATAAAATACAAAATGTCTAGATATGTTTTTAATAAAATAAATTGTATTTAGAGTGAAATATATCATTTTATTAATAGATCATGAGAATTAAGTTGCTTTGTTGAAATATATGTTGTTATTTGAAATTCTAAAATATTCGAATATTCGAAAGTCTGACAAATTAATAGATACAATAGAGAATTAAACACCTAGTAATAATTATAACCTTCTTATTATTATTTGGACTAATTTGTAAAGCTTGGAAATATAAAGGTTGAATTATGAAAAATGCAAACTTAAGATAATAATAAAATAATAATAATAAAAAGAAAATAACCAAATGCATGGCACAAGGCCACGCGGCCAGTGCTAGTTGAAACACCACTTACTTATTTTCTCTTAATTAAGGGGACCTTCTCTCCCGTAAAGACAGACAGAAATGAAAAAAAAAAAAGAAACCAAGTAAAATCCGAAAGAAATGAGAATGGAAAGGAAAAAAAAAATAATGAAAGAAACAAGAAAAAAGAATAAACAGAGGGGTTTTCCCTCTAATCCCTTTCTGTTCCACTTCTCTTGTTCTCATATATGAATTAATATTCTAGGTGATTAAATTCTTGAGCTTGATTGAGCATGTGTGTGTGTGTATATATGCCGCTTTGGAATTGAGAAAGAAAGCTAGTGATTAGGTGCAACAAGAGAATCCATTGGTATTCATCTTTCTACCTATTTCCTTTTTAAGCTGATTTAAAGATTTAGAACTTGTTATACAAGCTCAAAGTGCACAGCTATAAATTCTGTAGTGATTGAAATGAAAAGAAAGTTTGTTAATATTTGAAAGTGATGAAATTACTAGATGATAATTCTTTCTTCTTTTTCTTTAACCGAATCTGAATCCTATAATCTTTATATAGTTATGGTACCTCTTTTGCTTGAATTGAGATCATTAGATCACAGTATGGTTTGTCTAATTAGTTGAAACCTTGATTCTGGATATAGAGCTTAAACCATAAAATATTAAAAGGTTAAACTAAAGAATTAAGGAAATGACAAAATATCTAATACATAATGTCATTAATTAACCATAAATTAAGTACTTGTATATGTATATTGTTTTGTAACGATAATTAATTTATAAGTGTTAATCGAGAATATGTTATTATGCTATAGGCATATATACTGGGGAATGAGACTTGACTGGGCTGTTCAAAACAACTGATATGCAATGATTGATCGCTCTATTTTTCCTACAATATCAGGTGCGGGGTTATTGGAGTAATCTGAGATTCATGACTAGAAATTAAATCGTAACTCGTTGTGCATTTTGAATATTTGAGTGACAGCATTGATTGAATTGTTGTATCATATGCATAGCCCAATACAATTGAAACTGAATTACAGGTAATTGACTACCATGTTGATTGTTTATCGATTGATTGATTCTTATTGCAAATGATTGATTGAGACCACAGCAGTTGAATTGATTGAATATTGAATACTGTGATCCTTGAACCTTTATATAGTGGAGAAAAAAGATTAATATATCGTAAAGTCTAGCTAGCTACTATACTTTACTCCAGGGCCCTTATGCTCATATGGTGAATGGCCCAATTGAACCCGGTACCGGTTGGGTAGGAGATATTGAATAAATATGAATTGTGATTGTAAGACTAATGAACTGTGGTAACTGTCTTATCAATGATTTTCTTTTCGATAATGACAGTATTGTGATATTGATTTCGTATTGTTTCTGCTAACCAATTGTCAGGATAGTTAAAACTGTCTTATCATTGATTTTCTTTTCGATAATGACAGTATTGAGATATTGATATGTATTATTTCCGTTAACAAATTGTCATGATAGTTAGAACAGTATAAGCCCTAATACGACAAATACATATTATGATATCTGTCAGTGTTATCAGACTAATAAATTATAAAGTTAAGAAACTAAACGTTATCAGACTTAGTGGTTGTAAAGATTAGATCTCAAACGTTACCGGACTTTATGGTTTAAAAGATTTTGACCCAAACTATTTATTCTGATAAGATCCTTAGAGTTCTGATTTATTTATGTAATTTTTGTAGTTCAATTAAATATTGTTATTGAGCATTTGCATTCGTCATTATGAAATGAACTGTTAGTTTCTCGTGCGAAGATTTCATTCTGAATATGGATTTTCTTCGATCAAATAACGTGAGTGGTAATTAGCACTGAGGAATAATTTATTATTTCTCACCCATTTTCCCTTGTGGGATTTACAGGTTTGTTAGACGAAGACAGAGAAACGCTTTTGGAATAATAATTGACAGCAGGGCCACCTAAAGGTATGAGATTTGAGATTATTTTATCTGACATGGTGCAGAGAGTATTTCTCTAGCATCATCCACTATAAATGGTCAGATAATTCTTGTAAATATATTGGAATGTGGTAAAAATAATGGATGCTATTGGCAATGCATAAAAAGATCCATGTCTTATGTTACGTATATTGAATAGTAAATAGACGCGGTAGGAATTGTCGCACCTCCGGATCGGGGGCGTGACATGACGTGTCCATGACCGGTCACATTTGGTCACGTTTAACTTTTTTTTTTATAATTTAGGGTAGTTTATTCAAGATTCACTATTCGATCAAGATTTAATGGTCCTAATTACATGTAGCCATGTGCTGTGTCGTGACCAAAATCTTCGCGCGATGTACCATGTCGTGCCAAATATTTGAAATATGGTCACGTCACGTGAATGGTCACGGCACGGGACACGCGAGTCATGACACGAGACCGTCACATGTGTTGTGTCATGTCGTGACTTTTTTAGATCTCTATCCGCTACTCCGCTCTGATTTGCCAAGAGAAAAAAATGTACTCTTGTCAATGTGCCTACCCCTGACTGAAATTCTAGATCCGCCCCTGGTTAGAATAGCTAAATCAATAATAACTATTGTTTGTCTTATTCGTTTAGCTAAATCTCAATACCCTTAGAAATAGTCTATTTTAATAAGACAAAAAGTTTGAATTCACTATTTTAGCTATTCTAACCTAATCCAAACTACCGAATAGGCTATTCCGAATAGTCTAACCCCAAAAATAACATATTCTCAATCCAACCAAATATACCCAAAAAAAAAAATAATAGCTTCAACTAAATAGATCCGGCCAGTCTCCAATAATGTTTCATTTTTACAACACATCAGGATCGAATTAAATAAAAAATAAACAAAACCCAACGAAACTTGGTAGTTGGAACTGTGCCTATGATTTTAGAAGCGGACTCATTTAAATTTTGGGCTCTAATAAATTTTGAGAAACCTAACCCAGACAACTTACAAAGTCCAAAATATATTTCAGAATTCTTGGGCCTGAGGTAACATAGCCCAAATTTGGAGACTTTATTACAGAATACATGCATGGCACGTTCTTAAAGACACAAGACCCGCTCGAAGCAGAAGCTTTAGCTGTTTTCCACGTAATGCATGTTATCCTAAATGAGGAAGCGACGGAGGAGCCGGGCAGCCACATCATTTATTCAGACTGCCATGTTCTAGTTAAAGCCATTCTACCATCATGGAAGGCTGCACAGACGATAGCACACTGTGTGGGGATTTTCAGGCAGCTCAAGGCTGACAACACAGATTGTTCAAGTTGATAGGCAAGCAATCACCCCAGCACACAACATGGCAAACTGGGTTAGGAGAAGCTCCAAAACCTTCAACGGGATACCCTCTACATCCTTCAGAGAAGAGCTGGGGTTGCCAACAATGCTGAGCGCTGAACATTTCAAAATCCAAATAGGGTGACAAGGCTGGGCATGATACAGGGAGCAAACGTATAATTCTTACCAGACTAGCTGTCCTGATAATACTCATAATAATACTCATATTACTGGTATTTAATTTTTGCTTACTGGTACTTGGTTTTATCTGGTTATATTGTAAGGATGACCTTAAATAATGAAGGCTAAATCATGTGCTCTCAAAGAAACTTTCTTTTATTCCATTACAACAAACTTCTCATCCACATCTCTCTTACATAAAGTCTACTTGCACAAATTCCAAACATGCAAACACCAAACTCTACTAGCCACGCATATATATATACATATATGACACATGCACATGCACATATCTATCGGTCAGCCTTAGGAGAGAAATCAATCCCTCTTATTCTGTTTTTTTCTTCATCACTCATGCATTATTGTTGAACCTCGTTCAGCCTTAGGAGAAAAATCAATCCCTCTTATTCTGTTTTTTTCTTCATCACTCATGCATTATTGTTGAACCTCCTGCCACCGTTGCCGGACTCTCTCTGGCAATTGAAGTATGCAGCAGCCACCGGACTACCCAGATTGTACTGACGTGCGAAGTTTCTCGTGTTGAAGTTCTGCCGCAAGATTGGAGCGGATACGGTGTCCCTTCCGAGCTGCTGAAAGAGCACGAAGACTAGTCGGTGGATTCCTGATGAAGGCCGCGGGCTCTCGTAACACATGATCTCACGACCTAGATTATTCACAAATAGAAAATTTTGAGTTATAATGTGAGTAAAATTTTCAGTTTTTGTGAAGAATATTTGAAATTGACTGATGTGTGATTTCGGTCGAGATGTAGCTAGTCGTAGATAATTACCGTGGAACCTGAGCAGGTTCCTTTTATCAAAAGAAACAAAGCACATTTTAGTTTGGTCTTAGGATATTTTTTTTTTTGAAGGTGGCAAGGTGCCAGCTGACATAGATTATATATTAAATATATATAGACTATGGTGAGTTGTGAAGTAAAACAACGTTTTTACTTCACGTTATATTTTCATTTTGAAAATCCAAACAACCGATCCAAACCGTTCAACATGTTTTAAATATTGAAATGTGCTTGGAGACTAAATTTACATTTTTTGAAATTTTTTTACTATTTATTAAGTCACTTTGAAATCGCTGATCCACTGTGAACAGTAAAAAAAGTAAAAATTTCTGGATCACCGGATCAGTGATTTTCAAAGTGGCTTAATAAATAGTAAAAAAATTCCAAAAAATGTAAAATTTAGTCTCCAAGCACATCTCAATATTTAGAACATGTTGAGCGGTTCGGATCGGTTGTTTGAATTTTTAAAATAAAAATATGAGCGTGAAGTGAAAATGACCTCTTACTTCACAACTCCCCATGGCCCAGCTCTCTCTCTCTCTCTCTCTCTCTCTATATATATATATATATATATAGGAAATTGCTAATATGCTACGCGTAGCATAGAGGGCCTCCGTGCTAGGGCTTAATATTTGATTTTTTAAAATTCTAACGGTCGATCCAAACCGTTTAAAATGATCTCCATATGAATATGTACTTGCAAACCAAATTTACATTTTTTAGAATTTTTTTACTATTTTTTTAGATAGGTAGAAAATCACTTGATCTGAAAATTCTGTACCATTCAGATCAAGTGTTTAAGAAACCTATTAAAAAAATAGTAAAAAAATTCTAAAAAATGTAAAATTTGGTTTGCAAGTACATATTCATATGGGATCATGTTGAACAGTTCGGATCGACCGTTAGAATTTTGAAAACTCAAATATTGAGCCGTAGCACAAGAGGCCCTCTATGCTACGCGTAGCACCGTAGCCAACTCCTACATATATATAATCATTTGATAAGTTAGCCTACAATTATGGATTCTATATTCATTTATACCTTACAAATTATTATTTAAACTGCAAAAATATATTATGAATGAATTAAGACAGAAAACATATTAAAATGAAATAGTTTAAAATTTGATTGTCAATCCATCAAAAAGCCAATAATTTAATTAACCCTTAATTAAAATCTCAAATGGACTTTGATACTAAATGGCTTTTAAATTGGCTCAAATCAATGTACACACATTTTAGTTATAAAGAACATATTTATAATATTTTGAATAATATTTTGCAAGATATCAAACAGCTTTACGTAAAAGTTGGATGAACGTTATAAAGATGTATATTGATAGTAAAAATTAATATGAGTTTAAGCTCGACATAGAGCTTTTTTAACTTAATCTCATAAATAATCAAATTAATTTGAAACAATCATGATCTTAATCTAGTTGACAAGAATCATTTATGTTTCAATTTTATAATTTCTCATTGTTTATTTTGTATCAGATAAAAAAAAATCATATATAAATGAACATAAAAATATTTTAATTAATTTCCAACTTCTTAATCTTATACAAGATAATAAAAATTAAAAAGTTAGAATGCAAATTTTTGGCTCATGAAGTGATGGGAATCAATGGTTTAATTTTGTCATTTAAGTCATTCCAATTTTTTACATTAAAGTAAATTTATTTTGATGTGCTTTAAAGGTGAAAGTCTTCACATATAAAAGCTGTAATTAACAAAGGAAATAAAAGTAAATACAATCCTCACCAAAACTTGTATCTGTGGTTGCGGGAATATCAGTGACCATCCTACATTGAAATGACCATTCAGAAATCACAAGAAAAAAGATGGAAAACATTAGAATTAATTTTGAAAATGCATCACACAATCGATTAGAAATAGATCAATTTTAATAACCACATTTACCAGGCTAATGAGAAAAAAAAATCCGGTCATATCCAATTACTTAATCATTTTCATAATTAATTGCACAAGCTTAAAATGATAGAACATTATAATGTAAAGCAATAAAACATTTTAAATTACCAGTGTAAATATTCCCTCAGTGAAAAATTACTTGGACTCGGTGCATCCGGATCCACCATGATCTTCAACAAAAAAAAAAAAAAAAGATAATTATTTATACGCCAGAAGAGTTTAATTGAACTATATAACATATTATAGAATATAAGAATATAAGCATTAAAAAAATTTAAGAAAAAATAAAGGCAAGAAATGAATGTTTACCAGAGTATATGTGTTTCGTAAATCATCTCCACCAATCTCAGCCCACGGCTTGTTAACAACAGCAGGTGATCGAAGATCCATACCGTTGACCACACTGCGGTTGTTGTAGTAGACCTTGAAGGAAACAGAGCTGATGAATGGGTCCAACACATCTCCGATTACATGCCCAAGGACTAACGGATCACTAGACATTTTTCAAGGGGCTAATTAATATATGTTGTTTTTTTCCTGGTAAATTTTTTTTTTTTTTTCGTTGTTTTGCCGGAAGGTCAAATTTTGCTTGGTAATTTAGAAGTTTGAGTACTGTGAAGAAATTGGAGGAGCAGATGCTCTTTAAATAGGAACACTAGGAATCGTAAGTTGTTACTATCATATTCATACCTTCTTTATCTTTGGATCTTTTGATATTCTGTGGAGTCGGTTAACTTCTCTTGTCATTTTCCCCCGCTGCCTGCCATATTTGGAATCGTGTACGATGTTCTAAAGTCTAAAAGACTAAAGATAGATGTGATTTTTTAATTTGAGATGGCGGCATGGCGGGGCGCTTATCAGTCTTGCACAGCAGTATAGATTTTGATGTGCAAAATTGATAAAAATATTAATTAAGTGGGTCATATCATGTTTTTATCCTCTTTAAAATTCGCCTTCCCAGGTACAGACACCAAAGTCGATCTCCTACACGACAAACAGGGGGAAAAAACAAATTATAAACGCTACATCTACTTAACCGCCGTGCCTCTTTCACATCTTCTTCCTCACCTCCGACACAACAATATCTTTTCCTCTCTCTTGTTTCTGTCTTTTCGAGCGGAGAGGAGAATGAGAGAAAGAAGAGTGAGCCGATCTGATCGGAGCCGAGAGCACAGTATTGTCGAATATCAAAGTATAGAGTTCTCATCTTGATCGGAGCGCGGCAGTGAGTAGATCCGGTCGTCGGAGTGCGACGGTGGTTGAAAGAGCGAATTTGATTGTGGAGCGAGATTGAAATTAAGATATTAAAGTAATTATGAGTGTATATAAATAGAGTTAAAAGAATAGATTTAGAAATTTAGATATTGATTGATGATGATTAAAATAATTTTACGTAATTTAGAAGATTTTATGAGAATAAAAAAGTAGATTTAAAAATTAGAATCACTTAACTCGTTGTAAATACATTTTTATTAATTAAATTATTTGTAGACATTACAATCACTAACTTAAAAAAAAGAGTTTGAATTCTAGGAACAAAGTTAGACTTTTGTATGAACAATTTCAACACAATTAACATTAGTTTAAATATGAATCTGGTTTACGACAAAAACATCTGTTAATTTTTTTTTTTTTTAATCATGACAGTTGACTGTTCCTCATTGTCTTTTTTTTTTTTTATGGGAAGCTAAATATAACCAACTGATCAGTTCAGTGGTACCGGCTGAAATGAGTTTCGGATAAGAAAGCCAGTGATCATAATGATTGTTAGAGTATCTCCGTCCCAACAACTATAATTGATATTTAAATAACTATTAATTATTAAATAGAAATTAAGTTTCTCTTAATTTATAAATCTCTATATTTCTGAAATTGAAATTAGAGTTTCTATTAAGGCTATATCAGCAATTAAAGAAGTTTTCTGCAGGAGAAAGAAACTTCAGCTAATAATTTCGCCAGTGTGAAGTCTATAAACGATTTTTTATAAGAAACTTTCTTACATAGTTTCTAAATAAGAAACTCTCATATATTCGTGAAATTGAAATAGAAACTGTCACTTCATATTAGAAACTATAATAATACCAGGAATGGAGATGCTCTTAGCAATCTTATAACTGATTATTTGCAATTGCGTCGTTCAAGTAGGAATGTCAATGATATTTTTTTTATCCACTCGTAACGTATTCAATAAGATAAGTACGGATAAAAAAAATTTCATTTAATTTATCGGTTCGAGTAAGAATAAATTTTTTTTTATTACCTTACTTTTTTCACCTGACCCGTTTCGTACCATGGACACCCCTACGTTCAAGTACCGTGCGCAACAACTTTTACACGGACACTAGTGTATAAAGATTCGTGCTGAGCACCATCAATTTGAGGATTCAAATCAGCTGAAATTTCGAAACCAATGAACAGTAATCCTGAAATCCCTGCAATCCGAGTTCAGCCATCGAATTTTTTCCGAGAACGCATCTCGAAACATCTGATTTTTTCTTGCACACATCTGAAAACAGTTTGACGGCTAGATTCGGATTGCAGAAATTTCAGAGTTCGGTCTCGGATTTCGGCAGATGCGCTTCCTCAATTTGAATATCAAACAGGCTCCAGTTTCTATATCCAAACTCAACATTTAATGCGAGAAGATCTTTTGGACCGATATTTTTGATTCTAATAAGAACCCATTATGAAAGGTAAGTATCCCATTTTATGAGTCCTTTATATATGGATCTCGAGCATATTATATGGTCACTCTGACTCTGAGGAAGTTGTTGAAAATAAATTAATAGTAGAAGCAAATTCAGAATAAAAAAAAAAAAAAAAAAAAAATCGATTCACACCTTCAAGAAAATTCTTTAAAAGAAGCGAAGTCACCTGTACTGTCACCTGTACTGCAATAGTCACTCGATTTTGCTTGGCTCTTGATATATACAAGGTCCAAGTTCATTGAATACAAATTAATTTGATGATTTACACAATATTTTTAAATAAAGTTAAAAGTTTACAAACAAAATTTAAGAATATTATTAAATTCATGAATTATTTGTTTATCAATTATTAATGTATTTTAAATATTAGAGAATGGCTAATATTAAAACGTTTGTTTCTGGACCTTGAACAAACATTTTGTTTGTTACATTTTCAAAGTCCAAACCGTTCAACATTCAATTTATATTAAAATATAATTAAAGACCAAATTTTGCATTTTTTTTTTAATTTTTTTATTATTTATTAAGCCAATTTTAAAATCGCTGTTATCAATAATCCAAAAGTTTCATTGTTTATTAAAATCAGCGATTTTAATACAGTGATCACATCTAACTGTTTGAATCTACTATTTGGACTTTGAAAATCGGAAAACTAATTAGTTACACCAAAGCTCCAGAACAAATGTTTTGATATTAGTCAATATCTAAATATTAGTATGTATTTTATTGAAGACATAAATGTGGATTCATAGAGAGTTACAATTAATAATCATGAAATCAAATTCAAGATATCAATTCCCAAGTTATGAAGCCAGATATTTAAGACGTGACAACGTTAAGGCGGCGCCTACTTGAAACATTACACCTCTTCGCTTAATAAATAATTACTATTATATTTTCATAATATTAGTTGAGTTGGACTATTGTGCTTTGTGAAAGTAATGGGTGTGTTTACCTCACGTTCGTATCTTTGATTTGAAGTTCAAAAGATTAATTTGAACCGCTCAACGTGATCTCCATAGTAAAATGTAATTGGAGATCAAATTTTATATATTTTTTAACTTTTTACTATTTTTTAGAATTATTAAAAATTGTTATTTAGAAAATTCTGACCATAATAAAAAGCGATTTTAAAAAATTATAAAAAAATAGTAAAAAAAATTCAAAAATTATAAAATTTGATTTCCCATCACAATTTAATATGGAGATCATGTTGAACGATTTGGATCGACTGCTTGAACTTTAAAATCACAAAATATAAGCGTGATGTAAAATATGTCATTTACTTCATGAAACACAATAGCCCAACTCATATTAGTTTGGTTACATCATAATTACTACCATTTTCTTTATAATTATTATAATTTGTAATATCTTATTATTCATTATTGTTGTTGTTGTTATAATATAATTCATAATTTCATCATTCATATACCATCTTACCAAACAAATTTTCATTCATTCGAATAGTCGAGAAATTCCAAACTTTATCTTTAAAGCATTATTCATCCACTATTTTACTTTTATTATTTAAATAACACTTTTAAATCCTTTGATTTGTTAAACATGCCCTTAGTAAATAATATTAAGAAATAGCAATAAAGAACAAGCCGCAATCATCGTAAAGGAAAAGTTCAAGAGGTAAAAAAACCTTTCAAAAATATGAAGGAGAATTAGAAAAATATGCATATAGCCTCACTCAAAAAAAATGTGAAAATATACTTAAACATGACCTATACTGTGGACTCGTATCTTTATTTTTAAATTTCAAATAATCAATCTGAACCGTTCAACATGATTCTTGTATGAAATTATACTTGTACACTAAAATTTTACATAAAAAAAATATTAGATAGATAGAAAATCATTTGATTTAAAATTTTGGACAATCCAAAAGCAGTATTTTCTCTGTTTAATAAAGATAACAGTAAAATTTTACAAAATATAAAATCGAATCTTCAAATATACTTTTATATTAATATGTTCTCATTCTGATAGATCGCACAGGGACGAATTCACATACATCAAATGGGGATCAATTGATCCCATTAATTTGCAAAAACTAATTATTATATATGTTACTTTTGTATATTTTATAGTTAAATGTTAAGGGTACCTAAAAAATGACCTCATAGATTTTCTGAAAATTTTATATAATTGACCCCATTTATTTTTTAAAAAAATAGACTACTAAAATGTGTACAACTTGGAGACTTATAGCATTTTTGACCCTCATTATTCAAAATTCTATCTCCGCCCCTGAGATAGCATATTCAAAATCCGAATGAATTTTTTTTTATAAATATTAAATAGTTAAATAACTTAACCTTCAACATTCATTAAAATAAAATATTCAAATCGATGATTTTTAACTTTAAAAATAAAAATATAAGTTGACAGCACACCAGTCGACTGGTAATATCACCATAGCCTCCCTCCTTTTTTGTTAATTTGATTATCAATTAAAGCGCTCATGGAGTCATGGTCAGGGGTCGGTGTGGAATTTATATCACCGACGGTACCGTAATAGAGAATCTTTTACAATTACTTGATCTGGACCGTTCTTTTTAACTTGGCACGAATCTCAAAAGCCCAATAATACTGCCCCTCAGTCAGCCCGAATCCGTAAATAGCTAATTGTAAAAGGAACCTTTCACGGTACCGTCGAGGATTGGATTCGTCGGTGTGTGGGTCCAGCCGATCCAAAATATCACGTAAAATGCGCTTTTTTAGTTGATCAATTCAACCGCTGATTCTTTCATCTGTGGCTCTGCCGTCGATTCCGATCCACATCCAGAATATATCATCATCACGTGCCTTTGTAAAAGCAGAGTACAAAGCTCCTGTGGCTAAGCATGAACCCAAAGAAAATGCGGCGTGTCGGAGCATTTAGACACAATGGCCTTTAATAATTTACGTATAAACTAATTTTTAATTTAATAATTGAGTGTTCAAGTTTTCATATCAGCATTTACAATTAATTTGTATTTGTCTATTTCTTAATACAAAAAATAAAACATTTAGAAAGTCTTATAAATTGACATTGCAAATTTATTATACAGGAGGGTTCTAATACCTCATGTCTTTCATACCTCATCATACCTCATATTTTATATTTTTGTTTTCAAAATTAGAACCGCTCAACATGATATTCATTAGAGGTGTTCAACCGGTCGGTTCGGGTCAAACCGAACTTTTTTAACTGAACCGCAGTTTGAACCGAATTTTGAAAACCCAACCGAATTAAAATTCCAAACCGATTTAAAACCCAACCGATTAAACTGATTTAAACTTCGGTTTGTTCGGTTGAACCGAATACAAACATTTCAAGTTACAAATAAACATTTCAAAACCGGTTGGTTCGGTTCAAACCGATTTGGATAATATTTTTGATAACCACACAAGCCGGTTTTTGATATACTGATCCATTATAAACCACACAAAATAAACCGATCCATTTTGTATTAAACCGGTTGGTTCGGTTCAAACCGATTTGGAGATCCCAAAACCGAACCGAACCATTTAAACCAAACTTCTTCAAAAACTAAACCGAACCGAACCATTTAAACCGAACAACCGATCCAATTAAACCAAAATTTGCCGGTTCGGTTTAAAACCGAATAAACCGATCCATTTGAACACCCCTAATATCCATACTAAAATATGCTTGGATGAAATTTTACAATTTTCGAATTTTTTTTTACTATTTTTTAAATGGATAGAAAATCATTGTTTTTACACGGTCTAGAAAGAAACAGTAATTTTGTACCTATCTTAAAAAATAGTAAAATTTTTCCAAAATTTATAAAATTTCATCCTCAAGCATATTTTAGTATGGATATCATGTTGAGTGGTTTGGAACTTCGGATCGACCATTTTGAACTTTAGAAACATGGATATAAAATATGAGGTATGACGAGGTATGAAAAACATGGGGTATTGGAACCCTCCTCTATATTATATGAATGAAAATAATTTGATATTATTTCAATAATAATTGCCAAAATTATTAGAAAGTTCATATTTTTTGTTGTGAAATAAACATGCACTGATATGGATGGAATCACGTATTTGTAATCTTGTGTTCTTTTCAGATCCATTTATTAATGACACTAGAAAACTCCTAATCAGGGATGATTTTTACCATTTTTTTGTGTAAAAATATTAAAAAATATATTTTTTTTATGAAAAATGTAGAGGTTAAACCTTCATATTCTATTAATTTGGACACTAGAAGTGTTACTAGTTATATTTACAAGCTGGATTATTTACATGGAGATTAAAAAATCAAAAGAAGGAAAAGAATAATTTAAAAAAAATATATGTTTTTATCACTGTATACTTTTTTTTTGAAAAATTGTTAAAATATATTGTTATTCAATAATTATAAAATTATGTCTCATCTCCTATTATGTTTTTTTGGCTCCACTCTATCTAAAGAGTATTCTCCACATTTCAATCATTAAAAAGAAAGAGAAGGGAGGGAAGGGGAGAATCTGTTAATCCGGACCTACCGAAATCTTTCACTAGAGAGATAAACAGTAGGGGAACATAGGGGAGAGGGTTGCTATACAAAATTGCTTATTGTTATCATCCCCAAAATTCATGTGATGGTGTTCCAGAATGCTGACATTAAAGGACAGGAATGGAAATGGTGGCGTGATCCGGTCCTTACTGAAGGCATTTACTCACTCTAGAAGCGAAAAAATTTAGGAGAAATGGAGAAAAGCAAGGGGAAGAGGGTAAACTGTCTTTAGAAACTTTTTTATTTTGTTCACCCCGAATCACAGTGTAGAGGAGATGAACTTGTCTCCTGGCAGGGGCAGATCCAGAGTATTCTAGGAGGGCAGTTGCCTCCTCCTGGATTTTGAGTTTTAGTGGAGATTTATCGGTTCCGATCGACTTTGCTCTCCTTAGAATTTTTTTTTGTCCCCCTCTAGACGTTTAATTTGTAATTTGAATTAAATTTAGGGTTAAAATTGAAATAAATATGTTGAATTTTTATTGGTAATTAAAATTATAAGTCAGAGTATCAGAAATTACAAGTCAAAGCATTAAAAAGTATAAGTTAAAGCATTATTTTTTGTCGAGCATTTATTGTCCTATCCATATAAAAATAATGCATCCGGCCGTATAAACACACCACAAAAGATTGCCCTACTATGTGTCTCCTGATTTTCTTCCCTCACCTTCCAGTGGCAAACTGAGGTATTGTAGGATAGGACAACTACCCTACCCTTAAAATTCAAAATTAGTTTTCAGGTACTGAGTTTCGGGCTCTTACCCCACCCTGAAAAAAATACCCTACCATGTGTGCTCATAATTTACAACAACTTATTGTCCAGAGACCAAAGAAAAATAAAATTTGGCCGACCCGACAAAAAAAATGAAATCAATTTTTTAGGTCTCTAGTCTCCACTGTTCGCTCTCTCTAGTTCTCTGACTCTCTCCGCTCTCTGACTCTCTCTGCGGCACAGATAAGAAAAGAAAAACAAAATACAACGCTGCTATCTGACTCTCTCCACGACACAGAGAGCGACTTGCTCTCTTACAAAAAAAAAAAAGACTTTGCTTGCCTATCTGACTCTATCCGTGTAGCAACTGCTCTCCTCCTCGCCCCTCTCTCTATGATTAGTTAGAATCCTCATGTTTTTATTTTTTGGTCTTATGTAATTGCAAATTGGGATATAATTTTAAATTGAATTTAGATCTTCAAATTCTAATTGATTGTTAATTTGAATTTGTGATTGATAGATTGAATTTTTAGATTTTAGAACTCTAATGAATTTGAACCCAATTAGCTATTCAAATTCAATTTGATAATTTATTGTCCTTCTCATATAAAAATAATGCATCCGGCCGTATAAACACACGACAAAAGAACATGCGATGCCTAATAAGACAAACTAATGGTAACAATTTGAGGGCGACTTTAGTGCGCTGTGTTAATGAGGACGTATCTTCTAACTTAAGTTATAAATAGTATTAGAAGTTGATTGGTATGTACGTACCATGATATATGAATTAGAACATTCATGTCACAATCAATGCATTTCTCATAGTACAACTCAAGATTCTAAGTACTGATTTAGTGGCCTACTTACTATTGGATCTAGCTCTGGTGCAGATTGAATGATTGAGCACATATATGCTGTGGAAGTCGTTGTTTGTTGTGGAATATTTCAATCCGATACTGTACATCTCTCACTTTATCAGAACAAAGTGTTGAAAAGAACGAATTTGCTTTTCAAATTCACTTTTGACTGGACCAGATAACATATCGCTCAAATTGCGAATTCCGAATTCACATCCAGTCAAGTAACTTAATTTTTTGGTTTTAGATCAGAATCGACCTTCCATTTTGAAGTTGAGCGCACACATTCCGAACAACAAATTCGAATTCTAAGGCGATGCCGAGCGATAGATTTAAATTCCGAGGCGATGCCGAGAGACGGAATTGAATCCGCAATTCAAAATCCAAAAATTGAGTTACTTTAGGGGATCCGGACCATCGAATTGCTGGGTTGCTTCCGGAAGTACAAGTGGAAAATTGACTTTTTTTTATTTGTTAATGATCTTCTGTGAACCACTGTTAAAATACACAGATCAGATGAATCACTGCCAGTACTACAGTGAATATAGTGACAAATGAATTATTCGGGTTTAGTTCGGCGAGATAAAAAATTTGTGATTCGGGAATAATTCGGATATAATTCGGCAATGATTTGAAATTATCCGGACCAGAGATCTCAGTCCTACAAGAAAAAAACAAAACCAAAAAAAATGTTCTGGGAAAAGTTCGCGAATAATTCATAAAATTCAGGAAAAGTTCGTAAAATTCGCAAATTATTCAGGAATAATTCGGTCAACCGAATAGTTCGACGTTCAGTTCGTCATCACAAAAAAATTAATTATTCGAGAATCTTGTGACTATGACAATGAACAATATTGGAACAATCTAGGATATGGATATATGAATACGTATCACCTAAGGTAACAAAATATTTCCATTTGGATCTGGACCGTCCAATCAGAATCTGCACAACTATTAAAGTGGCCCCGTGCATTCCATGTTGGACTAGAATCTGATCGGACGGTCTGATCCAAACATAAATATGTTGTTGCCTCAAAGGATATGGATTCTTATATATGTACGATTAGGGGTGTTCATCGGTTTGGTTCGGTTGAAACTAAACTGAACTAGGCAAACCAAAGTAATAATTTGGTTTCTAAAATAGAACCGAACTGAACCGATTTAGCATTGCAACCGAACCGAACCGAACCAAAGTTTTATTTCGGTTTGTTCAGTTCAAACCAAAATATATTATTTTATTTAAAGTATTTGATTTATAATAAACCGAAGTATATTAAGAAATAAACCGAAGTAATTAAAGCAATTGATTAAGAAATAAACCGGGTATTAAGAAATAAACTGGGGCGATCTAGACCAAATTCATAATATATAAAAGTTCGGTTGGTTCGGTTATTTTGGTTTTGAAATTTTCCAAACCGAACCGAACCAAAATTATAATTCAGTTTTACAAAACAAACCGAACCGAACCATTAAATTGAACCGAACCATTAAAAAGCAAACTAATTCGTTTAAGTTCAAAACCGACTAAATCGGACCCAATGAACACCCCTATGTACGATGCTCAACGCACTGATATTGCGTTATCCTATTTTTGTTTCCCTTAAAAGGCAGCAGGTCTGCAGGTGGCTGACAAAAACAGATATTTTTTTGAGAAAACATGCGAGTCAAGCCCACATTTGATTTCATTGATAATGACTTTGCTATAAGAGTTTTGTAAGCAGACAAGAAAGCGTTCAAACAGCTAAGCCTAGGAAAATAAACAAAAGGGAAACTTAAAGCTAATAAAAAATGCTCAAACCGCTGAGCATGAAAGGATAAACAGAAAAAGCGAAAATGTATGAAAATTCCTAAAATTTAAATTAAATGCCATCCGGATGTGAATTCCTTTTGGTCCAGTAGTCCCCTCCTGATTTTAGCTTTCCTCATATTCATATTCTACATATTGCCACTTGCCATCTCATCCGTTTCGGTAATTACATAATTTTGAGTTACCAGCTGACAAAAACAGATACTTTTGTTGATCCAACTGAAATTTTGAGTGGGTAAAATTTTGGTATCAAATCAATTGTAGGTATATAACTGGTGTGGTGGTGCCATTGTAAGTATACTTTCCACAGGTGCACTGGTGATATTATTCTCCGAAGGGACTGGACGAATTAATCGAATCCTCTTTGATATATACGATATACCAGTAAGATGAGAGTTCCGGTACACAATTTGATAGGTGGATCTCAAACTGTTACT
Organism: Carex parvula; assembly: GCA_025461045.1. Classification (NCBI taxonomy): domain Eukaryota; kingdom Viridiplantae; phylum Streptophyta; class Magnoliopsida; order Poales; family Cyperaceae; genus Carex; species Carex parvula. The sequence continues at coordinate 200,698 of JAJGRW010000824.1, forward strand.
AAATTCAAAAGGGAAGTCATTGAAATGCAAACGCGCGTGTCGGCATCATCTTTCTATGTGCATTTATTCCCTGCAATAATGTCAGATAATGACTAACAACGTTGATAATATTTATGTATGATTTTCATTATAATTTAAATTAAAATGTCAATTCCTGTAAAATTGACCGTTATTTTTCGCACGAAAATTTTATATGATTTCTCCATATATAATTGATCCCCATAGTTCAAAAATCTAGGTCCGATTTTGTATATGATAGAAACCATATAAGAATGCCTTTACAACATTTTGCATGTCTCTATTGATGTTTTCATCAATTCGAGATAATATGGAATTATGTAATTACCGAAACTAACAGTCGGTCTCTGAATATTATCATCTGTTTATTGAAATAACATTTGGATAATAGAAATGCACACATTTCAAGTCATAAAAATAAATGATATTATGAAAATAAAATTTTATGCTAATTCCTTATGGTACATCTATTTGTATAAATTCTTTAACAATTATATCCATCTTTCTTTCAATTAAAACAAATAAGAATGCAGAAAAATGTTAAAAAAATAGACATAAAATGAAAAAAAATAGCTAAAGTAAAAAAAAACAAAAAAACAAAAAACAAATGAGAGCAATTCAGTAAATTGAAATATCAAAAATTGAAAAAGAGAAGCAAAATAAATATTTAAGGCCACCTAGCCCATCGTTGGATTAATTGGGCCAGGCCGCAGGTCCGAATAAATAAAAATATTTATTTAAGTAAAAGAAAACAGACGAAAGAAAAAAAAAACTGCGACCCCTCCATTTTCGAAGACAGATCTCCGACCCTGGCGGCCTGGCCTCTGGCCGCCCTATCCTGTTTGTTATCCGCAAAATTTTCAAACTGTCCAGTAAGATAAAACTGGAGATGATAGTTATCCATCTGTTGACCGGTTGACCACTGATGTAATCAGGATAGACCCTCAAAAATTCAAATTCCCGCCTATAAAAAACGGTGATGCCGCCATTCGTCTGTCCATTTTCTTCTTTGCGTCGAGCTCTCGATCAGATCCGCATCCACTATCTCTTCTTCTTCTTTGAGAAATTAGCTCCGTCTTTCTTTCACGATACTAGAAGACATCTCGCCATTTAGCTATCCATAACAAGTAAGATCTCTATTCAACAATTCTCACTGTTTAAGCTCTTCTGTTTTGTTCACCCGCTCATGCAATTTCGTCGATTGTTTCACAACGATTTAATGATTAGCCTCCGATCTGTGCCTATGGTAGAGGACATGACTCTTGTGTTGATGTGGAAAGATATCTCGTCGTTTCCCTGTTTTTTCAAGTTTATTTTGAGTCTATTGATTAACGGAATGATTGCAGACGCTCTAGTGTTCTCCTGTCCATAATTACAGTCCAATCCTGTCATATTCTCCAATCTGTGTTCAGTTTATATCAATACTTGATCGTACTTCATCTATTTCGTCTTGAATCGTGCTTATGTAACTAACTGAGACTGCTCAATTGTGTTTCTATATTTATGTCATTATATACTGCTATTTCATTCAAATCTATTAACTAATTCTAGTACTTACGTCATCTGGAGGATAACTTCATTATTCCTCACTTTTTCCTCACTTGTAGTGTTTGTCTATGACACTAGTGATTATTTAGCTGTTTCCATGTGCTTAACTGTGCTTCTGTCAACAAATGCTTAGAGATTCTCCAAATTTAAAAGTATTCTTCCTTTTAATCTTTATGGAACTTTGATGAACCTATGAGCAATTCTGACTTCTCTATTTGGTATATCAACATCTGCCAACTTATATTTCAAATTAGGATGCTTTTCTTTCTTATTTCGGAGCCTTCCATTATGCTTCACTTGTATTTGTCAGATTGGACGAAGTTTAAGATAATTTTACTGAGGTAACATGACATATCAGAAGTATTATATTTGCTGATCGTAGTAAGTGATCTTGAACCTATTCGGTATAGTAATAGGATAATACAATCAATGTATATATTGATATATCTGTTGCAATCTGTCCATGACGTAAGAGACTTGATTGACATTTTGCAGGGAAACAGCTTTATCTGATCTCTAAATCAGATCAATCTGTGTTGTTTACTTAGATTATTATCAATAACAGAGATATAATTTGTGTTTTGTATACCTTCCTTCAGCCCCTGATGCATTGCTGAGTTTCTTTTTGTTCACTGACGTTATTAACAGGTACGCTTGCATTAGATTTCATATAATTAATTGTGGTTCTTCAATGTTTTATCTTTTAACAGTGGAACTTTTAAGTAGTTCACACTAGAAACTAAAGAATTATCTTGCCAAACCCAGTTGAAGTATCCCTCGTGGATATTCAAAGTTGGAAGATTTGACCCCATCTTTATCTCAAAAGAAGATCTTATTTGCAGATCCTTTTCCCTAATACCAATTGTGCATGATTATCTTTTGTTATGCTCTCCAATTATTCATAAAAAACCTTGAAAAAGATTTACATTTTTGTTATGCTCTCCACCATACATATTATATTCGTTAAACATGGTTATCTTTTTGTTTATTGCAGGTCAAAGTTCAACACGTATTGTACAGAGGTGCAATAAGAAGAAAAAAGATGAGGTGCAATGCTTGCTGGAGAGAGTTGGAAAGCCAGGCTATTTCAACAACTTGTGGCCATCTATTGTGTATCCTAATTTTTCTTGACCTTTTTGAGTTAATTGAGAACTTTTGTGGATTTTCAGGTTAAGCCTTCTCGAATATTAAGGTTTTGTTGGAAGAAAGACAGTTTGTATAACTTCTTACATTTGTTTAGAAATAAGCATTTATGGTTAATGGATTTTCTTGGGCAAAAAGTACAATTACCAATTTAGAACATTCACTGTAAAAAAAACTGAAAAGTAATAATAACTTTGCTCTTCAGTAATTTCGACATTTCCACCTATGTTAATCTTACTGGAAACAAAAAAATATGGAATGCAACAATGATATTGAGCAGAGATAATGAAGGGCAAATTTGTCAAAGAATTTAGATAAGTAAAAAAGACAATTTGGTTAGAATCTCTTTTAAAATGTTGCCTTCTTTTTACAAATTCCACAATTAACCAGTGTTTTCCAAATGAGGATATAAAGTAGGTGGTATTGTAAGAAGAAAATGACCTTGAGTTCTTTCTCCCCTACAATTACAAAAAAGGCTGCAAAATTTTTCCCTGTTTATTTTTTAATTAAACTGTACCTGAAAACTTGGTTCTAGAGCAGATGATACCCATGATTGTTTGTGAATTATTGAAAATCCTTAACATATAGAAAGGTGCAGAAGATGCTAATAAGATACTAAACAGTGATGGTGCCTGCCCAATTTGCGATCAAGTGCTTTCTAAAAGGTTTCTTATATCTCACACCAAGAGTTCTGCAATCTATAATAATAGTATACTAGCAGGGGTGGAGCAGAAAATTGAGATTGGAGGGGGGTGGGGGGGCGCGAGGATAACCGAATATAGTGTAATTTCATTTTATAAGGGAGGCCGAAAAATATTGGTTTCATACAAAAATTACGTTGTTTAATAGACAAAGTTGTAATTTATCAATTTATAGGGGACCTACCCCCCCCTTCTCCTTCAGTTCCCTCTGCCAATATAGATTAGTATGTATGAAAAACCACCTGTTACTGTACCAGATATCATTGCTATGCTGGCCTGCTCTTGAACTGAATTTACCTCAACTTAGGTATTACTCATGTTTGAACCATTATTTTGTAGTTCATCCTTAGTTTATGTTGACCAGCAGGGTACCAAGTACTATTAAAAAGACACTAAAGATCAACAAAATTTTACAGTTAACCAGGAACTGATATAAGTTTTGTTCTGTTGTACTTGCTGCACCAACTGTTCTTAGATATTTGTGGTTTAGTAATACTTAAGCAGGCATATTTTATGTTTGTCAGCCTTATGCGACCAGTCGAGATGAACCCTGGAGAAGAATGGATAAATGTAAGATACATCCAACATCTTTGCTTTGTACTATTTCTGATTTAAATTTTTTTTCTGCAGCATACCCCTCTGAAATGTAACCTCTTCTTTTCAGTTGTCAATGGCCGGAGTATCTCCACAGATCCGTATCCTTTTTAATCGCACAACACATTTACTTTGATCTAGCAGGCCAAAGGCCTACTAAATTTTCATTCAACAAAGAAAAATATTTACAGGGTGATTTTGCCACATGGTTAATGAGTACCTATTTTAACAGTTGCTTATCCTGTCATTACAATTTAGCATTATAACTCGAGCTATTAACAATTAACAGTTGAAAACTCATTATATATGCAGAATTTTCATATGTTACCTAAAGACTTTAGAAGCGTTGCATGTTTCCTGCAAAAGATACGAATAGAATACCAGAATACCATTTATAACCCTACATAATTCAGGAAATATGTCTATTCCCTTAATAAGAAGGTGATTATTTTGTGATGTCTTGTTATACTTTTATTTGAAAAAGGAATATATTATACTTTATAAGATACCCAAAAGGATAAATTGGGTCTTTTGTATAAGGAGATAAGGGGCTCAAGTGATATATATAATCCTTTACATATGTAAATGAGTTATTTTCACTTTTGCAGTACCATACATAGTATTTAGTTTATACAGGGGTTTATGAAAAGTTATTTCTTACTATATTGTACAATTTATTACTCCATGGCCATATACAAAACTGCACTTTAATTTTAAAGTTGTTAATGTTGTATTTAACAATAACCAAAATAGAATTTTAAAGTTCATTCCTTAAAAAATATAAATCAGTTATGAAGGCTACGTACAAAAGCATCATGTTCTACATTGGTCAGAAGGAACTTGAGATGCAATACAAAATGAACAATATAGTCGGCCAATACAGACAAAAATGTGAGGCCATGCAAGCAAAATTCACAGAGAAAATGGAGGAGGTGCACAGTGCATACCAGAAAATGGCCAGAAAGTGCCAATTAATGCAGCAGGAGTTAGAAAATCTGACCAAAGACAAGCAGGAGCTTCAGGAGAAATACTCTGAAAAATCAAGGTTGATCTGAATTTTTTTTATTTTCAGGAATATAAAAAGTTGTGTTCAGATTATGCGCCCAGGGAGTAATGGACTTCTATCCGTATCAGTTCCGTTTTTCTTAGCATTTATACTTAGATTCTATTGGTGTATTTTCTGCTGAACTGAGGAGCAACCAAAGCTTAATGCAGTGGTAATGCCATTTTTCATCCTAGAAAAGAATTTAAAACAAAGCACTGTCCTGGTACCATAACCTGTAGATATTGTACTGATTTGTATTGTACTGGGTTATCCTAGGTGCCAGTCAATTTATATTACAAACTTGTACATACATTACTGCCCGTCAGTTATTTACAAACTTTAGATGTATGAAACTGCGACAGCATTATTATAATGTTTGTCGATGCTATATAAATATGTAATGATTATAATCACCATTATTAAAATTTAATTAATCTGGCTTTTATCAGGCAGAAGAGGAAATTGGATGAGCTGTATGATCAGTTACGAGAAGAGTACGAGTCAGTCAAGCGCTCAGCAATTCAACCAGCTAAAAGCTTCCTAAGAAACCAGCCTGATTTGTTCTCTGGAATGGGCAACATGATGCAGAGGGACCCACCTCTCAGACAGGGTAATATGTGTTAATTAATTTGTTGACCAAGTTACAATTCTAAAGTCAGATTTTGTATTTCTGCTGCAACATAATATTTTAGGGATATCAAATAAAGCTTAAACAATTGACGACAAAATACTTAATTGGTCGCACTATCAATACAATTCTGTGCTGTCTACAGCACTTCTTATAGTGGCACATATGACCAATTAAACTACCAGTTTTATTGATTTGCTTTCAAGGAGCATCACATCTGCTACCACCTGGATATGCCCATACCTAGCATAAGTGATACACAACTGATCGAGTATATATGATCATACTGCGTTTAAAAGTATCTTAGTAAAAAATAAAACTGCAAAAGAAGAATATCAGATTATTTATGTGTTGCAGATGGGTCCAATCTTATTCCTGAAACTCCAGGAAGAGGAGAGGAGGCATGGGCCCCACCTGTAAGGCAGACAAACACCAAGAGCATACTATCAGGCCCATTTGAGCTTTCAGGTGGATCACCAGTCCGCACATCCCGTAGAAGCCACGTTGAGGCTGTCAGCAGAATGCCGCCACCCCGAGCCGGGTTTGGACCCAGTTTGAGCAATGCGGCTGGGTTTGGTTCAGGCCCGAACAACCCAGCAGCCACCTTGAGGGATCTTATTTTTACTCCAGTAAATCGGCCTAGTCAATCTCGTAACCGCACAAATATGTTCCAGTAAGCCTTCTTGAATTTAATATGAGCTCATTTATCTACAGATGCATTATTTAGCTTCTCCAATGAATTTTTGAAAAGCCCCTTGCAGCTTCACTATTTGCACAAACTGCATTTTATTCTAGTTTAGTTAATCTGTCAGCAATGTTTCATAGAAAAAACTCTTTCAGAACTTAACTGATCAGGCTGATGTTTCAGGTTGTGATATGAGAAGAGCTGAAAGTTTTTCACCAATCCAGTGAATAAGCAATGTGATGACGAGGCAGACTTTAATTTCGAAATTCTTACCTTTATAACCCTGTGAATATTCTCTTGCCGTAAAGGAAAAGGCCCTGTAGAAAAAGATAAGCTTTACCAGCTTTTCCTTTTCAAGCAAGTAGTTAAACGCCTGCTTGTATCCGGCTCTTTGGTTTCTTTATCAAAGAAAGTTTTTGACTGTTTCACTTCTGAATTGGCCTGCCATTTATTTTGTACTTCCAAAGTTGCAAAAGTTCAGCTGTTTGGCAGCACTTCTCAGGGACGTCAATTGAGAATTTTCGTATGCATAATAAATAAAATCATTCAATCAAATATCGTATTTAAGCTAAATGAACAAGTGAACGAGAGGGACCACTTGAAAATACTTTATTTTAAGCTTTAAAAATGAAACTATAATTTAAAATCGAACAATTACGAACATAATTTGTATTGTTCGTATATCATATCTATATAATATGATAAACTTTCCAATTTTATTTAATTTTGTTTAAAAAATATATATCGTCAAAATTATGAAAATAAATATCGTCTAAGCGATCACTCCATGAACAAAGCCAGGGTTGGAAGTTGGAACTATAAACAACCACAATTTTATTGCTTGGTGTCAAGTACAAAACATGAGAACAAGAAAACCAAACTGATGAAATGCAAAGAAACAAGATACAAAGACCCAATTGTTCCCCGACTAACCTAAAGATAAAACAAAAAAAGACCAATATAGACCTGCTGTTAGTTAGCATCCTTAGTTAATTTGAAAATGGTATGGGTCATAACCACCACCACAGCCTCCACCATCTCCAGACCAAAATTCACCGGAATTGACAGGCGGGGCTGACGTGCTTACGTTCAAGTCTCCAAAACCTAACAGGGAACTATCGTTAAGCACCCCTTGATCAATATCCAATGGCCAAGAATTCATGTTGCCATCATGGCCAGAGTTGGTCGCATAATCAGAGCAAAGCCGGGCCCGTTTCTCTCCTGGAACTTGGGTCCCGCCCAAAATGCCATCATCTCCCACAGGCCCCACAAGGCGCTGGAGCATTTGCACATCCCCAACTACCTTTACCTGTTGTACAGAGAGCTCACTGGTTGGAAAAATACTTCTAGTCTAAAATATTGGGACAAAATGGTGACATAATTAAGAATAAAAAGAAATAATTGGACAATTGAACCCATTTTGTAGATAAACAAGAAAGAAGCACCAGAATGGACATATGTTATAGCTGAATTTCATGTTTAATAGAACTGATAAATTTTGTGTAATTGTCAGATGGCCATGTATTAGATTTTTATTATAAAGTTGACTGGCATATATACTCTTGTTTATTTTATGCTTGTGAGTTCCAGAATTCCCATCCAATTGTTACCACAGCAGTGCCAATTAATTGTAGGGCTGAAATATCATCATCATCAAAGGACTGCTAAGAAATCATTACAAGGTGTAACTGGACTGGTAAAAGAACCTTTCCTTCATAAGAGAATAGAAACAAATTATATATAAATCCTTTTATTACCAAAAAGGCCAGCATCTGCTTTGGCCGGCGCTCGGTCTCTTTAACACGTTGCCACATCAGTGCCACCTTGTCATCAATAGCACGCTGCTCCTTCTTCAGGCGCACCACCTCCATAGCCACCATTGTTGTACTGCTGTCGTCATCTAAGGCACCTTCACCTTCATCTAATTCTTTCTTCTTGCCACCAGAGGCCCCACTATTACGTCTGACAATGTGCCTGAGAAGCTGGGTCTGGCCCCGCAAGAAAGAGACATGTGCGAATTCCCACCTGTCAGAATCAACCTTTCTGAAACCCTGATATGTTAAATAGTGAGCTCAATTAGTGCTGAATATATGCTTTAAAAGACTGCTGGCTCATATTATATTGGAGCATGAGAACATGATAATAAGTACAAAAGGGGCCACTGAATGTCCCCAGAAATATTCCAAGGCATCACCAATGCATGAAAAGGTATACTAGGCTACTAGCATCTAAGGGTATATTTTTACAAAAAAACAGAGATATACTCACAGCAATGATGCTCTGAATAGTTTTTATTTGTCTTTCACAGCTACAATAGTGAGCTCAATCCGATGCCTATTGAAACTATAGGAGATTCATGTCAAGTTAAAAGAATAGTCCAGATTTATCACTTGCACCTGAGGTACTGTTACAGATTTGCGAAATTGACAGCCAGTGTCAATGTTTTCAAAAAGAGAAACCGAAGGGATTGCCCCAAACAATAGAATTGCATTCCTGCACAGCTTATGTCATTTTCTACAAATCTTAACACGTGTAAAACTGACTGCACACCAAAAAAATAAAATAGCAAAAGTCCTACACGGTAACAGTGTGTTCAGAGCACTTGCAGCCTGTTTATTATTGGCTTATTGCAAACTTCTTGGAGACAAATTTACAGTTCTGTGAGATTACTTCAGTCATTGTATATGAAAACTTAACACGTTTAAGTAGGTGCATCGCCACAATAAATTAGTTCAACATCTCAATAATTTGTATCCTCCCAAATTATTCCACAACTTTGCAATTAAACGAAACCTTGGTCATAAGCTCATCCATATATTTAGCGTAACCAAGTCCGTTCCCCCCAAGGTACCTGAGGTGCAATCTATATAACGGATGGCCCATATTAGTTCCAGCTGGACCAAACTCAATCCGATGCCTATGGAAACTATAGGGATCCATTTTGAGATTCATGCTAGATTAAAAGAACGGTCCAGATTTAATAATTGCACCTCAGGTATTGGGGGATCCGAATTCAACGTATAACCACCCTCTAGTGAAATGTTGTGTCGTACCTGCACATGTCAAATTGGTCAAGTCGGTCGACGTACAATGTTGTGAAGACACGGGGGTTGGATTAGCCGTGTCATATAAAAAGGACAAAATCCACACACGAGACTTGTAAGAATTACAAGACACGTACTGACACTCGTACGTGTCTACATGTGTCCAGAATCATTTTACAGAAATGATATAATCAGATTAAACTTGAACATGTCACAAATGCGAATTACATCAGAGTTAGGTCCGGTTCCGTATTCATGGGTCCTGGGTTCAAATAACGCTTTTTTAAGTAAAACTAGAGTGTTCTTGTGCTCAATCATCAAAATATTTGATGAGCTTAACTCTAAAATCTATCGAATTCACTTCAAATTACGAATCCAAACTGTTTAAAAACAATCTACTTCACTCGTGAAACGTTTACGTGTCAAAATTATAAATTTTCGAATTAATTTAGTATAAAGTCAAGCAGTCACAAAAGATGAAAATGAATGTATTAAAATTTTATAAACTTCTTTTTTTTTACCGCTTGATTTTATACTAAATTAATTCAAAAAATTATATATTTGACATGTAAACCCATGACTCTTTGGAGTAGATGGACTTCAAGAGTTTAAATTCATCATATAAAGACATTCTAGTTTTACTCTTCTTTTTAAGCATAATTTGTGGCTTACCTCATCAGAGCAGATTGTCCATGCCAATTGCACTTGGTTCCGTACTCAACGCGACCTGTGCGATTTGCTGTCTTGTGCCGATCTGTTTCTACCCCATGTCTGGCAGTGTTTGCTCGTGTCCATGCCGTGCCGTGGTCCACAACCCCATCACTCAGGCTAGCACGTCAATTGGCATGGCACGTGTCGTGCCCAAGCTTGTGTGTCACGTGTTTTTATGAATTCACTACCCCCAACCCCGCCCACTCCCTCTCAAAAAAGAAAAATTATTAGGAGCTACAACATCAAAAAAATTTCTAAAATTTTCAGGGATGTACCGTTTAAGTACTCCTAAAAACAAATAGATACTAAATTAGTGGACCAATTTTTCAGAACTCAGCTAAATTTGCAAATAAAATTATATATAGTTCAATCATTAACAAGTTTTAGTAGCGTGTGGTGCAGCTCCAAAAATATTATTCAAGCTCCATACCCCTTAACCCCACAAACGAATTAAAAGCAAAAAAATTCAGGGTATGTAGAATTTTTTTTGCTTTGAGTAAGAAGGGTACGTAGAAATTTTATCTTAATATATATATAGATAGACTTTCATGCTTTGAGAAATAAATAGAGAATATATATATATAGATAGGCTTTTATGCTTTGGGAAATAAAGAAAGTATCTTACTTCACGCTCATCTCTTTATTTTTTTTATTCGAACAATTTCAACATGATCTTCGTATTAAAATGTGCTTGGAGACCAAATTTTTCATATTTTTTCATTTTTTTACTATTTATTTAGAATTTTTAAAAATCACAGTTTTTCATTAAATAAAATAATACTAAAAATTCAGAAAAACAATATTTTTCAAAAATTCTTAAAACACAGTAAAAAAATTTCAAAAAAATGTAAAATTTGGTCTCAAAGTACATTTCAATATGATATGAAGATCATGCTGAGAAGTTCGTATTGACTATTTGAACTTTAAAAATAAAAATATAAACAGAAAATAAAACATTACTTCCCAAAGCACCTTAGCATCACTCATATAAATTTATATATATTTACCAATACAAAAATTACCTACATAAGTATTGAGTTGTCGAACGAAGCTAGAGAAGTTGCTATGCTTAAAATGTGCCGGGAGCAGTGTCTGAGAGAAAACAAACGGATCTATCACAACGAAGGTATTGTTATCCTTTCCCCATGAAATGACTGAATCGGTCGCTGGATCGTTCACCATCCGATATGTTTTCACCACAAACGGGGCCGCCACCGTCACCGCCACGTCAGTGCTGCCACCACTGTTGCTGACTCCTGCACGAACAAATCCATTGACAGCACTCATGCTATTGTTACCATCCCTTTCCATGGCACTTTCAATTTAGGCAAGCTTGCTAAAGATAGTAATTAATGTTGTTGGCAAGTTTGATAAGTTGTGTACTTTTGTAGGCTTATTTCGTTGCCAAAGATAGTTGGAGATGTTTTGCTCGTGAACTTGGTGCATGGATTACATGTGGACTAGAATAATGTACTATGCATTTTTTAACCTTGCTACAGTTTTGAATTTCTTATATTCCGCATCTAATTAGATAAAATTTTGTAGTATAACATAAAAAAAGTTAGATTTTGACTGTAAAACATCTATCAGAAAAAACTTTCTATAGTATATTGTTTGTTGCTAAAATAAAATAAAATTGAGGAGGGATGAAATGTATCATGATTTTGTGCTTAATATGCTCAACATCATTTATCTCCGTTTTCAAAGTTCGAACAGTTGATCAGAACCACTCGACATGATCTTCATAATAAAATATCCGTGGAGACCAAATTTAATATTTTTTAGAATTTTTTACTATCTTTCCACATAGGTACAATATCACTTTTTCGAATGGTCAAGAATCTTTTTAAAACAGTGATTTTGTACCTATGTAAAAAGATAGTAAAAAAATTATAAAAAATATAAAATTTGATCTCCAAGTATATTTTATTATGAAGACCATATTGAGCGATTTGAATCGACTGTTCGGACAAATGACAATAAAGAATGTGAAGTATATTAAAGCACAAAATCATAGTGCATTTGAACCCTCCTTAATAAAATTATATATATTCTAACAAGTTTAACACTCCCAATTTTTGGCAATTATATTTGATAGTCACACATCAACCTTCCTCTTTAATTATTAAATTCAACCCTCTACATTGAGCAAAAAATGTGCACTTTCTACCAGCAAGTATTCAGTGTATTATGCTGCAAAAACTAGTATCTCGTAGTCTCGTACTAACATACTATGATCTATATATTAAATGCTGCGACCGGTCTTGATGAGTGTTGAGATGAGAGAAGTTTGGGACAAAGGCGAGGGGACAGGTGACAAAAATAGGAGGACGCGTGGCCTCTTTCCGGACCCTTCCGTGTCACCCCACCCACAAATAAATTAGCTGATGCGCCTTCTAAGGAGATCCCACTTTGTGCACCCCTAATTATCACAATAATAATAATATGAGTAGGGTTAAAATGCACTGTTGGTTTTGTGCTCCAATCATGCTCTACATTCTTATTTTTATTTTCAAAGTCCGAACAGTCAATCCGAACCGTTCACCATCATCTTTGTATTAAAATGTGCTTGGAGACCAAATTTTATATTTTTTGAAAAACTTTTACTAATTTTTTAGATAGATAAAGAATTTAAAAAAATTCTGGACCATCCAAAACAGTGATTTTGTACCTATCTAAAAAAATAATAAAAAAATTTCAAAAAATATAAAATTTTGTCTCCAAACACATTTTAACATGAAGATCATATTGAGCAGTTCGGATCGATTGTTCGAAATTTAAAAACAGAGAAAAAAACGTGGAGCATGATTGGAACACAAAACCAATAGTGCATTTTAACCCTACTCTTCATAATATATATGTATAACAATATATCCGAACCGCTCAATGTTATATGTGACATTCAAGATCGTTCAATTTTTGTCATTTTTCTTTCAACCAATAAAATAGTAAAAAAAATTCAAAAATTTTGAATGTTGGTTTCCTAAAATATTTTGATATGACCATTACATTTGGCTGTTCGGATTTACTGTTTAGTAGAATATATGGCCTACGTGTTACAACTCACCAATACCCAATTGCAGCCCACTAAAGAACTCTAGCCCATCGAGCCCAAAATTCCATAATCATGCCAATGGCGTGATAGAGTCACGTAGTTTGTGTGTTTTTACATTCTGTTTGCATTTCTTTACATTTAGTTTGTGTGTTGTTAGCATGTTGTTTGTGTGTTTTTACTTTAGGTTTTTTCTATTTAAGGATGTGACCCTTGTATCCTAAAACTAAGCTTATGAATGAATGAAATTTCTCTTGTTTACATTTATCTTTACTATTATCTAGTTTTATTTACTTTACTGTCTTCAACTTATACAAAAAATACCAAAAATATATTCCACCGCACAAGTGCTACCTCGATCCCAGCCAGATCGTAACACTACGCTATGCAGTAGGTTGTATTTCTCTTCCATTCAATTATAAATTGAATTGGTTAAAACAATAAAAAAAATATTAACTTATAAATTAAACTTTAAATGCTTATAGCATGTTTTAGTTTCTATGGAGCTATACATTAGATTATATGAAACACAAATGATTTACATATATAGCAATATATCTGCAGCATTGAAATAAGATGAAGAGATTATAAGATGCTGCTTTTACTATAACATAAAACAACATAATAGTAAAAAATGCATATATGTTTCCTATCAGTAAATTTAATGCCAACGATCCAAAATTTTTATTTATACCATAATAAAAAAAAACCAAAACACTCCTCTTTGATCAGAATTCTAAAAATGCCCAGGTCGCTAAATCTCTCTGCAGCTCCAAAGACTGAGGGCCGCAAATTGGCCCTGTGGCCCCAGTCTAGGAGCCTCCAAATGAAATAGCGGCACAATTTTTTTTTACAGAAATTTTATCAACTAAAAAACAAAAAACTTTGTTCTCTCTATTGTTCATAAATGTTTATTGTTCTCTGTGCCATTCAAAACAAAACAACCATTTTTATTGTTCTTTGTGTCGTTCACAAAAAAAAAAGAAAAAAATGGGGCCGCTATTTCATTTGGAGGCCTCTAGACAGGGGCCGCTATTTCATTTGGAGGCCTCTAGACAGGGGCCGCAGGGCAAACTGGCGACCCTCAGTCTTTGGGGCCGCTAAACGGTTTGGCGACTTGAGTAAATTTTGAATTATGACCAAACAAGAATGTTTTGGTTTATTTTTTTGTGAATATGGTAGAAATAAAAATTTCAAGCCTACGATCTTGTTCAAACAAACCCTAAAATATTTATTAATACCCTCCAAAAAAAACAAATATGGCCCCAGACTGAAATAATTTCATAAATGACCTAACTGCCCCATGTTTGGGCGGTTAGCTCCCCATACCAAACCGCCCCATGTTTGGGCGGTTTGGTCTGTGCCCTTTTTTTATTACTTGTTCAGTCGTACACGTACACATTAGTAATAATATATTATAATTTATTTATTACTTTATTACTTGTTCAGTCGTACACGTTAGTAATAATATATTATAATTAATTTATATTGTAAGACTAACCACTATAAGCCCAAAGCTGACTGGAGCCAGCGTCATGCGGAGGATTACTAGAGGACACGATATCCGCAGGATCACTTATGGACCCCGTCTACGGCTGATGACGTCGGCTTGGGGGCTGGGCCTTGGGTATTGAGATATGTTGTCTGGTACCAGAGGTGGGGCATGCTGTCAGTATATCTACAGAGGCACTATGGTGAGAGCCTTCGACGGAGACTCATAGGTGATGCATCTAGGACTTACTTGCCTTTCGGACCAATCCAAGCTCGCGCGGTAAATATAAATGAAATTGACATATTTAAAAAATTAAATGTTTATTTATTCCTTTTTCTAATAATAATGAGAAAAATATTGTGTGCAGCTTTTGATCGGTATTAGAGGAGTGGCACACAGCTTGGTGTGCATGGCGAAGACTGGTTGGAGACCGATAGGATGTCAAATGCTCTAACATAGTGCACCAGTTGTGGAGGATTCTGGCTGGAACAGGGCGTCTCATTGGCATGTTGCACGACAGTAGAGAGAACATCAACTGGTGTGAGATAAAGCCCACACCACGAGATCCAGATCAGCCACGAGTCGCTATCTAAGATGATGAGATGCCGCCACCTCTTGCAGGTGATTACAAGTTAATATGAAGGTGCCATACACAATCATATCTCTTTAAAAATCTATTATTATTAAGTTATCTTCAATTCTGTAAGGATAACTCGAGTTGGACGTTCCACAACTGGGTGTTGAATAACAATGCATGGAACGCTTACTACAACAAGTATGGAGTTCCGTTGCAGATTGGCGAGGTCAGAGATTTTTTTTATTATTTAATTAACTTACTAGTTATTTGTATGTAGCAAAACTAACATTGTTTACATGCATGATGAAGCCCGTACCTGGCAGGCCAATCCCGAGTTCACTATGACTGACCTTACTTGAGATGATACCGGGTATGAGGTACAGAGCCTCCACAGACCACGATACGCAGAGACCAGATAGCACGACAACGAGGCTAGTGGGAGTGGGGCGCAGGTTGCAGGTGCCTTTGCCTCTGCTATATTTGGCACACCGCCTCCGGTCATGTACCCTTCTACCTGGGAGGCTGATCCATGGGAGATGCGTACACAGCCGGTGATCCAGGAGGATCTCCCATGGGTCCGCCGTACATAGTTATCTTTGCAAGAGGAGGATCTATGGGCGACTGGTGCGGTGTCGGAGATGGTTGTGGATGATCTCTAGGATGACAAGGAGGAGGAGGTTCACTTGAGGCATCAGCTACCGCCTAGAGACCGCAATCCACCTGCTATGTTGGATCTCTCCGGTCGTCGCCGCCCTCGTCGCTAGGTTTTTTATGTTTTTTTAGTTAGATAGATTTGTAGTATTTTATGTTTGGATTGTTATATTTCATGTTTGAATTGATAGATTTTATGTTGTAAACTTACCATTTAGATTATTTAGTTTTGTTGTTTATCTAGTCGAATAAAACCAATTTATAACATTAAACAAAATTATATCAAATAAAACTACAATAAATATATAACATATTATAAAACATTACAACAAATAAAATTATAATTGTTAATTATAAAATTATAACCATAAATTATTATAAAAATTATAACAAATAAAACTACAATAAAATATTATAATAAATAAAAATATAATCGTCAGTTATAATAAATTATAACCATAAATTTCTATAAAAATATAACTGTAAATTAAAAAATTATAACAAAATTTTAACATAAAAAATACAGCATTTTATAATGCAGCATTATAAAAAAAAATACAACATTTAAAAAAAAAGTAGGTTACATACCAAACCGCTCAAACATGGGGCGGTCTGGTATTGATAGCTAACCGCAAAAACGTGAGGCGATATAGGGAGCTAACCGCCCTAACAATGGAGCGGTTAGGACATTTTTGAAAATATTTCATAATGGAGGGCATATTTGCTATTTTTTTTAGGATATTAATAACAATTTCGGAAACAAACCACTCAAAAATGGAATTTATAACGACAATTTTATTAGTATAATTTTTAAAAAATGGAATTTATATAACAATGGTCTTGTTAAAATAAAACTTAATTGAATATAAAATATTTGAGTTTGATTTTAATTGTTGAACTATATTATTAAATTGAAGATATTTCACAATTGACAAGCTAATTATTATATCTTAATCTCTCCAAAAAAGTAATAAATAATATTATATTTGGTCTATTTACATTTTAACCGATCTTGTTTTTTTCCTTTATTAATGTCTCCATGAAAGAGCTTATTTTTGTTCTTAATAACAATACAATCCATGAACCTATTATATTTATCGAAATAATCTGCTTAATGTTGTATAAACCTATAATTTTGTTTGTGTCAAGACAACATTTTGACACGTACACATAAATTTTATTATATACATAAAACTCAATCGATATTAAAAAAAAAAACCAACTTATTGCACATGTCTTTGTCCTTTCATAAACAAATATTATCGCTCCTGTTCCTATTTTGTCACAGGGCCTGATAAGGGTGTGCAAACCAGTAGACACTCGACAGCCCACAACAAAGGTCTCTTTCTCCCAAGTCTGCTGCTTTGCGCTTTTACTGTATACATTTTACCCCTCCTGATTGTTTGTACGGACTCAACAGGCAACACCCTGTCTCATCCAATGGGAAACGATTACCAATTTTAGCACCGCATTTGTTTGAAGAACGTTGCACGGGCAGGACAGTGTTGTTGTTTGTGATACCAGGCAGGATATGAGGTGGGGGAGATCTGGTGGTAGCAGTCACAGTCGTCGGGTCATTGTAAGGTAGGGATGTGGTCAGCTGTCATTGGTCCAAAATAATTTGTGGGGCCCATGTTGCGCTTTGTTCTTATTCTACGATTCCAGGAGATTAGGTCCTTGTTTGTTGTACTGCGTGTTGGTTTTTGAAATTGCACGTTACCAATTTACCAACGTAAAGTAATTTTATATGGGGACTAGAGTGGGAAAAATGGCATGGCAGAGCCGGCTTCATTACGGAACGGTGCGGTTACGGTACAGAACAGCACGGCAAGTGTGTCGGTTACGTGTCGTGACTTCGCGTGTCCTGTACCATGATCATTCGCGTGTCATACTCATCTTTTGAAACTTTGGCACAGCACAGCACGTCACGTAGTCACGCGAGTCACGTGTAATTAGAACCATTAAATATTGATTTAATGGTGAATCTTGAATAAACTAACATAAATTATGATTAAATAATCACGCGAGTCACGTATGGTTACGACACGTTAAGCACGGCGTGACTCACGTGGCATGACCATTCGCGTGCCGTGACCACCCCTTGACATTTTAGTCACGGCATGGCACAGCAGGTGAAAAATTAACTTGGTCACGGCACGGCACGGCACGTTTTTTTCCACTCTATTGGGGACCATGAAAATTTGGTGAGATTGATCACCAAATAAATGCAGTTCAAAAAAATAGATTGACAAATAAATTAGTTTGATGATTTTAATAATTATTAAAAATAATTTACACTGTCAAAATCAGTAACATTAAGTAAAATATAATTTAATACTTTATACACATTATGATAAAATTTGATTCAAGTTTTATCGTTAGAGCATCTACATCCTTGAAACTCTTAGAGTTTCTAAATAACTGTTAACTGTTTTCAAGAAATTATAGACTCTGGAGTTTCTAAATGTTCACATCTCTGAAACTAAATTTAGAGTTTCTAATAAGCCACATCATCAGTAAATTAAAATTAATAAGCCACAGCAGCAGTAAATTAAACTAATTTTAGCGAATCCAGGCCAATCATTTTGCTACATAGAGTTTATAAACGATTTCTTAATAAAAAATTATTGAGTAAAGTTGCTAAATAAGAAATCCATCTACATCTCCGAAACTGGTTTAGCAACTGCCACATCAGATTAGAAACTCTAATAGTTCAGGAATACAGATGCTCTTAATTAAATAATATAAAATTACAATAGTCCATAATTACAATATTTGACAAAACATCAAATGGTATTTAAGTTGCAGAAAAAATGATACACAATTAATCTATAAGAAAAATATTATGTACATAACTTTTTATTTAATTTTTTTTAACATGATTTCTAAAACTATTACTAAAATTATTAAAATAATTAAACTGTTGTTAGCGAATCATAATTCATGAAATTTTGAGATAGTAATAGGTAGTGATACAGTCATATGGCAAACAATTTCAATTTTCATACTGATATTATAGTTAACATGAATAAAAATTTACATAAAATTTATAGATTGTTTTTTTTAGTTGACACGTTTATTTTTGTTGATCTATGTATCTTATACTAAGCGCGCTGGACTTAAATAACTTGTACCTACAACATGTAAGATAAAATGTGACTATCCGCGAGGGTACAGAACTGTGCTTTTTCTATTAGCGACGAGAGTATCCGCGAGAATATACCGACATTATCCCTTATAGATACTGTCTCATTATTGTAGTGATGTACACAGCTTATGAACTCTGAAGTAATCCAGAAGATCAAAATTAATAAATTTTGTTACAATTTTGAACTTTGAAATATGGTGTATAAAAAAAGGTGATATAATATGTGACAACAAAAACCATTGTAATAATCTCTTATGTTTTATCACGGTCATTATAATAAATTTTAGATTTGGCAGTAACTCGGCGAAATAAAAAAAAAAATCAGATTTAAATATGATACAAACTATAGTTCGTTACCAATTCACTTTTTGTTTATAATGCAGATCCGGGACGGAGCAAGACTTTCAAATTATTAGGGGTCAAACGTGAACGGGGTCAAGTATATAAAAATTTTCTACTACGAATGAGTGTCAATTTCACACTATCCATAATATTTTAGTTTAACGATATTAAAATAAGATATAAATATAAAAAAATTAAAAATGAATGGGGGTCAATTAATTGAACGTGGATTCGCCCCTGATGTAGATAGTACTGTAGCAAAGTAATAATGCTTGTTGTAGCACCCCCTCATGTTTCTATTTTAGCTATAATAATAAATTCGAGATTTAGAAATAACTGCAAGATCAATGATTATGCTTCATATACAAATAGTTCATCAATTATATAAATTGCATTTTATAATTATTTACTGAATAAGATTTACTGCATAAGATATTATTAGTTAAACTTATAAAATTTGTATTCATTTTATAAATACCTGTTAATATATTATTTATATAATAAAATAATAAATAACACTCAAATTATGTCTAAATTATAAATTTATTATTTTGAATTACAAATTGTATTACTATTCCACAACTACAAAAGCCACTTAAATTGGTGTCAAAGAAGAACAGAAACAGGCTGTTCCATACTGCACACCTGTCTTGCAACAAGCATAACCAAACAGCACAGGTGTCAGTCAATTGGTTGATAGCGTTGCATGTGTCAATTGGTTCGAGATCTACATTGGATTTTGTTCTTTCCTTTTTCTCCTACCAGTCTGCCCAATCCTAATTTGTGGTTTGCACTTAGCTGTCTCTTTCTGTATAGATACTGTGGGACCGCCTCAGGTCAATATATATAAGAAAAAAATTTATTTCTTCTTTTCACTCATTTATATAATATAATATATAAAGATAAAAGACAACTCTCTTTTGCTTAAAAGAAAAGAAAACGAAAGAACGACAACCTCTCTCGTGAGATTTAGTGGGATTTTTTTCAGTAAGATGTTCGAACATCTACTGGAAAAATCCAAAGTAACCTCTTGGATACCATCTCGGTTCCAAGTACATGGAAAAAAATCACGGATCCGGACCATAATGACAAATTAATGGTTCGGATTCGGTTCAGCGAAGTTAAAAATTCGTGATTTGAATATAATTCGGATATAATTCGGAAATGATTCGGTACAACAAGGAAGTAAAAAAAAAAATTCCAAAAAAATTGAAAAAAATTGAAAAAAATTAATTTTTTTTTGCTTTTTTTGTGTTTTTATCGTGAATAATTCGTCAACTCACGTTTTATACGTGTTTTATTCGCGAATAAAACGTATTATATGTTTTTCTGCGTTTTATTCGAGTTCGATTCGGTAACGTCGAAAAACGAATTATACGCAAATTATACGCGAATTTTGTCACTATGATCCGGACTACATTTGTTTCCTCAGTTTGTTGCCTCTCTCTCCTCTCTCCTTTCTTTCTTTTTTTTTTTTTTTTTTAAAACCTGCCAGTGACTGCCAATTTGTATTAACAATTAAATAGTCTTACAACGATAAATGAATCTGAAAAACAACCAGAAATTTAAAACCAACTACATCAACTACTGCCCCTTGCTTAAACTTCTACTAGAAATGAAATTGAAAGCATTAAAAGTAAACAGTATAAAAAACCACTCTAAAACTACAGATAGGGTCCGCATTGGGTAGTCTTCTCAAAGTGTCAGCAGTATTTTTCCCCCAGTTTATGTTCCTGTCCGATTATGGCTGCCAAGTGTTGAGGTTGAAATATTTGGAAATAAATCTGCTGGGACTAGAATAGCAGAGATCCTGCTTTTCCAAATCTAACCATTAATTTTTTGAAATGCACGAATCTCAAAAATAGTTAGTTGTTATGCTCGAATCTCAAAATATATAAACAGTTGGATTCAGAAAAACAGATCCCTACGATTCTTTGGAATCGCAGCAGATTTATTTCCGAAATTTTTGCTCTCAAAACAGTACTGCATTTCTTTGTTTCCAAATTTCCCACACTGCACATAGTGCTTTGACCATGTGCTGGTTTGTGTTTAAACCTATTTCTTTTGCCCTGTTCTGAAAATTATTCCAGATAGCACTTATCGACATCTGATCGTGAGTGAGGATGCTATCTCCCCGTATGCCTATGTGGAACCAGACTGAGGTTGCATAGGAGCATAGGAATAGTAGGTGAGCTGCTTATTCTACTGAGGTCAATTTGAGTCCGATGTCCATCGGACTCAAAGTGAGTTCGATGGGTTCAACGACCATCCGATCTGTTTTAAGATTCGCACCTGCAACTTTTGTGACTGCTTTGATATTAGTGCGCACGAATATCAAAGCAGATCGGACGGTCCCGAAATCCATCGGACCCAAATTTGAGTCCGCTGGCCATCGGACCCAAGCTGCTCTTCTATTCTACTGGGCAGTTAAAATATTTGCATTTTTACTTTTGAGAAACAAGATACTACAAAGGAAAACCTCAAGTCAAGGGGCCTTGTATTGCCAAATATTTGAGTGTTCCCATGTTTTTTTTCCCTCCGCCTATCAGCGCCATGTACGAAGATTTGGTAGTGTAGCTCCCATCGGCAGTAAAGCCCCAGTAGAAACCATCTTCCTGATCGTTGAGAATTACCTGATCCGGCCATGCATCCTCTCTCCACATTCAACTCTTCCAGCCTGGAACTTGCATTTCGTAGTGACAGTTTTTGAAATGCCGGTATCTCTTTATCTCCAAAGTAACCTCTTAACGGGCGCCTCCCCCATGAATCAAACCAAAAAGATATGTTGCTGCCATCCCCAATTATGCACAGACAACCCCAATAGAAAATGAATTTAATTTTTTGTAAATTAGCCCAAAAAAAGGAACTCATACGCATCCATAAATTGAGCCCCTGACTCCTGAGCCGTGCCTGCTTTCTTCCTTATTCTGCTCGCTATCATGTACCATAAAGAATCCGGTTTGTGTGTATAATCTCCACCACCAGCGAAGGATTAAAGATCCGATATTTTAACTTTCAAATTTATTTTAAAGGTGCTAACTAAAAAAATTCAGGATTAACTTGATATATTAAATACAAAACTAAATCCATAAATAGAGAATTAGTTTTAAAATTAGTTTGAAAATATCGGTGTACCACTTTTTGACAGCTTGACTTTATATTAAATTAGTTTGAAAATTTAAAACCTTAATATGTAAACTCATCACTCGTGAAGTAGATCAATTTCAACGATTTAGATGCGTTGCTTGAAACCAATTCGATGGATTTTTGAGTTAAGCTCACTAAAAAATTCAGAATTAACTCTATTATATTATTTAGAATAAAATATTATAGATACTACAAAATTAATATTCATTCGCAGCATAATAATTTTATATAATTTATTTTCATTCACATTAGACTCTTATAGTTTTAAAGTCCGACTCGTAAGCTGCATTTGTACTTAATTGATAATATGTCTCGATAAAGTTGACACATTTTATTTTATTTTATTAATATGATGGGTTCAGATCCCTTCAAAAGAGATAAGTCCAATAAAAATTATTTATGACTAAATTTTATAAATCGGTTGAGCCTCGACTTATCAAATTTGTATGTATATACTTTTCATTAATTAAATTTGTACTTTAAATTAAGTTGCTTTTGCATTTTTACGTGTCATGACACTCGGCTGCGTATCATTTGAATAATGACCCGGTCCGTTAGGAAATTCATATGCAACTTCCTAAACCATTAAATAAGATTACAAGAGATGCAAACACTAATTATATCGGTTCGTCCTTGCTGTTCAAATTCTTGGGGCAGATGCAACGTTTTTATTGGTGCATGATCTCGGTGGTTTTGAATCGAACACCTCAGAGCCTGAAGAGCTTTAAAAAAAAATAATGGTTCTTTTAGAGAGAATGACGCTTTAGTAGGGTTGGTTTCAGGTTCTTTCATTTTATTAAACAATTTAATTTAGCTTTTGGTTGGGTCAATTTCTGTGAGGCCCATGGTCCATGATCTCATATCAAATGCCCATAACATGTTATACGTCACCGTTACATCAGTTAGTCAACAGTAGTTATCAATCCATTATTGCAACATTTAATATGCATTAATACATAGATGCTCCAATAGAGAGAGCGATGGGTGGGTCACGGGTAGCTGTGTGATACTTTGTTATGATTTTATTTGTTTGTCTGAGCCGTATTATATTTGGAAAAGTGTGTAAAAGTAAGAATATGGATAATAGAAATAATTTTTTTTTTGTTATAAAGAATACGAATAAAAAATTATTTCTTATTCGTTATCTACAAGATAATTATAAAAAAATTATATATATACATATACATATATATATAGAGGAGGGTTCCAATGCCTCCATTTTTTCATGCCTCCACCATGCCTCCATTTTTAAAACTTTAATAACTCAAAATTTAAACTTAAAAGTCAAAATAAAACCGTTGGATATGATCTACATCATTATATATATACACGTGTAAAAAATTATGACATTTCAATTTTGTTTTGGTTGTCATCAAGAGCTTGTAAAAAACGTACTAATGTGGATAATTTCTGGACGTTGATTTTTCACTTATTGATTCACATAAAAACAAAATCAAAATGTGATAATTTTTTATGAGCACATAGATAAAATGATATAGATTATATCCAACGGTTTTATTTTGACTTTTAAGTTTAAATTTTGAGTTATTAAAGTTTTAAAAATGGAGGCATGGTGGAGGCATGAAAAATGGAGGCATTGGAACCCTCCTCATATATATATATATAGTGCTTGGCTATTATGCTTATATAAGCATATGTCTACATATGCTTATAACTCATTTTTGCATTTCCAATGTTCAAATGGTCGATCCGACCGTTCATCTTGTTCTCCATATTAATATGTGCTTGGAGACCAAATTTTACATTTTTCTGAATTTTTTTACTATTTATTAAGCCACTTTGAAAATTGCTGATCATATGGTCCAGAATTTTGTTGCACTGTTTTTACTGTTCACCCGGATCAGCAATTTCAAAGTGGCTTAATAAATAGTAAAAAAATTCAGAAAAATGTAAAATTTGGTCTCCAAGCACATATTAATATGGAGAACAAGATGAACGGTCGGATCGACCATTTGAACATTGGAAACGCAAAAATGAGTTATAAGCATATGTGGGCATATGCTTATATAAGCATAGTAGCCAGCCCCTATATATATATATATATATATATATATATATATATAGACAGTGCTACGGTGCTACGCATATATAAGGGCCCTCCGTGCTACGGCTCACTTTTTGAGTTTTCAAAATCCTAACGGTCGATCCGAACCGTTCAACATGATCTCCATATGAATATGTACTTGCAAACCAAATTTTACATTTTTTAGAATTTTTTTACTATTTATTAAGCCACTTTGAAAAAACACTAATTTGTACACAACAGTAAAATCTGCTGGACCATTGGATCAGCGATTTTCAAAGTGACTTAATAAATAGTAAAAAAATTCTAAAAAATGTAAAATTTGGTTTGCAAGTACATATTTATATGGAGATCATGTTGAACGGTTCGGATCGACCGTTAGGATTTTGAAAACTCAAAAAGTGAGCCGTAGCACGGAGGGGCCCTTATATATGCGTAGCATATTAGCCAGATTCTATATATATATATAAAGGAGGGATCAAGTTACAACAAATTTGAGTTACAACAACCATTTTTTTCATTTTCAAAGTCCAAATCGTCGATCCAAACCGTTCAACATGATTATCTAAATAAAATGTGCTTGCAGATCAAATTTTACATTTTTTTGAATTTTTTTACTATTTATTAAGATGGGTACAAAATTCAATGGTCTGAATATGACTATTTTTTGTAAAATACTTAATAAATAGTAAAAAAATTCAAAAAAATGTAAAATTTGATCTGCAAGCACATTTTATTGTGGAGATCATGTTGAACGGTTTGGATCGACGATTTAGACTTTGAAAATAAAAAAATGGTTGTTGTAACTTTGTTGTAACTTGATCCCTCATATATATATATATATATATATATATATATATATATATATATATATATATATATATAGAGAGAGAGAGAGAGAGAGAATGGCTAATATACAAACATTTGTTCCTGGGCTCAGGAACAATCGATTTGGTTCTCAAAATTTTCAAAGTCCAAACAGTCGATCCAGACCGTTAGATATTCAATCTATATTAAAATGTGCTTGGAGACCAAATTTTACATTTTTTGGAATTCTTTTACTATTTATTAAGCTGGTTTGAAAACTGCTGTTTTTATTAAATTTCTGCAGCATTGAAAAGCAGCGGCTTTCAAACCAGCTTAATAAATAGTAAAAAAATTTCAAAAAATGTAAAATTTGGTCTCCAAGTACATTTTAATATAGATTGAATATCTAACGGTTTGGATCGACTGTTTGGACTTTGAAAATTGGAGAACCAAATCGTTTGTTCCTGAGCCCAGGAACAAACGTTTGTATATTGGCCATTCTCTCTCTCTCTCTCTCTCTCTCTCTATATATATATATATATAGTAGAACTAGGGTGCTCTCGAGTTCACCAAGCCCTTGGTGAACTCAAGTCCAAAACTCATCGGATCGACTTCAAATGACGAATCCGACCATTGAAACACGTCTACCTTACGAGTGATGCGTCTATATACAAAAATTTTAAATTTTGAAATTAATTTTGCATAGAGTCAAGTGGTCAAAATTAGAAGGTTAATAAATTAATTTTAATGCATTTATTTTTTGACCTTTTTTGACCACTTGACTCTATACAAAATTAATTTCAAAATTTAAAAATTTTGTATATATAGATAGACTATGGTGAGTTGTGAAGTAAAATGTCGTTTTACTTCACGTCATATTTTCATTTTGAAAATTCAAACAACCGATCCGAACCGCTCAACATGTTCTCTATATTGAAATGTGCTTGGAGACTAAAGTTTACATTTTTTGAAATTTTTTTACTATTTATTAAGCCACTTTGAAATCGCTGATCCACTGTGAACAGTAAAAATTTATGGACCACCGGATCAGCGATTTTCAAAGTGACTTAATAAATAATAAATAAATTCCAAAAAATGTAAAATTTAGTCTCCAAGCACATTTCAATATAGAAAACATGTTGAGCGGTTCGGATCGGTTGTTTGAGTTTTCAAAATAAAAATATGAGCGTGAAGTAAAAATGACATCTTACTTCACAACTCATTATAGCCCAGCTCTATATATATATAATTGGGAAATTAGTTAAATGGTGAAGTTTAATTAGTAGACACACAATTTTTTTATTAATGGGATCAAAGCGTGACATATACTTTGGGACCCGATGCTGGGCCTTAATGGGTAAACTTCAAACTGGGCCTCGTCTCAAATCCATTCCGACGTTCTTGCGGATTACAATTTTATAAAAGGGATTAAATATGAAGGTTTTTCACATCATTAGTATCTTTATTCATTTGATTATATTCTATCTCTTTATTTATTGTAATTAGATAGTTCATGTTTATTTCAATTTCCCTCATCATTAAGAGATGACTTATATTTTTATCTTTTTTTTTAGAAACTTTCGCATATGTATCATATTATTAGTAATTTAACTTTTGTTTCATTAACATGAAACAGGCTTTTCAGCCTTTTATCCAAAAAAAAATTTATCATATTATTAGTTTTTATTATATAGACTTTTAGAGTTTTTTTAATTATTTTTATTTACGTCTAAAATTTACTTGACTGTTGAATTCTTTAATAGAAATTATTGTTATAAAATTTAATTTATTATCTAAATGTTACTTTCTTGGAATAAAGATTGAGTAATAAGTAGAACTAGAGTTCTCTTAAGCTCATCAAGGGGAGAGCTTAGCTCCAAAACTTAATGGATTTACCTCAAACGACGAGTTTAAATTGTCGAAACCTGACTTTATACTAAAATAATTCATAATTTTATAAATTTTGCACGTAAATACATCACTCATGAAATAAATCTTATAGGGAAAATTTCATGTATATCCCTTGATGGGTGTAATCGTGATCAGGCTAATAAAATTTATAGCTCAGTTTCCTATCGAGTCAAATTACAAGCGCATAATCCTATCGAGTAGTATAAACGAGTGTCGATCCGCAAGGAATAAGATTTGATTAAATCACAATTTTTCAAAAGGCTAGACAAAATCTGAAATCAAAGACTTATTGTTTATTATCAATGTATTTGGCAAAATTAAAAG
Source organism: Carex parvula (assembly GCA_025461045.1). NCBI lineage: Eukaryota > Viridiplantae > Streptophyta > Magnoliopsida > Poales > Cyperaceae > Carex > Carex parvula. The sequence continues at coordinate 228,310 of JAJGRW010000824.1, forward strand.
TAAGTAAAATAAAAATAGAGATGTGAATTTCTAGAATTTTGGCACACCGTTGTTACTTCAATCCGCTTTGATTCTTATCTTATTTGATGGTGATTTTCAGTTGTTGTATGAGGGTTTCTAATCCAATTTAGTGATTACCGCTTTCGCCTAGCAACTACCCTACCAATTAAGAGATCACGTTAAGACTTGTCTTGATTGGTGCAATGAGATCTGTGACTAGCCCAAAATATTTCATACTTCACTTATTGGGTACGTCGCCCTACTATCTTGGTTATATTAGGTGTCCCCATGGTAAGACACGACAATGCGACATTCATCTGCGAATGTCGAGACTCCTAGTACTTTTGTTGATCCAACTAGTGGTATCTCCAGTTAAGGTCTCGACCACTAATCTGGTATTTTTATTCTCCCTTAACCCAATTCAATTAGCCCAAAAATGACTAACTTTCATGTGTAGCCATCATATGATGGTCTAGACTAATAAATAAAATCAAGTAAGATAGAACATAAAGCGCAAAAGCAATCGAATAACAAAAGACTAAACAATAATCAAATAAAAATATATATCAAAGCATTATGAGTAATAAGGTTTACTGTCAATCCTAAGAATCTAAATTTAACTGCTGAACGGCATGTTTACAAAGAGATAAGAGAAAGATATAACCATACACGAAGTACCCTCCTACTTAGTCTCTACACTTTCCTCTCTTCTTACTTAAAAAAATATAAAACCAAAAGATACAAAGATGTGTTTTTATTCAGTCCAGAAGGCTTATATAGGAGTGAAGGGGCACCTCGAGATGAGTGGAGTTCAACTTATCTGATCTGGATACAATTGCCAAAGAATTCACCAAAGAGCGCCTCGGGTACAGTCCGTATTGGATAATACAGACTGTACTCCCACTGTGTACTGGGGCTCTGGTCCATATTGTCTAATACGGTCCGTACCAGAGCCTTAGTTGATGAGCTGCGCTTTTTCGATCGACCCGATTCTTGCTCCAAATAATATAAAATAGCCCCAAAACATGATTCTTGCACTAAAACATATAATAGGGCAACAATAACCTTTTCCATCCAATAATTAGATATAAATATGAGAAAATAAGACAAAACCTAAGCCAAAACCCTACGTAATTCACTATCAAAATAAAATTACGTACCCCCCCGAAAACTTTGAAATTACGTACCCCTTCTAAAGCTCGTAATATCATATTTACCCTTCTAAATTCATGAAACTCACAAAATTTACCCATTTTATTGTCCTTTTTTTTTTATCAAAACTCATTTAAAGTATAAAGTACCCCTTTTACCCATTATTGAAAAAAATGTAGCTTGTTTAAGAAAAATGTCAGTCTTCTAATTGGTCGGTTTCCGAGGTAAATGATTCATTTCTCTACTTCTAATACATACACAAGCATATATCTAAATGTCACTGTATATACGCCAGAAGTAAACAAATGAATCATTTGCCCTCGGAAAACTGACCAATTAGAAGACTGGCATTTTTCTTAAATAGACTACATATATATTTTTTTTTTGTATAAATGGTAAAATGAGTATTTTATAAATTTAAATTGAGTTTTAATTAAAAAAATGCAATAAATTGGATAAATTTGTGAGTTTTTGAAATTTAGAAGAGCAAATATGATATTATGAATTTAAGGGGAGAAAATACGTAATTTTGAAATTTTTGTGAGGTATATATGAAATTCCCCTATCTTTTTAAATAGTTTGAATTTGTTATTTGAAGCTAGTGTGATAAGTTTTCAAACTGAACTCACAAAAAAACTTTGGTGAGCTTAAAAACACCCTAGTTCTACTTCATAATTATATTGATTGTGCCCAACGTTAACTATGACATATCTGAAAAGATTACTGGGCTTGTCAAGGATTAAATAAAAAAAAATGAAAATTTGACATATTTGAATAAAAAAAATTGATTTGGTAGGAGAGGATTGAATGGACCCACTTTGTTCAACATTTCCTTTTCAAATAATTACTCTGGACCTCTGGTCTATCATTTTCACAAGACCTGCTAAATTTAAAGTAGACAAAACACGGTCAAAGCGTTCTTGGATTCGTCCCATGCATGATGCATCCTTTGCTTCCGAGAATAGTTATCTTTTTCTGGATCTGAGAAAAAGGTCAAAAAAGATACAGAAACAAAGTGGCGAACCTAACATGGCTAAAATTGACCCCTCCGAGTCTTTAATGCTCACATGCGAAGAATGTGGATAGCAAAATAAAACAAGTCACCCCTCCAAAATAGAAGTATTTTATTTCCCGTGGGGATTCTTGTGTAATTGGTTTTGTTGCAGGTCTTGCACGATCACTTAATCCTGATTATAAGCTCGCAGCACAGTGGTATGTTTTGCTTATTGCCACACCACACAAGGGTGGATCCAGGATTTTCGTTAGAGAGGCAAAAAAATATTGAATCGGGTTTAAATCATTAACCAATTGGATACTCGATAAAAAAATAATATTTTAACTTATACTTTCCAATGCTTTGACTTGTAATTTCTGATGCTCTGACTTATAATTCTAATTAACAATCAAAATTCAACAGATTTATTTCAATTTTAATCCTAAATTTAACTTGAATTACAAATTAAACGTCTAGAGGAGAGCAAAAAAAATTTTAAGGAGGACAAAATCGGTCGGAACCGATAAATCTCCACTTAAACTCAAAATCTAGGGGGCAGCTGCCCCTGGAACACTCTGGGTCCACCCCTGACACCACAAGATCCCATAGACATATATGATGTCTCATGAGTCTGTTAAAGGTGGTGTAAATGACTCGTGCCGTTGCACATGACTTGAGGTTGCTTCAAATCTCGTACCTCATAAGCTTGTTTGAAAAGGAAATTCGGAGCATAGTTTTGTGTCATAGACCTAACCCCTAATGCCAATTGATCTTTCTTTCTTTTTCAAAGTTTTGTCTACAAATAATAGAGGTGCGAAGTTTAGTGAATTAGGCCGCTTCCATCTTTGTCCATGTTTCACGGTTCCACCATGTCGGTGAATACAGCTAAGCTAATATGTACCTCACTCAGATTTAGAGAACTAGTCAACTAATAAAAGAAAGACAACAGTTGGTATGCATCATCTACTACCAAATAACAGCAAATTGCAACTGCGATTAATGGAGAGGACCTCTGACTTGAAAAGGAAAAAAAAAAAAAAAATGTGGTCTCTGGTCAGGATCCAACCCAGCAGAAATGTCATAATGTCATGTGCGCACTTGTAACTGCAGTACTAGTACAGTAATCTACTTATCTTGCTTACTAAGCAAGAATAATCACACCATTCTGTAAAAGACTAAAAATCCATTGTTTTAACGAAACAGTAGAAATCCAAGATTTTAACAGATATTTGCAAAAAGAACATTTAAATTGCAACGTTTGGTTGACACTCCGTTAGATGGAAGTAGAACTTGGCTTTGTGCCAAGTAGCTTGACACTCCGTTAGATGGAATAGAACTTGGCTTTGTGCCAGTTATCAATACTTCTTTGTTTTTAAACGCCGTTATCATCTCTTTTCAGAAATTATTCTAGTACCAAAAGCTTAATTAATACGTGCATCTTCAATGCAATACCACCCTCATACTTTTGAATAATTTCTTTTTAAACGGTGACCAAGCAAAAAAACATCAAAATTCTGGCAGGGGCATAAATGAATCATCAAAATTTACTATCGAATTATCATATATGAATAACACTATCCAGCAGTACAACAAATAAGACCAAAACCAATAACATGATACCAAAAACTCACCGATCATAGAATATCTATAAACCCAAATTTTAAAGAAAAAAATAATAATGAATGAAACAAAACGGTAAACCAATTTTGGTCAATTGACCTATGCTAGCAAGTACCAACACCACCTCAGCCAAAACAAAACTAGGTTACGTATTTATTTATTCATTTACTTATGGATTCATTAAAGCTATATCATAAATGGTTAGATTACGAGTTCGCCAAACCTAAACCTTCTTGTTAGGTTCAAAAACATACTTGATCAGCGATTCCTTGATGGACAGCAACTCGGGAAATTCCTTCTTCAACTTGCTGGCATCCATCTCATTATTGCTCCTCGGTGCAACGATCACTTTTGCTTGTTCTTCCAGCGTGAAATTGGCCCACTTGAACTCAGGGTCGATATACTGCTTGTACATCTCGAGGATCTCGTTGTGGGAGACAACCCCTGGGTTGGTGAAGTTGTAGATGCCGCGGCAGTCTCGCTTGGCGAGCTCAACGGAGAGGGGGAGGAGCTCATCGAGCACCGTCATGCTGTTGGGGATGTTGACGACCTTGTTGTAGCGTGCAATTTTGGTGATGAAGTTACGCGGGTTGGAGAGGTCTGAGGAGATTGGCATGCGCACACGCAGGGTGCATACGTTATCATACTCCTTCAGGAGCTCTTCCACCTGAAAATTTGTTGAAAATCAGATATATTAGAAATTACAGAGATGGTTTTTTGTGCCTGAATTGAGGAGCACTGCCAATGTGTCCAATAGTCCTTTTCATGCTAAACTATACGGTAAACATGTTTCCTATATTTTTGAGGCAGAAATGAAAACTTTTAGTTTTCTTGGAAGTTGAGAAAGGTTTTAAAGAGTCAGGGTAGTTATCAGGGGCTAATAGGAATTTTGGCATTTAGTATGTCAGAGGCGGAGCTACTCTTTGGGAACGGGGGGTCATTGACCCCCATTTTTTTTCAAAATTTGTGTACTTGTACTCAATTTTCTATATAGTTTAGAGTAAAATGTTACGGGTACTATAAAATTGACTCCCATTCAGGTTGACCCCCATAGACAGAAAGTCTGGCTCCACGTACAACTTCATTTTTTCTTACAACTGAAATGCAAAAGAGCTCTGTATAGTACTAGCTCTATTTGAACTTCTACTTCTAGACCTTGTATGTACATATTTTCATATTTAAATTTAATGGAACCTAGAAGGTCCTCATTTCGCTAGTACAGAAATGCAAGATATTAGAAATAAAGATTAGTTACCAGCAGGTCACATGAGTCTAATGCAGAACATACAATAAGAGACAAAAAGACATAGTGAGCTTACCATAGCCTTGGTCTTGGAATAGAATGAGCCAGTAAAGTTTGGCGTATCTTCCTCCTTAAACCCAATCCCGGAACCCTCCGGGTGTGATGCATCGTATTCAAAGATACACCCAGTAGCATAATTCATCATTAAAATGTTGTGCTCCCTGCACAAATCAGCCAGGTTAAGTGTACCAACAACATTGGTACGGATTGTCTCAGGCTTGTGCGATTCGCACCAGTCAACATTGGGCCGGCCTGTCACCCCCGCAGCATTAAAGACATGTGTCGGCTTAATGGTCTGGATATCCAATAAAAGCTGTGCCCGATCCTCCATCCTCCCCTTACCATATTCGTATGCTATACACTGCTTCTCGCAAATCTTACCAAGAAGGCCCCCGATCCAACCAGTACGGCCATAGATCAAAAACTTGAGGGCATTCTGCTTTTTGGGAGTACTGCACTTTGGAGTTGGTACCACCATCTTGGATTGGTTATCAGTGGATTGATTTATCATCCCCTTGGTGTCTTCTGACGGGTCAGACGAACCAGGCATCATTAGCATTCGTGGGTGTGGTATAAGTGCACCCGATACATCACCCCACCAATCGGGATTTGAGGTGTACCAGTCCATAGTCTTCTTCAAACCTTCCTCCCAGATGGTACGCTCAGACCAGCCCAAATCCTTCAACTTCTGGTCATCCAGGAAGTACCTCTGATCATTGAATGGGCGGTTCTCCACAAATTTAATCACACTATCAGCGTCCAAATTGAAAAGCTTGCAAATATCCTTCGCCACATCAATAACTCTTCTCTCTCTTTTGGTACCAACATTGTACACATGACCAACCTCACCCTTGTGGAGAACCACCTCAAACGCCTCAGCTACATCCTCGCAATAAAGATAACTCCTCACATTTGACCCATCCCCGTGAATAGGCAATGGCTGTCCCTTCATGGCCAGGAGAATAAACTTGGGAATAAGCTTCTCAGGGAATTGGTTCGGCCCGTACACATTATTCCCACGGGTTGTAATAACTGGTAGGCCATATGACCTACCATATGCCATGACAAGCATCTCAGCCCCAGCCTTAGTGGCGGAATAAGGATTAGTTGGCAACAACTGAGATGCCTCATGGTTTCCCACAATTGCATCCTCCTCAGTTTCACCATACACCTCATCAGTGCTCACATGAATAAACCGCCTAATCTGACCAGTCACCTTACACGCCTCCAAAAGTACATGCGTCCCATAAATATTGTTCTTGGTGAACTCAAATGAGTTGCCAAAGGAGTTATCGACGTGGGTCTGAGCTGCGAAGTGCATGATGGTGTCAATGTTTTCGGTGATGAGGAGGAAATTGACAAGGTCAGCACTAGCAATGTCTCCCTTGACAAACTTAAAATTGCCGGAGGAGCGGCAGGGAAGGAGATTTTTCAGGTTGGAGCAGTAATCAAGCTTGTCAAGCACCACAATCTTGTATTGTGGGTAGTTGCGAACCAGACGGTTCGCCACATGAGAGGCGATGAACCCTGCGGCGCCAGTAATTAGGATGTTTTTTGGAGTGTAATTCGCCATTGTTCAAAATCTGATGTTGAACAAAAAAAAACACTAATCAATTTTTTTAAATATTGTAAGATAGGTAAATAAAGCAATTAGGGTATTGATATGTGCAAATTAACTGAAGGACCTTTTGTTATTTTAAAATTTTGTTTTAAGAAAGACAGCTAGTAAATTAATAGGGATGTCACGAACAAAAATGACCAAATGGATAAATATCAACATATAATCTAAAGTAATTGGTGATGAGTATTTTTTTAGAAAATTTTTCCAAGAAAGAAGAACTAAAAGCTAAGCAGTTATTACATTAAAAACAGGAGAAACTGTTAGGTCTTTTCTAACATTATAAGTTTTTTTATTTGTAAAAAAAAGAAAAAGAAAAAGGTAGATCCCTTGTCCCAAGAGTAATTAAGAAAAGGTAGTATGCTATTTAAATAATGAGAAATTTTGCAGGTCACAAGCATCATCCCTCCACGAATAATAACACCTAAATTAGATCTACCGGTGGTAAGGGGACACACAAGAAGATTAAAATAATCGAATATAAGAACCATGCTTAAAATTGATTATCATGACAAATCGTATTAGAATAATACCCAGATCTGCATAAGGAATGTCGGGTACACTTCACTGGTAACAGGTAACAATACTAAATTAAGGAGAACTTGCAAAAATGCCGACAAACAAGAGGCAGATTTAATAATAAAGAAGCAATTCGGACAAATAAAACATTAAGCATAGTTGAATCATGTGAAATAAATGACAAAATTGCTCTGGATCTGGAACACGCTAGCCACAACAAGCCATGGATGAAAAAGAAAAGTCCAGTTAAACCCCTTAATTTCAATTTTCTGAACTCCACACGATCAACGGTAGCAAAAATACATATTAACAAATGAAAATGCAAAAATATATTAGAGCTAAAATTCCGATTGAATCTTAAGACGAATTCAGACCTAAAACAATCGGAAAAACTACATTGTTTAAGGATCAGAGAGAGATGTACCAGATTTGTTACCTCGAGAGATGAGAAAGAGAATGTTTGTCCGAGGAGAGAAGAGAGGGGAAGGGGTATTTATATATAGTAGAGAAAGGCGGAGAGGCCTCCCGTTTCACGAGAGAAGCGGGGTGGAGTGGTGCTGATCGGTTTAAGAAACCTGGCGCAAATTGGCTAATTATTGGACGCTAGATATAGAGGGATCCGTATCCTCCTCCCAGGTACCTGACTCAAGCAAATTGAAACGGACGGCCCAGATTAATCCCAAACTCAATCCGGTGCCTATGGAGAATTAGGGGCCTGTTTTGAGATTTGTGTCATGTTAAAAGTACCGTCCGATCATAATTTGCTTGAATCAGGTAACCTGAGGTGATGTGAATTCAGATATAGAGAATAGAGCTAGCAACGAAGAGAGAGAGAGAGCGAGAACGCCGGGGGGGGGGGGGGGGGGGGGGTTGCTACAAACAAAAATTAAAATCCCAGAAATAAATAAGGAACGGACTTAATTCGCATCCTCTGAGATATCTCAACTCTGTATGTTTTTATGGAAAATCTCAACCGTTAAAATACATTCTCTCAAACCACAAGTAATACTGCCCCTGCGAGGCCTACGGGCGTTTCCAACTCAAAAAAAAAAATACTGCCCCTGCGCTAGCCCCAAATAAGCACCGGACACGTCGGTCACGTAAAAATTGAGATATCTCAGCGGATACGCACTCCGGAAGGACTGGGACTAGAATTGAATGTGAGTCCGGATCCTCTGAAATAACTCAAATTTTGTGTTTAGATTTCAACCGTCCGATTAGACTTCAGACAAATCTGATCATAAAGTGGAATGCACGGGGCAAATATCCTCCCCAGTACCGTAAAAGATTTCCTTCACTTTACGATTTGAGATTAACTTCCAGCCGGTTTGGGATTCGGGCTGACGGAGGGGGCGGTATTATTGGGCTTTGAGATTCGCGCCAAGTTAAAAAGAACGGTCCAAATCAAGAGTAGAACTAGGGTGCTCCTAAGCTCACCAAACCCTTCGTGAGCGCGACTCTAAAACCTATCGAATTGACTTCAAACGACATTTTCAAACCGTTAGATGTTCAATCTATATTAAAATGTGCTTGGAGACCAAATTTTACATTTTTTGAAATTTTTTTACTATTTATTAAGATGGTTTGAAAATCGCTGTTTTTATTAAAATTCTGCACCATTGAAAAACAGCGATTTTCAAAACATCTTAATAAATAGTAAAAAAATTTCAAAAAATGTAAAATTTGGTCTCCAAGCACATTTTAATATAGATTGAACATCTAACGGTTTGGAAATGTCGTTTGAAGTCAATTTGATAGGTTTTAGAGTCGCGCTCACGGAAGGGCTTGGTGAGCTTAGGAGCACCCTAGTTCTACTCCCAAATCAAGTAATTGTAAAAGATTATTCCCTATTACGGTACCGGATCTATCGACTATAGCATGAAAGTCAAGTTCGCCCAAAAACCGCAACTTGAGTCCCGCGGATGCGCAGCTATGTTGAAGAGGTGCTCAGAAATGAGACATGCTGGTGAAATTTTTACTAGTATTGTGCCCGTGCGTTGCAACGGAGACATATTATAAAATTGAATAGAATATTAAGAGATCTTTTTGTTTGACATTCACACAAAATTAAGAAAAAATATATTTAAATGAAAATAAAAGACAAATGAAAAAAAACGGAGATCTAAATAATAATAACAATAAAAGAGACAACAACAAATAAAAAAAAAAACAGATCAAATATAACATGAAAAAAATTCTTGAAGTATCATTGTACGGTTTAATATCTAATTTTCTCCACAAACAAAACATGTCATTAAACAATTTAGAGGAGAAATGATATGTAATTCTCTACGGATATATTTTTGATAAAAATTATTTTAATAATGGAAATTTCTCTACAGATCATTTCTCTACACGAAAATTCTTGATATTCTTCATTTTCTATCTAGATCGGAAAGATATGATTGTTTCCATTTTCATTGTCGAAAATATAGAGGAAGAGGAGAAATGAAACGGAGGAAACGGAGAAATAAGGAAATAATTTAATTGCAGAAAACAGAGATAGCTGTAAAGAGAAATAAAGAAACAGATCGATAATGATTCATTCAATTTTAATTGTGACAAACCATGTAGCAGTCTGTGTGGCAATATATTTTTAACTAAATTTGGACTTCTACACATAAAATAGATGTATTTAATCAAAAGAAGACATATTATGTAATTGGAGGGCTGATATTCAATTCGAAAATTCATCTTTCAATCTCAGCCGTTGGCGGATCAGGACAACTACGTGCATAATATAAAAATGGAGATAAAGGATATATGGAGCCCATCCATATACGCAAAATCCTAAATGCCTCCGTCCGTGTGACGCCGTCAGTGTCTTTGCCATGCGAGGTAGGTACCAGGGGTGATGTGAATTCGGAATGCACGAGGTCCTTTAATATTCGTGCTAAAAATTTGAGTTAACCCAGGTGATATGAATTATGAAGTCGACTGAAAACGAGCGAAAGAGGGCAAAACGGAAGGGTGACGAGGACACAAGGAATTTTCTTATAAAAAATCCAAAAAAATCTTTAATTTTTAATACTTCGTTCAAAATTTTCGCGATCTCGATAACGATTGGGTCAGGTCAAAAGTGGGTAATTTGATTATGATATACACATGATTTGTTTTTTTTATAATGTATATAAATATATTATTTCTAAAAATTTGTAGAAAAATAGATTATATACATTATTTAGTAACAACTTGAGAATAATATATAAATAATTTCGTAAATAATTAGCAAATATTTAAAAAATATATTTAATTCGTCTATTTAGCTAAAAAAATTAAAATGAGAAGGGTTCAAATGCCTTATATTTTTTAATTCGTCTATTTAGCTAAAAAAAAATTAAAACATATATCTAAGTATTAGAGTATAAAAAATAAATACGGCATCTGTTTTATTAAAAAAAATGAAAACCTTCTGGATTAACAGCTGGTTGGTGTGGAACTGTGCTTGCGAGGATGGCTGCTTCCACTGGACCGGCCCCACGCGGTGTCTTGGAACAATAGACACGCTTTTCTGTTACTTCCCATTTGATTTTACCAAGACTAAGATTTACATATTCTTAATGTTTGACTTCAAGTAACAAGTCACTAATGACCGACTTAATATTTTTAATATTCAGTATGCAATTCTTCAATAAAATAGTGAAAAAGTATCAATGCATAAAATTTATGCATATGTTAAAAAAAATATGAAGTATAGTGCGCACTTAATATGTAAAATTTGCATAAAATTATATGGAACTAAAAGAATTGATCTGGTGAGAACTAACATTTAGTCTGGTGACAAAGATAATGTTTTTCGTATAGAGTGTCATATGTTCGACATTTGGATAGAACGATATTTTATGAATATTAAATAATTGAATGGCTTGACATCTAATTTTTTTTTTTTTAGAGAATTTCATATTAATATTCAATGTTTTTTATCAATATGCTGACGTTCTAAGTCATTTTTGTACCAAAAATGTTGGATAAACCTGATAAGTTTCAAACTTTAGATACATATCTGATATCTCCGAGACTAAACAATCAGATTTAAGTAAATTTGTTTTCACAGTGTTTGTAACACAAATACTCAAATATGTTCTGCTATTAGTACACTATTGTAAAATAAAAATAAAAAATAGTCATTGGCGTGTGAACACAGTAAACGTTGCAAAAGCAACATTCTCTGCCACCTTTCAACATTATACATGTAATTATCAAAGAAAAAAATATTTCAAAATTAATTTTAATCGTGTACGTTTTATTTTCATTTTAAAATTATGAATGTTGTTGTTATATATTTCTACAAGCATATATATTAAAGGGGGAATTTCACGTATACCCCTCAAAAACTTCAAAATTGCGCATTTTCCCTCTAAACTTTGAAATTATGTATTTCCCCTCCAAACTTCAAAAACTCACAAATTTACCCATTTTATTGTCTTCTATATTAAAACTCATTCTAAAATTTTAAAATACCCATTTTACCCTTTATTAACTGTTTAAGCTTTAAAAACAGAAATATGAGTTCACAGCGTGGGTTGTTGTGTAATACTATAGCCTCGCTCTTATTATTTTAATAACATAAAAAAATTTAAATGTTATAACGTGTTTTTCCATTTAATGTATAATAATATGTAAACTAAAAAACATATATCTAAGTATTAGAGTATAAAAATAAATACGGCATCTGTTTTATAAAAAAAAAATGAAAACCTTCTGGATTAAGAGCTGGTTGGTGGGGAACTGTGCTTGTGAGGATGGCTGCATTTGGACCGGCCCCACGCGGTGTCTGGGAACAATAGACACGCTTTTCTGTTACTCCCATTTTACCAAGACCAAGATTTACATATTGACATATTCTTTATGTTTGACTTCAAGTAACAAGTCACTAGTGACCGACTTAATATTTTTAATATTCAGTATGCAATTCTTCAATAAAATAGTGAAAAAGTATCAATGCATAAAATTCCGACATTTTTATTAATATCCAAAGTTAATTACAAATTAATTATTATACCCACAATTTTCGATTTTTGCAAAAAATATCCAAACCTGCCACAAAATATCCGGGTTTCTCTTTTTTTTTTAGAGACACTATGAAAAGCAAGATAATGAAATCTAACACTAAAAATTCGAATTTTTTGTTTAAATTTTTTGTTAGATTATTTCTTTTGATGTATAATTAGCATATTTATACTAATACGCTAAATTACTTGAAATTATGTTGAATTACACTATATTAAGTTAAATTACACTAGATTACATTACATTACGCTAAAATACGGTAAATTACGCTAAATTACATATGAATAGGGACGATATCTCACTGAAAAGGCGAAAAACGACGACGAAACTTCAAACGGCCATAAAACGGCGCTCGAGTGTCCGATTTCAGCAACTGACCACTTTTCGAAAATCTTGTGAAAAGACGCATGCATTCGTGTTGGCTGTGCCAGATTCCAAAATTTAGAATTGCCAAAAAACTAAGGGAAGAGCCTCAAAACTTGAGTTGAAGTTTCTGATTAACATTTTCATTTCTATTATTCAATCTAAGTAGCTCAGTAAATTAGTTACATAATGAACTTGTAAAATACCAATTTTTACTATTTTTGGTTTTTTTTTTTTACTATTTTTTATGATTCACGAAAGATGACACAAAATCAGTCTACTTTAGCGTAATTTTGCATAGTTTAGCGTAATTTACCGTATTTCAGCATAATTATCGAAGTTATTGTAATTTAGCGTAATTTAACGTAATTTAGTATAATTCAACATAATTTATTGTAATATAGTGTAATTCAACATAATTTCAAATAATCTAGTGTATTTTAGTATAAATATGCTAATTATAAATCAAAAGAAGTAATCTAACAAATAATTTAAACAAAAATTCGAATTTTCAGTGTTAGATTTCATTATCTTGCTCTTTATAGTGTCTCTATAAAAAAAAAACAGAGAAATCCGGCCATAAGATGGCCGGTGTGGATATTTTTGGCAAAAGTCGAAAATCATGGGTAAATTTATTAATTTCTAATTAACTTTGGATATTAATAAAAAAAGTCGGCATAAAATTTATGCATATGTTAAAAAAAATATGAAGTATAGTGCGTACTTAAGATGTAAAATTTGCATAAAATTATATAGAACTAAAAGAATTGACGGGTGAGAACTAACATTTGATCTGATGATAAAGACAACGTTCTCCGTATAGAATGTCATATGTTTGATATTTGGATAGCACAATATTTTATGAATATTAAATAATTAGATGGCTTGACATCTAACCTTTACTTAAAAAAATTGATCGGACAAATTTTACTAAAAAAATAAAAATAAAAATCATATTAATATTCAATATTTTTTTTTTTGATGAAAAATATTCAATATTTTTTATCAATATACTGACGTTCTAAGTCATTTTTGTACCAAAAATGTTGAATAAACCTGAATAAGTTTCAAACTTTAGATACATATATCTGATATCTCCGAGACTAAACAATCAGATTTTAAGTAAATTTGTTTTCACAATGTTTGTAACAATACTCAAATATGTTTTACTATTAGTACACTATTGTAAAATATATAAAAAAAAATAGTCATTGGCGTGTAAACGTTGCAAAAGCAACATTCTCTGCCACCTTTCAACATTATACATGTAATTATCAAAGAAAAAAATATTTCAAAATTAATTTTAATCGTGTACGTTTTATTTCATTTTAAAATTATGAATGTTGTTGTTATATATTTCTACAAGTATATATATTAAAGGGGATATTTCATGTATACCCCTCAAAAACTTTCAAATTACGCATTTTCCGGTCTAAACTATGAAATTATGTATTTCTTCTCCGAACTTCAAAAACTCACAAATTTATCCATTTTATTGTCTTTTATATTAAAACTCATTCTAAAATTTCAAAATATTCATTTTACCCTTTATTAAAGCATATAAAAGCCCATCAAACTCAAATTTGAATTTGAAGGGTTCCTCTACCGTCTGATCCGCGCGCATCGCATTAAGATCTATGCGTATCTGGTGTTGATCTAGCATGCACGGATCTTAAAGAAATTCTAATTCGCACGCATTTAAGACCTGTGTTCGCATCAAGATTTGTGCTGATCTTGCGCGCACAAATCTATAAGCAGTTCGGACGGTAGATGAACCGTTCAGATTCAAATTTGAATCTGATGGGCTTTATATATTTATAATAAAGAGTAAAATGGGTATTTTATAAATTTAGAATGAGTTTTAACATAAAAGACAATAAAATGGGTAAATTTGTGAGTATTTGAAGTTTAAAGGGGAAAAATACGTAATTTCAAACTTTAGAGAGGAGAATACGTAATTTCAAATATATTTTCTATAATAAATATAGTACTTATTTAAATACAGTGTAATTTGAGATTTAAATAATTACAGATGAATCCTATCAAGTTTATCAAAAAAAAAAATTACAGATGAAACAAAAACATTAATAATTAAATTTTATCACATTTGATGTTCGAAAAACAAAAATTTTAATTGTAGCATTTAAGTTTCATCCGCGGCTTATCTAATAAATAAATAAATAGTACATATCTAAATTTAATTTTCTTAATTTCTGTGTTTTCTTAAAATAGTGGATAATTCTTTTCTAAATATCACAGCACCCTTATTCATCAATGGTGTCAAGGCTCTGGAAGATTTGATGAAAATTATTCTAATACACTGTTTATATGCCTCTCAAAATCCCAAAATACAGGGAGATTCAATGAAAAATATTTGAATACACTGTTTGTATGTCTCTCATAATCATAAAAGGCAGGGTGATTTGATGAAAAATATTCTAATATAATACACTGTTTATATTCTCTTTAGTAAAGATGAGTATTAGAGTATTACATTTCTATAGTTAAAATATATCTAAAAAAAGAAAGCTTTTAGTCAGATTTTGAATCAACCATCTTAACACAAAAAATATTATCTTAGTCTTAATACATTGATCGTATTTATTAATGAATAGAATATAATATATATACTTTAATGAGGTTGACTAATATCGAAACGTTTGTTCCTGAGTCATGGTGCAACCAATTGATTTTTCAATTTTAACAGTCCAAACGGTCAATCCAAACCGATAGATGTGATTTTTATATTAAAATGTGCTTGGAGACTAAATTTAACATTTTTTAGAATTTTTTTACTATTTATTAAGTCAGTTTTAAAATCGCTGATTAAACAGTGAAAAAAATTTGAATAATTGAAAACAAAGATTTTAAAACTATCTTAATAAGTAGCAAAAATATTTCAAAAAATATAAAATTTGGTCTTCAAGCACATTTTAATACAGATTGAATGTTGATCGGCTTGAATTGACTGTTTGGACTTTAAAAATATAAAAACTGAAGCGTTTGTTCCACAGTCTAGGAACAAACGTTTTGATATTAGCTACTCTGACATACTTTAATTTAATCAAATATTTCATGACATGTTTGTTTTTCTCGTTTCACGCTTTCACAAGACAACATCTTTTCTTTTCTCGCGAGAGCAAAAGCTATTATTATTTTTATAAATAAATTTTAGTCTAGTGATAAAGTACAACATTCTTTCATGAGTTCGAAATTCCTATAGAAATTCTAAATAAACAATAAAAATTAGATATCCATCTTTATATTAAAAAAAAAAAACTATTCTGATTTTCCTTGTATTACAAACTAATACGTCAATATATAGTAGTGAAGAGAATATTATACTTAAAAAACTTAATACCCCACAACACGTGACATTTTGTTTTATTAATGAATAAATCGGGAACGATTTTATTCCTGACAGATGGTTGAAGTTTCTTTACAATAATCTATAATATAACAACCGATTCGTATATCACAGTCAACCATTAGAGCTGGTTTTTCAATAAATCGTTGGTTAATACTTAATTGTTTTGATCGATATCCTTCCGCTATTTGTGAAACAAAGAATAGCGTAATTGCGCCACGTGTTCCCGGGTGCTAATCCTCATGGACCTCACCTGGATCGCAAAACCGCATCCATTGCCATCACCTATTCACCTGTCTATGTGCTAATCCTCATAGACGGATAGACCTCACTTGTATCACCTGTTCCTAGCGCAAGTCACGCTCCAACTTGAATTCGTATCCTCTGCATTAACTCAAGAGAGAATTTGTTTTAAGATTTGTGCGGATTATATCGGTACTAATATTAAAGGGTCCCCTATGTTATAGGCAGGAGTTGAATTGGCTCCGTTCAAAATCAGACGGTTGAGATTTATTAACTCAAAAGATTCTATTTTGAGTTAATGCAGATGATACGCATTTCTCCAACTTGGAGTCTTTGGCCCTCGGAGTCTAAATTCGTATCCTCTGCATTAATTCAAAAAAGAATCTTTTGAGTTAATGCATTTGTACCCTCCGATCAACTTTAAGATTTGTGCCAATCAAATCTGCATTAATATTAAAGAGTTCCCTATTTTATAAACGGGTACCAAATTGGCTCTGTTTAAAATCAGACAGCCGAGATGTAGTAACTCAAAAGATACTCTTTTGAGTTAATGCAGACGATGCGGACTTCGAGAGTCCAGCATATGGCAGTACCTAAATCTATAACAAAAGTGTCATTTTTTTAAGGTAGATATAACAAAAGTTTCATTCGAGTTAACCGGGAAAGATCTTACCCCATATTTGGTTGTGGCCTAAAAGATGAAATAAGGGATTTAGTCCTCATTATTCTACCAAACGAGCATTAATTGAGCCGGACTAAGATGGCATAAACCGATCTTAGGCCGGCCTAAATTAAACCACTTCATATGGTGGTTTAATTTTATTGCATATCATGACCTAACTCGAATGATTATAATAATATATTATTAGTATATACTTAGTATATTATTATTAATAATTATTGTTAGTATATAATTATATAATTAATATCTTATATTGTTAATATGTTAAATAATTATTATAATAATATCATATAATTAGTATCTTTTTATTAATAATAATAATAATTATATATTTATATAATTAATATGTTATATGGTTATTATTAATATATTAGTATTATATAATTAGTATCTATTATTAATAATTATTATTAATATATAATTATATAATTAATATCTTATATTTGTAATATATTAAATAATTATTATAATAATATTACAGTATATTATACTTATTATTAATATATTAATATTATATAATTAGTATCTTATTATTAAAAATTAACTAACTTAGACTTCCAAAACTTTAGTCCTCCACTAACTCTAACCAAATAAGGAATATCTTAAGCCATGATCCATTTAAAAATAGTGATTTTGTATCTATTTAAACAAAAGTAAAAAAAAAATATATATATATATATAATTGGTCTCCAAGTATATTTTAATATGGAGATTATATTGAGTGGTTCAGATCAACTGTTTGGATTTTGAAAACATAGATACAAAATATGAGACACGATGATGCATAAAAGACATGCAGTTTTGACTATGCTTATTTACTAATTTGTTTTACTGAAAGTACATTGTAATTGACATATAAACAAGATACCTTCAAGGATAAGTTAGATGTTCATGGACAATTTGGTGTTCATATTAATATAAACAAATATTCATAATTTGAATAAAAATAATTTATTTACTTGAATGGGAACGTAGAGCATATCAACTTTTTTAACATGTGTCATGAAAAAATAAATCAAAATTAGATGTCTGAATAATTTTTTCTCAAATACCTTTTCGTAATCGGAAGTTTAGAGAAATATATATGATTTTTTGAATTTAACTGATTTACAATGTATATGTTTCATAAAGTATATTGTGGAGTCTTATTTTATTATTATTATTTATTATATCTACCTAGACAATGGGTTTTGAAACCTTAAGATTTCATGAACATCTAGAACTGATTTTACCAAATAAACAGTGTAAAAAATAGTAGACTTCAAAGAATTATCTTTATATTAAACTAAAAAAACAAATTATACAATTTAAAAAATAATTACGTCTTTATATTTATGAATAGGAGGGATCCACTTACAACATCTTACAATATTATTTTTCAAAGTTCAAATAGTTGATTTAAACTGTTCAACATGATCTTTATATTAAAATGTGCTTAGAGATCAAATTTTTATACTTTTGGATTTTTTTTTACTATTTATTAAATAGATACAAAATTCAATGGTTTGAACAACAGTTTTGTAAAATACTTAATAAATAATAAAAAATAAAAAAAATGTAAAATTTGATCTCCAAGCACATTTTAATATAGAGATCATGTTGAACGGTTTAAATCAACTGTTTGAACTTTGAAAAATTATGTTATAAAATATTATAATTATAGAATGTTATAAGTAGATCTCTCCTCATTTATGAAATCTAAGTTTCAAAATTCATTGTGGTTCTATGAAATCTAAGTTTCAAAATTCATTGTTTAACCACAGAAGACAAAACATAACAAAATTATAGCTTTTCACATTATACGAAGTTACATTGCAAGAAAATCAACCAACCTCTAAAAAAAGCTTCTACAAAATTTTCTCAATACATCTAACTAGAAACCAATAAAAAATCAACAATATAAAAAACTCATAATTCCAGACAACCTACCAAGTCAAAATCTCTGCACATTGACGTGTCTAAGCAACCAATCGACTATGCTTAATTTAGTGAATTAGCTAATTACTTGTACAATGTATAAACTCAATGCCACCAATTGCTATCTTTGAGAGCATCGGCACCGGTGTTTTAAAATTCGGTTATATTCGGTGAATATACGGCTGTATATTCTTATTCAGTGTCCGATCGAATAGAAAATAGTTATTCGGATTACTGAATATTGAATTCATGCTTTAAAAAAATTAAAAAATATTCAAAACACTTTAAAAGAGTTCCGGACCTGAATTCATAACTCATTAATGAGTTTTAGACCCATTAGGTAGGTGTTCTTTTCAAGCGTCTCACTCAGAAGTCTTTTATAACCCCTATACATGTTGCCTTATTATATTTAAGTACTGTGAGATTAAATACTTAATAAAAAATTCGCATATATAAATCCGAATAAGAATCCGCATATTCGGCCGATATACAGTATGCGGTGGCCTTCAGAATACCGCATGAGAACTGAATATTAAAACACTAATCGGCACAACATTAATATCTAGATTTATTCGAATACCAATCGTATTCTGAAAATGAACGTTGTTGCCTTCTAAAAGAAAAAGAAGTGAATTAGAGAAAGAAAACACGCGGTGTTATCGAAAGAAAGCGATATCATTACTTTCGGAGACTTATCAAATGGCCTGTCGGCCGTGATTTTTATTTTTACCCAAAAAAAAATATATTTTAATATAAATAACTAGGTTTTTAAAAGATTTTTATTTCTACCCAAACCGCTAGGAATATTTGCAAATTCGAACCGCTAGGAATATCAGCGGTCTGAATTCTTAATTCGAACCGCTAGGATTCCTAGCGGCCTGAATTAATAATTCAAGCCGCTGATATTCGTAGCGGTCTGAAATGTGTTAATTTCAGACGAAAATATGACCCCTTTAATCGCCCTAGACTCGGATCACGCAAGTTCTATGCAAAACTCTAAGCGGTCAGTGAAGCAGCACATTGTAGACCGCGTTTACCGAAGTCCAGAAACTAAAATGGGAATTCAAGCATACCAGCGTGACCCCTTCGTTTTCCCTGAACCCGGATCATGAAAAATCAATGCAGTGCTTCAAGATGTCAGCGATATGGTGCATTATGAGCCTTGTCCACCGAAATATAATGATATGAAATGGGAATTCAAATGGCAGCGGCTATCCATTTGACCCCTTCGTGCTCCATGCTCCTAGAGTATAGTACACCAAGTGAATTGATTCAAGTCTGGTGCTCGGTCTATGGCACGCCAGGTGCAGCTAAGGGACGGGTCTTAATGATTCAGGCGAGGCTTTTTTCCTTTTTTCTGGCGGAGAGGCGACACAGACAATTAACATTTCAAGCCGCTAGGAATCTTAGCGGTTCGAATTAAAAATTCAGGCCGCTAGAATTCCTAGCGGTTCGAATTAAGAATTCAGACCGCTGATATTCTTAGCGGTCCGAATTTTTAATTCGAACCGCTGATAATCCTAGCGGTTTGGGTAGAAATAAAAATATTTTAAAAACCTGGTTATTTATATTAAAATATATTTTTTTTTGGATAAAAATAAAAATCACGGGCCTGTCGGCGAGTTGATATTCTGATTTTTTTTTAAATACCCTAAAAAAATAACAAAAATAACAAAAATACTCTCTGATTTTAAAATTTTCGAAAAATGCCCCGACCGCCTCACTATGGGACGGTTCTTTTTATTTTTTACTAAAAATTGAGGAGTAATTGAGTAGTGAAATTGTTTATCAATTAATTTTTTTAATGATTAACATCAAATTGATAATATAAAACCCTGACTAAATGACAAAACAAAACATAAATATTGTATTAGATCAATTAAAAAAATGAGGAACATTTTTCTTTCGGACGGATGTACATGAATGCTCCAATAATTATACACGGTTTTATTGTATGATCCGTGTGTGATAAAATAAATATAATATTTTTCCACATCATCGATCTGTGTCTTTCTGTTATAATGCATCTGTATCTATCTTTTGTAAATCATTTCTCTGATTTCTAAAGCACATATAGGTTGTACATGTATTTATCTAATACATCTCTCGTAAATAGGCGAGGCTATGACAAAGGATAAGGCAATAGAGACGATATCTTCACTGAGAAGGCGAAAAATGACCACACTTTTAAACGGCCATAAAACAGCGCTCGAGTGTCCAATTTCAGCAAATGATCACTTTTCGAAAAGCTTGCAATGCGTCGGTGACAATTATGCCGTTTTTCAAAATTTATAATTGCAAAAAAAAAAATCAAGGGAAGAGCCTCAAAACTTGAGTTGAAATTTCCGATTAAGTTTTTCATTTCTAATTTAAGATATTAAAAAAAAAAAAAACCACCTCACTGTGGGACGGTTAGGGCAGTTTTTAAAAAAAAAATTGAGGACAATTTTGTTATAATCGAGGGTATAATAAAAAAATCAGGTTGATATTCACGAGACCTTTTTTTTTATGATTGGAAAATGAGAAGGGAATTGGTAATTGGTAATATCACAAGTCATAGCCCAATAGAGCAATTAAGAATTAAGGCCTAGGAGGTGAGAAGAGAAGTACTGAGGCCCATGGGCCAGTTGGGGGGCTTGATATGTTGTTTGAGGTCGTTTTGCTAGTGGCTTGTGATCCGTTGCAACAAATTTTTTAGAAACAGTTGCTAGCAACATGGCGCCGTGCCGCCGTGTACCGCTCAAGTGCGAAAAGTCAACTACTGGATTAGCACGAAGTACCAGAATTCTCCTGCTTGAAATCTTCCTTGCTTTAGTTCTAATCTTCTCTACACAAAAGGTGAGATTATATTCTTCTTTTGCTGCTAATTTTCATAATTTACTTCAAATTGTATCACAGCACTGCTATCTCTTTCTTCCACAATGTGGATCGGATCTGAAAAAACAACCCGCATACCATTTCACTCGTCGTTCAAAAGCAGATTAATCGTTCTCTCATCGTTAGGATTAATCCTTTTTGCATCTTTGCTTCTAATCAAACAAAACACCAACTCACAATCTGAAATCAAAACCCTAGAAAACCCACAAAGATTGCCCCAAAACCTACCGACCTTTTCTACAAAATTCAACCCCTCTTTGTACCACACCAATGGCACAGAAGTCATCTACCAAATCCCCAATTCGCCAAAAGCTGTTCTCTTCATTGCCCATGGTTGTACCATTAATGCCTACGATTTTTGGGACAAATCCCTAAATTGCCCCCACTGTACCGGCTTGCCTGAAGAAAGGATATTCGTTCTTCAAGCTCTCGAGCGGAACATGGCGGTATTAACTATTTCCAGTTTGGGTGAATGCTGGACTTTTACGAGAGAAATGGAGAATGTGGAATGGATTATACATAATTGGATCCAAAGCAATAAATTGGGAGATTTGCCTAAATTTGCAATTGGTGCTTCCTCTGGTGGATATTTTGTATCGGCACTTGCCACCAAAGTTGAGTTCAGTAGCATTTGTATTATGATTGCCGAGGGTGTTTTTGAACAAATAGATATACCGAAAAACTACCCTCCTACCCTTTTTGTGCATATGGTAAAAGATAAAATTAGAGCTAGTGCAATTCGGTCAAATATGGCGGAACTAATGGAGAAGGAAATTGAGGTCAAAGAAATTAGGTGTGAGGAATTCCCTCCGGATGCTGGTTTTCTGACAAAGCGGGTACCAGGTTTGGAAACAGAGTTAACAGTTAAGTTAATTGAGGTACTTCGCGAAAAAGGATTTTTAGATCAAAAGGGATATTTGAAGAAAGATGGAAGAGACATTAAATGGAAGGAGGCATTGGTGGAGAAGAAACTGATAGATGAAAAGTTCGAGTTGTTTCGGCACATAAATGAGGAGCTCAATCTTGCTTTTGCATATCATGAGTATACAAGTTTGAAAAATGATGAGATCTTTGAATGGTTTGAGTCACACATGAAAGGAAACTGATGTGCTCCTCTATTTTAATCTTGAAACAGTAGGTCTATGAGATTTAGACATGTATGGTAGTCTTATTTGTTATTTATTTGATGTACCAAATAGGGATACCTGATTCTTAAGATTCAATAAAATATTGTTAGTTGAAATCGGAAAATGGAACTTGACAGATTCTAATGTTTACTATATTGTTAATCTTCCTTTATATAGCATCTTATGTCAAAGAAATTCACACTTTTCTCTCTCTGGCAATAATCAATGGCTTGCAATTTAAAGAATATAAAATTTTATAGTAGACGTTCAATTTTTGTTGGCTGCTTTGCAATTTTCTAAAATTTTTATAAAGTGAAATAATTTAAGTATTTCTGTACCAAAAGCAGAAATGACCTAATATTCTGTAAGAAAAAATGATTTGGATAATGCTTTTACTGGAATTAGAATTGGTGACCTTCCATCCAAAAGAGAGAATCAGCAATTGCATGGAATTGCAATTTAATTCTCATTAACTTTAATCTGCAACCAAACAATGACTCTTAAGAGGAAACACTATTAGCAGCCAAGTCCCTGACAGATTACTCAATAACTTTTTTCCTTACGTTTGTTTATTTGCTGATAGTAACATGCTTCGTGATATATTTGTGAATTATTTGTAATTTTTTTTTTACACATTTTTTAACAGAACACCGAATAAAACAAAATAAATAAATATATAATACGTTTTATTCGCAAATAAAATGTGAATCACGAATTATTCACGAATAAAACGTGAAATTTTGTTTTTTTATCTTCTGGTACCGAATCATTTCCGAATTATATCCGAATTATTTCTGAATTACGAATTTTTGACTCTGCCGAACCAAACCCGAACTATTCGTTTGTCTATGTACTTGCTTCGTTTAACGATCCAGCACACTATGGCATAGGAGTGTACGCCATAGGAAAATAGGGATCCAGTGAAAAAATAGGAAGACGGGTCATCTGCCAAATTGCTTCTTCAACGTGGAGCAGCTCTTGAAGCCAAAGCCGATGTAAATTTACTGTACCCTACTAATTTCTCACCCTCTCAGCATAAATTCAGCGGAGAATGCTTTGACATCATGCGTTATTGGTCTTTTGAATATAGTTCTAACGAAGTCTGATAATATGTGCAGTATATATCTATTTGAGTTAAAACATAATTGTTGACAGCTATCATATGATTTTGACCAAGTCAAAGTATGTTTTGATGGCTGTCTTGATCTTTTCATACTCAATCTTCGATATTTAAAATGCATACTTGACTATTGTTCAATACACACCTGATCATTGTTCTAATGTCACTTATTTAGTTTTTCTAGGTCGACCAAAAACAGTTATGGATTGTTTATGAAGTGAAGAATTGGAGGTTACGTATAATATCTAGTTCTAATAATTTATTTGTATGTTTTACATATTCAACATTCTAATGATTCATCTATACATTTCAACATAACATATAAGGGCATTGTAGTCTTTTGAATGTAGTTCTAATATTTAATACCACAATTTATATTTCTTTATTCAACGCTAATTAATTCATCTAACTATACACCTTTATTTCAATATACTACCAAACCAAACACCAATTCATTAAAATTGAATGAAATATTAAAAACTTCGATTCCGCTTTAATTTTACTTCATTTGTTAAACGGGAAGAGTAAAAAGATTGGTGCTTTATTTTCATCTAAGAGGTGCTTTAATTTTAGCACATCATAGATGAAAATTAAATAAGGTATTTAGATGTAGTATTGAACAAAGAATATACAATGTGCTATTAAATGTTAAAATTATAGTTTACAGATCAAAATGTCCTTATGTATGTGTTGAAATGTGAGGTAAATGGTTAAGGTGCTAATTATGTAAAATATTGAAAATAATTGACACAATAAATAAAAATTACTTCTCGAATAAGTACTATTTGGAAAAAAAAATTTCGGTAGTAATTAATAGAAAAGAAGAGAGACAAACAGTACGAGTATAGTGATATTT
This sequence comes from Carex parvula, assembly GCA_025461045.1. Taxonomy (NCBI): domain Eukaryota; kingdom Viridiplantae; phylum Streptophyta; class Magnoliopsida; order Poales; family Cyperaceae; genus Carex; species Carex parvula. The sequence continues at coordinate 253,078 of JAJGRW010000824.1, forward strand.
ATATTGGTAGTAAGATCGGTAGCAATTCTACCGATCTTAACTTTTTTTTTTTAATTTGATGTATAGATGGAGAGAATTCTTATATTTGATTTCTAGTAAAATATGAAAAGTTTTTCAAAAAATAGATGGAATGTTTTGATATATCTAAATTTTAAGGTACTTTATTTATTTTTGTAAAAAAATATTTTACTAGAAAAAATTAAAAGGAAAAAAACAAACAAACTAGTTTAGATCGGTAAAATTCCTACTGATTTAAACTTTTTTATTTTTAAAATCAACAAAATTACTACCGATCTTACTACAAATATAAATATGACTATAGTTAGACTCTCTTCTTTTCTATTAATTACTACTGATCAGGGGCGGAACCAGAATTTGAGTATAGGGGTGGCTAATTAATAATATCATTAATTTTTTTAATAAAAAATCCATAACAAAATATATAAGATCCTTCACAATTTGATTTTACAAAATGATACAATAAATAACTAACACCAACAAAGTGTCATGTCTATGAAAATCAAACTAAAAACATAATATTCATATATTTTTATTTAAATTTCGCCCTATGATTTCCTAAAAAATCAAATGCAATAATAATCATATCTGAAGTAATTTTCACCCTACTATTTAAATTTCGCCCAATAATTTTCTTGAAATAATTGTCTAATGTGAACATCTTTCTCTTAAATATAATATTAGCTGTCTACAAATTACACACAAAGAAAGAAATCACTTCATCCTTAATTCCATACACAAATAATTCTTAACATAACTTAATTTTTATACACATATCCAATAATTTAATAGATGAAAATGCAAATTTTTTTACACAAACCTATTGAGAATCAATGATCTGAAATAAAATAAAGAGAGACTAAGAGAGTAAATTGTATAATCTTACAATTTACTGAGGTGTTGTACTGCTCCTGAGAACTAAAGAAGTGAAATTTGATGGAGACGATCCAGACAGAGATGCTAAGTAGTTGACTAGTTGGAGTCGTGGAGAACAGAGAGTCGGAGACACTTCAATTTTATAGGATCGGACGATCGGTGCTATAATTTGTAATTTGAAATTGTCTTCTTCATTTGTCTATTTCAGAGAGACAGATACTTAGTACTATAAAGGGTTTTAATTTAATTTGTTTTTCTCCAGCGCAAACACAAAGAAATAGAAATAAATCTATTTTTGTAATTAGAAGGCCCACTAACATGACTGGCCCAAATATAAATAAATCTAACTTTGTTTTTTAAATTTTACACTGAAGTCCTATAACTTTGTAATTATTATTAGGGGGGCTTATACATGTAAAACAAATCATATACTATTGTTTTTATATACTTGGCAATAAAAAATTTCAAACCTTGGGGTGGCTTAGCACCCCCCAGCCATACCTATCTTCCGCCACTGCTACTGATGAAAAATTTCCGTACTATTTTTATATTGTGGGACGAAAAAGTTATTTGAGTAACCTGTCAGGGACTTGGCTGCTAGTAGTGTTTCCTCTTTAAGTGTCACATATGACATACTATTATTTAGTTGTCTTTTTCGGACTAATTTCTCTACAATAATAATTAGTAGAATGCTCGACTCTAGAGTCCTAACTAAGAGTCATTGTTTGGTTGCAGATTAAAGTTAATAAAAATTAAATTACAATTCCATGTAATTGTTGTTTCTCTCTTTTGGATGGAAGGTCACCAATTCTAATTCCAGTAAAAGCATTATCCAAATCATTTTTTCTTACACAATATTATGTCATTTCTGCTTTTGGTACAGATACTTAAATTGTTTCACTTTATAAAATTTTAGAAAATTGCAAAGCAGCCAACAAAAGTTGAACGTCTACTATAAAATTTTAGGGTAATTATAATATCCCGTCTACTATCCCTATTTTGTCCCCCATCAAACTGGATCACGCGCTAACTAAAATTAACGGTTCAATCCCCTCTAACCACTCTAATAGATCAAACCATCAAAGTCGCTCTCTCTCTCTCTCTCTCCCCTGTTCAATCCCTCTTACTAAAATAGAGAAAAATTAAGTTGCGAACCTCCTCAGCGCCTCAGCGCCTCCGCCACTCGACCCCCCTTCTCAGCGGCCTCCGCTTGAGCGCTCCCCGGCATGCTCTCTCTCGCTACCTCTGCACACATCCTTCTCAACCATTCTCTCGAATCAGCGACCTGACACCGAAGGTGGATCCGAGTTCCAGTCGACTCAGAAGCTCCTCATCGACGGCAAGGAGGTCAAGGCCCAGATCTGGAACAACGCTGGACAGGATCAGTTCCGAGTTGTTACCTCCTTGTTTGGCGAAAGTCGCGTTCAATATAGGAGAAGTTTGGCGCGAATCGATTCTGCTTCTTCTCCGTTGTTTTCTTGCGAAGTACTGAAGGCTTAGCTGCATAAAAGAAAAGAAAAGAAGAAAGTATCGGCAACGTAAAATCTTTATTCTTCACATGCTTCTAGTTCTTTTGTCCCAATTTCTCATTCTCTTTCGATCTGTCTTTTGCAGGATGCCAGGTAGCCAAAATGGACGGTCTTCCAGCTCCAATGAAATGAGACCTATTAAAATAGAGACCATTCACAGCTGCGCGCGAAATGGATATCTCCATGGCCTCCAGAGAATGCTCCAGGAGAATCCCTCTCTTCTTAATGCAAGAGATTCAGTGGTACTTCCACCCTCTTATATATTGTAATTTAATTTTGCACTTTTACTGATTTCGTATTGTGTTTTGAACTTGGTCATTTCAATCATTTTTGTTGTTTGATGCTTTACATCCCCAATTTGATTATGTTATACTTTTTCCCTTTTTCTCTGATTCATTTATTCTGGTGTGGAACCATCTTATCTTGAATGTGTGGTCCTAGGTCCAAACACCAAACATTTGTTCTTTTTATTCGATTTAATCAATTAAATTGTGATATTAGAAATTTTGATAGAATGTGTTCTTTCTTCTTGTTTTCCCTGTTAAGATGCGTGAAACACCACTGCACATGGCTTCAGCCAAAAACGATGTTGTTGTTTTGAAGTATCTGCTTGACTGGACGGGTCCTGAAACGGCAGAACTGGAGGCGAGGAACACGGTCAGTCACTTAAATCACCATAATATCTTTATTCTTTAGGCATGTGCATTCTATATTTCATTTTATATTTTTAAATTATCAAATACATTAAGTACGACAGTTTCTTTGACAGTATGGAGAAACACCTCTTCACGTGGCAATAAAAAATAGTTCTTGTGAATCTGCCAAATTGCTTCTTCAATATGGAGCAGCTCTTGAAGCCAAAGCCGATGTAAATTTACTTTACCCTACTAATTTCAAGTTAAATGACTTACTTATGCATGAACTTAGCACATCACGAATTCGTATTGGATTTAAAACACACCAAGCTTTTTGGGGCTTGGTGCTCTTGTTCAATTCTAAGACATTATTTCATTTACAGCTGGATGAAAAAGATGAACCTTTAAATGTAACTTTCAAGGTTTGACTATTGGTTTATTCCTTTCCTTTTTTTTGTGCTCTTTTACATATTGCAGAATGGCATGACACCATTGCATCTGGCAGTTTGGCATGCAATCCCTTCAGGCGACTGCACCACTGTTAGCATGTTACTTTCCCATAATGCTGAATGTAGCATAAAGGACAATGTACAAGCTTGATTTCTTTTAATTAGAATAATTTATGTTATCCTGTTTGGAAATTTTGCTAAGTCCTGCCCCTAAATTGAACACTCCTGATCAGGAAGGGAAGACTCCAATAGACCATCTGCTGGCGGGTCCCACTTACGAGAGATTGAGAAATTTGCTTAATCAACACCAACTGATGCAGAGAAAGAGAAAGGCACTTGAATCATGTCAAGAGGCAGAAGCAATGGCTGAGTTTGACAAATCTATTTCTCATGTTATTGGGCTGAAAAAGATGAAGTTGCAAATGCGGAAGTGGACCCGGGGGATGCTTTTGGATGAGAAGCGGCGGGCCATGGGCTTGGACATTGAGGAAAGAAAGGTTCCACATATGGCTTTCTTGGGTAACCCAGGGACCGGTAAGATTTTGCTCCAAGACTACGGAATGGGTTTTTATAGAGTACCTCTTTTTTTTTTTTTTTACTTTTCTGTTTATCCTGTAAAAGAGCTGAGATTGAAGTTTTAATCAGGCTAATACATTAATATTTTTGGTGTCAGGTAAAACCATGGTAGCTCATATCCTCGGCAAGCTTCTGCATCATGTAGGGATTTTACCTACAGACAGAGTAACTGTTGTGCAAAGGACAGACCTTGTTGGTGAATTTGTGGGGCATACAGGGCCAAAGACAAGACGAAAGGTACATAGATGCCCTTTTTTAAATTTCTGATCTACTTTTTGTCTCAACTTTAAAATGTCACTATTGATGTTAGAATTGAGCCCTTAGAAATTAGAATGTGCCTGACATTACTTATACAGTAATGTAAGGTAAGGTAAGGCAACCTAAAGCATCTTCAAGTCTTAATTGTACTGGTCATGTTTTATTACGTATGCATTAAATCAATTCGCCAATAAAATCATACCAGAATCAATAGCCAAGGAACATGCGCCAACTGACATGATGTATTAATGCATTTAATTACCAGAATCCAATGTTTGTTTTATTGAATTGAACCAAACCAACCCATACATTCACAGATAAAAGAAGCAGAAGGAGGGATACTCTTTGTGGACGAGGCATATAGGCTGATACCGATGCAGAAAACTGACGACAAGGACTATGGGATAGAGGCGCTTGAGGAGATCATGTCAGTCATGGATGAAGGCAAAGTAGTTGTCATTTTTGCTGGGTACCGCGAACCGATGAAGCGCGTGATTGACGCGAATGAGGGTTTTCGCCGACGGGTCGAGAAGTTTTTCTACTTTGACGATTTCACCCCTCTGGAACTTGCTGAGATTTTACACCTGAAGATACATTGTTTGAAGGGGTACAAATTGCACCAGCGTTGTACTATTCACGCACTTGCCTGGCTTATTGAGAAGGAGACGACTGACAAATTGAGGAAGGAGTGGAATGGAGGTTTGATTATACCCTGGCTGAAGAATGCCCGGGATAATTTGGATGAACGGCTAGATTTTGATGTGGAGGATCCTGAGGTGATGGTGACTATTACTTTAGGTGACTTGGAGAAGGGACTTCATCAGATTTCAGAGGAGAGTCCGGATGAAGTTTGGAGAGTGTAGTGCTGTGTCTAGGTTCGAATTACATTTGTTTTGTTTAATTCATTATATTTATTTTGGAAATGTCATTATTTTAAATCAATTTCCAAAGTTCAGAATGTCATTTATGGCATTCCCATTGAGTAATGCATTATTGATTCTGTCATGGATGCCTTAGTACAAAACATGGGTATGGATTCTTTTGCCCCTCTACCAGTTTTTTGAAAAAAAATACTGAACCACCTCTCTTATAAATTGTAATTGTTTCTCTACATCAATGAAAAATGAAGACGAGGTAATTGCCATTTGTTTCTTAAAGAAACTTAGGAAGGTGTATGTATATATTTCCTATAATTTCAGTGATCATGTGAGCATTTGTATTTCTCAGGAGTATAGATGTTATTTTGAATTTAGTATCCCTGGAAATAATTTCTCGATTCTTTAATTTTTGGTGTTCTTTTGATATAAGGGTATCTAGGAATTGGGATCAGAAACTGGCTTCAATTTGTTGGCCTATAATGTAAAATGTAGTTTTCCTTTCTGCGGCACCTTCAAAGTTCGAAGTGGCATTGTTATGACTTGTGTTTTTTGTGACATCCCCTTGTATCAGGTTGAAATTTTTGTATTCATTTGGAGTGAGCCCGGCAGTAAAAAAAAAATCCCATGTAGTCGAGCACTTGATAAGCTCCCATTAACTACTGAAAGCCTGAAAGGAAGATAAGAACACATTATGTCCTAACAATTCTTAGCGTTACTAAAGATAATTCTTTCCGTCTACCTACCATGATGCTGACCACTGCTGGCACCTATTCCGTGCCTCTCAGTCAATTCAATTCAGATCAAGTGGTAGAATTGAGGGAAAGATTTCAGAAAAAAAATAAACGACATGCAACTGCATAAATGGGCCAAGGTCAATGTGAATCTCAGATTTCTCTTCATGTCCAATGAACTCCATCACGGCCCACTAACTTGGGTTATTATATATTATATTGTGTTATTTCAAAAAGAAATGTCATCACTTTTCGTCAAAATTTAACATACAAATATGCTGTTTCAGTTTTACTGATTGCTTATCAATATAATTATATAAAACTATACAAGTGAAAACGAAAAGAGATCTAGTTCATATATATAATATGAGGAGGACTCAAATGCCCCATTGCTTTATTCCTCAATCGTACTCCAACATCTTTATCTTTAATTTCAAAGTTCAAACAGACGATCCGAACCGCTCAACATGATATCCACGTTAAAATATGATTGGAGATCAAATTTTATATGTTCTTACAGAATTCAGGCTATGGTGCATATGAAATCCTAAGTTCATACCAGTAGTCCTCTTGCTTTCTTTTTCTTTTTGTTTTAAAAAAAGGCATTCAAGCCCTTTGCATTACCAGAACCAATCCTGAATTCATCTCTACCCTCCTGCAGTATTCATCGTCATGTTGAAATACTATTTTTGTTCGCGATGATATGCAATCTCTCATATGCGTTGATATGCGGTCTGTATACGCATATCTGGCAACTGGCCAGCTGCGCATAAATGAACATAGAAAAGCAGCCACAGGCAGACTTCCTTTGCTGGGAATCCATATCCTCTGAGGTAACAAAATATTTCTGTTTGGATCACGGTCATCCGATCGGAATCCGGATCAATTTGGCCCAAGGTGGAACGCATGAGGCAGCTTTAATAGTCGTGCGGATTCTTATCGGACGGCCCAGATCCAAACAAAAATATTACGTTACCTTAGGTGATACGAATTCCCTTTGCTGGGACCTTCATTTTAATTTTTCTTCATATAAAAAATCAATACTGGAGCTTTTACGGCCTCCCAGACAGTTATGATAGTTATAGTACAAAGAAAGTGCAGAGATTGTTATCAGTCTTAAAATATAATATACATGCAGTCTCATTTTATCTTTGATTTTTCAATAATACCATATTTTTATCGTATTTGATTAGATATTTTTGCTAGTATCTATTCCACTAAATTTAGTCATGTCTTTTCTCTGTACAACGTGCTTTGGAGAAAAAAAAAACGATGTCAGGAATTTTTTATGAAGGTCGGGTATTAAATTGAATGATGGTATTAATACAATAATTAATTTAAAAACTAAAATTGTGATTATGAAAGTTGATTTTCATATTTATAAATTAAAATATAAATTTTAAAGAAGAATGCATATAATATAAAACAATGTTATATACGTGCATACTTTGATAAAAGAAAGGGGACAATAAAATATGTAGCTAAGATGAAGTAACAGGTGTCAATTCCGACAGAGGATTGATTAATGGTAATCAATAAATCAATTGAATAATGATAATCAATAAACATATATGATTTATTGATATATGTATATTATCTTTGATGAGCAATATGACATGACTAGTGTCTATTATTTTGTTAATATGATATATATTTTGTAACCAACGAATTTTTTATGAAAAATAGATCTAATTTATGAACAAAAAAAAGTTATTTTTTAAATATTATTATTTGTTAAAATATATATTAGTAATTTCTTTTTAATTATCCGAATAATATTCATATCCGTATCCGTATTCGTCCAATATTTATATCTGTATTCATCTGATATCCGATCAATATTCATATCCGTTTAATATCCGTATCCGTATCCGAAAAATTATAACGGATGCGGATACGGTTTTATCATCCGACCGTTTACAACCTTCACCCGAACTCTCATCCTCCGATTTTTTTCCCCGATTTTTTTTTTTTTTTTTTTTGCTTTTCCTCCGTTTCATTTCCTTGGGTCTTTACTCCCTGTCTGCCGGCTACACATCTCCTCCTCCAAACCCAATTTTCCTGGCAAATCTGCATACGAAAGGTGAATCTCTCTTCCGCATCATTAATTTCCGAGATTTGTCCAAAATTTAATCGAATTGTTGCGATCTCCCTTTTCCTAAATAATGCGACTCGGGTCTGAAAGAATAACCCACAAATCCGCTCATCGCTCGGTCTTTGATCGAGCGATCATACTCTTCTCCTTTGTTTTAATTCTATTTCCAACAGTTCTTCTAATCAGTAGAATCCCATTTTTCAATCCGCCCTCCGAAAGCAAAACCTCAGAAAACTTGCAAAATTTATTTCAAAAGTTGCCTGCTTTTTCCAGTCAATTAAACCCTTCTTTGTACCACACCAACGGTACCGAAGTCATTTACCAAATCCCTAGTTCACCAAAAGCTGTTCTCTTTGTAGCCCATGGATGTAACCTCCACGCATACGACTTTTGGGACAAATCCTCAAATTGCCCCCATTGTACCGGTTTGCCTGAAGATAGACTTTTTGTTCTTCAAGCACTTGAATTAAACATGGCGGTAATTACAATCTCTAGTTTGAGAAAATGCTGGTCTTTTAAGAGGGAAATGGAGAATGTACAATGGATTATAGAAAATTTGGTTCAAAAAAACAAATTAGAGAATTTGCCGAAATTTGCAATGGGGGCTTCCTCTGGTGGATACTTCGTATCAGCCCTTGCAACTAAAATGGAATTTAGGTGTATTTGCATCATGATAGCTGAAGGTCTTTTTCAAAACATTGATATACCAGAAAATTACCCACCTACCCTTTTTGTGCATATGGTAAAAGATAGAATTAGAGCTCGTGCAGTTTTGTCAAATATGGAACAATTAGCTGAAGCAGGAGTTGAAGTCAAAGAAATAAGGTGTGATGAGTTTCCTTTGGAATCGGGTTTTCTGGCAAAAAGGATTCCAGGTTTGGATCAGGGCTTTGCAGATAAGTTAATTGAGGTATTTCATGAAAAGGGGTTTCTGGATGAGAAGGGGCATTTGAAGAAAGATGGAAGGGCTATAAAATGGAAGGAGGCATTATTAAAGAAGAAACTGATTCATGAAAAATTTGAATTGTTCAGTCATGTAAACGAGGAGATGAATCTTGCTTTTGGATACCATGAATTCACGAGCTTGAATAATGATGAGATTTTTGAATGGTTTGAATCCCATATGAAGAGAAGTTAATGTGCTTTTATGAAGGTTGAATATTAATTATTGGTGTTCGAGAACAGACATGTTAAAGGGAGTAGAACTAGGGTGTTCCTAAGTTCACCAACTCTCTTTGTGAACTCAACTCTAAAATCTATCGGATTGACTTCAAATGATGAATCTGAACCGTTGAAACCCGTCTACCTTACAAGTGATGCATCTACGTGCAAAAAATTTAAAATTTCGAATTAATTTTGTATAGGGTCAAAGTGGTAAAAAACGTTTAAAAAATGAATGCATTAAAATTAATTTATAGACCTTCTAATTTTGACCGCTTGACTTTATAGTAAATTAATTCGAAAAATTAAAATTTTTGCATGCAGATGCATCACTCGTACGGTAGACGGGTTTCAATAGTTCGGATTCAATCATTTGAAGTCAATCCGATAGGTTTTAGAATTGAGTTCACAAAGAGGGTTGGTGAACTTAGCAATACCCTAGTTCTACTCTCTTAAAGGTGCATCTTTTGGGTTAGTTTAGTGGATTTATTCTTTAGATTTTTTCAGTAGCTTGTTTTTCTTACCTAATGTGATCATAGGTTAGCAATATAATGCTCAATTACCTTTTCTTTTCCAATCATGAAGCTGGCTGTCATTTCAAGAACGAATACAAGGTCACTAGAACATGGTATAATGCACAATTTCTGCTCTTTTATGGTATCAGTCTTATGTGAGTTTCTTTTGTTCAGAAAATTATTTAATTAATGGGAAGATCCTGATGTATCATTTATTACCACTTGGGTGCAGTGGTTCATGACAAAAATAAATGGAGCCCCTTCAGTCATGGTACTGAATATTTTCCACATTAAATTGAAGGTGGTATTTTCTGGCCTGTTCTGCCATACGGTACATTTACAGTTATCAGGTCGTGAATTTTTTCTTTAATCTGTGGGCTAAATACAATCTGTCAAGATGTTTCCATCTAGTAATATCCTGGTAGAGAAAAAAACAACAGATGACAACAGTAATGGTAGTGCTAATAGTAATAATATTGAAGTAACATCACTTAGCCATAACTTGATTATTCATCTAATTAAAATAGTTCGACAATAACAGTCATAATATCACAAATTCCTTAAATCTAATTAAATTAAATTAACAATGTGATGCACATTAGCATAACAACTTTGATAACAAAAATAACAATACATTGACCACAAATCACACCAAACCATACCACCACCATTGAAATGAAACAAAAATGTAGCTAACCAGATCAAGCTAGACCCATTTCTACAATTTATGCATGGTATTTTCCCTCATTCGCGTGCTTGAACAGATCTGCCTGTGCTGCCGCTGCACCATCAGAAGTGATGGCAGAAACCACTGCCTCCTTAACCTGCTGAGTGGTAAATGGGAAGTGAGAACTTGCTATAGAATTGAGCAAGGCAGCGGTACCCTCGCGAATCAAGGAGCCGAATCCATCAGTACGGGGGTTTGACAAGGCATCGTGTAGGGTTGTACCAGTGCCGAATATGATCCCGCAAGTTGGGCCGAATGTCTGCCCGACTGTGCTCAAGTACCCTATTATGGCATTGATTGCCTGTGGGTGGGTCCGCCAGTAGCTGTATAAAATATTAGATTTTCTTTGAGAAAACTGGTTACTCGGTTTTAGGAAAATATAGTGCAGTTTACTTTTGAGTTGTGTTTTGGACTGTAAGTGCCTTATTAGTTCTTCCATTTCAAAAAATGCGGTTGGCCATAAATATAGTATCTGTCACAATGTTCAGTTCAAGGATTAAGGTACCACTTGGTACAGAAGATGCTGTACAGTACCAATGGTGGTTATTGAGGTCTCAATGTTATGACCAAGGAGTAACATACTACCACTGCCTACTATGCTTGCATTTACTGGTTATGACCATTCTGGCATAAATCCAAGTGAGAACCTGTGCATATCAGGTGTAGGTTCACTTACTCGCAGGTGCCGGTGAAGTAGTGGTGAGGGTCGAGAGAAGGAACAGTCGGAGTGGAATGGCCGCCACTGCCAGTGCTTGGTGGGCTGTAGCTATGGCTTCCATGGGATGGTGTTGGTGTAGCATGGTTGCCTCCACTTCCATATGTTGGTGTTGAACCGCCGTGGCCTCCACTGCCATATGATGGTGTTGATACGCCGTGGCCCCCTCCTGTGCCATATGACGGTGTTGATGGTGTTGATGTGCCATGTCCACCTCCTGTGCCGTATGTTGGTGTTGATGGTGTTGATGTGCTAGGTCCACCTCCTGTTCCGTATGTTGGTGTTGGTGTACTGTGGCCTGAACCTGTAATTTTTGTTGTATACTTGGTATTTATACATGGAGTACATACCGAACAGTAAATAGTAACTTCTTTCTGGCCATCTTTGGGAATAGGTACTACTTCCACATTATCTTATATTAGTCATATCATTATTGGTTTTCTCTAATATTTCGTTTTCTTTGAGGATCCCGATAGCTCTGCTTGAGGTTAGATATGGTTTAAGGCTTTAAACATTTTGAGCAGAATTGGTATAGTACCTTCATGATATTTTATAAGTCAGGCCTTCATACCAGTAGGTGCAAAGAAGTGATACCTTTTTGTGTCTTTTATTTGAATCCTTATGAAACCCCTTTTATCGAATGATATATATTTGACCAGCTGATTAAATATATATACTGTGGTCAGTATCTTAGTGGTACGTGCAGAGTTAGATGTCATTCACTGAGGAATTTGTGGTCCGATATAAATGAATGTGTTGGCAGGTATGAAGACACTGACAAATGTAATCTTTTCACTTACCAAATTAAAGTACATAACATGTGGAAGGAAAAAAGTTTTTTTTTTTTACCTATATTAAAATACATGACATGTAAAATCTAAGAGTTAATTTCTGAGAAAAGGAAGCAATATCTAGCTAGTTACGATTTAGAAGTTAGAAATTGAGGTACCAATATACTAATAGATTTTAACTGCACTAGCTAAAAGAAAAAATTATCTGCGTGCCAGAGAGGAAAGATAACAGGTTGATATTTTAGGCCGCTAACTTATAGTGTATTAGTGTCAGATTTATAACCTAACAACAAAGTAACAGTCTAACAGAGCTAACTTTAGTTTCTTTTTGGAGGGGGGCGGGGGGTTGAATACTTACCGACAGGAGGGGTGGGAAATGAGAAGAAATTCTTCTTTTCATTGAACTCTTCCAGGCTTCTGCAAAGCACTGGAGAAACCAATCCTACAAGAAGCAAACTCAGTAAAACAGTATTCCTGATGCTCCCCATTCTCTCAGGCAACTCTTACTTGAAACCGAACTTTTTAGTGGAACTGAGATTGTAGCTAGTGATGCTCTGCACAAAAGAGAAGGTATGCTATATATACTAAAAAATTTAGTACAATAAAACTTCATTGATGGACATTTACTTGACAGGCAAAAGGCTGTAAACGGTTAGGTTTAAGTTGAGCTAGGATTCCTCTAGAATCCTTTAAGTAGAATATCTACAGGACCTTTGGTTCAGTTAACTGAAACCAGTCATATAGAAATTTAAATTGTACCACTGGATTTCAATAGTATAGACAAATCATGAGCTTCGAAATTTGCTCTTTCAGGAATCAGACGGTTAAGATGTTAATTTAAAAATAAATTTCATTGATTTTTTGACCTTTGTCAGTTACTCATATTACTAGTTGAATTCAGGTTTCCCATTTTAGCTGCTCAATAGAAGTTAAACATTACATAAGGGATATGCAGCAGATTGTAGTTGAAGTGGAGTTACTGGACCCTGTTTAGTGAACATTTATTGGTTGAATTCATCCAGCTAAGAGGAAGTGGTGCCATGCTGGATTTACTGGCTAGATCCTACACTACTACATCTATGTGACATTACGCACTTTGATTTGATCAGCTTGGGTGGTATTAATTCTTGTTGGCAGTTTTAGGAATTTAAATCTGCTGAAATTCGAGATCCATAAACAGTACCCCTGAAATCCTTGAAATCCCGAATCCAGCCGTCCAATTTTTTCTGTGCACGCATCTCGAAACAGTTTGACGGCTGGATTCCGGATTTTAGGAATTTCAGGGTTACTGTTCATGATCTCGAAATTCAGCAGATTTGGATCCCAGTTTTAGGGTTGGCAGGAGGCACTCCATCTTTTCTTAGATCAAGTTCTTTTTTATGATTGTATTTTTTGCATGTTAACCCCACTTCATAGATGGCACATTAACAGGCCTGGCTAATAAATGTCAATATTGCTATCTACCAACTATTCCAATACCATATAGTGGCAGTGTAGTTCTTAATTTTATATCTCGATTGATGGGACTGGAAAGAGAATGGGCCTCAGTAAACGATATTTGATTTTCTTATTAGTTATTACAGATATCTTACACCGAAATGACGATTAGATGAGGATTTTCTTATTAGTTATTGCAGATATCTTACACTGAAATGAGGATTTTCTTAATTTTTTTTTCTCATTTCTTTTAGTTCTTTAGTGCTTCAGATTTAGGTTCAGGGAGATTAGATGGAAGCAAGAAAGGAGAAACTGGAATAAGGATAAATGAGAAAGAAGAAAAGGGAATGAGGATTCATGAAATCAAAATAGTACCATTTGAGTTCAGATAAACAGAAAGTGTGCATAAAAAGAGGAAATCAAAAGAGTGAGGCTATGGTACTTTGCAATGCACGGATCATTCTGTGCATTGGATTCATATCTTTGTCTTCAAAGTTCAAATAGTTAATCTGAACTGTTCAACATTATTATCATATGAAAATATACTTGGAGACCAAATTTTATATTTTTTGAAACTTTTTTTACTATTTTTTTAGACAATTAGAAGATCACTTGATCTAAAAATTCTGGACCATTCGAAAGTAGTGATTTTCTACCTACCAAAAAAATAGTAAAAAAATTTCAAAAAAATATAAAACTTGGTCTCCAAGCATATTTTCAATGCACGGAACGATCCGCGCATTGCAAAGTACCATAGCATCCCTCTTTTGATTTCCTCTTTTAATAACATAAAACTGCAATGATATTTACTACAAGTATAACTTTTATTTTTCTATCTGAACGGGCATAATAAAAATGTAAATCTTTAGTTACTTTTTTAGTAGAAACTAATTACTGCTCTCTAAATTGAGTTATGATCCTTTGTCGTGCATCCCGCGTGCTATTTGACATATGGACAAGTAGATTCTTAGAATTTTTTTTAGATTGGTAAAACACGAATCTCGATGTGATCAGACAGTTTGAAACTGTGCAGTAGAGGTGCTGTGCTGCAGATGATTTGATTTTCTTTAGGATCATGTTTATCCGTCCTGTCTTTATCATTCTTAATTGTATTTAAGTTTTGGCTATTAATAGATTTTAAAACTCAATTAAAATGAGAGAGAGAGAGAGAATAAGAGCTATTAATAAAACATTAAAGCATCACATTCTTTTTTTGTGGGTTATGAGAGAATTATCCACTGCAGATCAAGCACTGATGTGGATGCAAGTATTCGATTGCTCCATCTTGTACAACATAATAATTAATGGACGACTTCTATTTGGTGGGGTGGGAATGTGGGATGCCTCTGCTGAAAACATGTGCACATTAAATTGGTCAAAGCAATATTTCTTGCATTTATATTGTTCTAGATCAGAAAAGACTTGTGGAGTCATTTTCAAATTTCCGCCTTCTTAACTTGTCAATTTTCAAGTTTGTAAAGCTAGTATTAATTTATGCTCATTAAATTATTTTATGGACCTATTTCTAAATATTATTGGATTGAATTTGAACAATGAAATTGAATCTTGGATTTTGATTTACTTGACTAGAAAAAGCGTATGAAAATAATTTATTTTTTCATTTTTTAAGTATATTTCCATAGAGGGTTCAAATGCCTTCATTTTTTGTGCCTCCATTATGCCTCTATATTTAAAAACTTTAAGAACTTAAAGTTTAAAACTTAAACGTCAAAATAAAACAGATAGATGCGATCTATATTATTTTCTCTATGTACTCATAAAAAATTATCACATTTCAATTTTTCTTTTATGTGAATCAATAAATTGAAAAATCAATGTCTATAAATTATCCACATTAGTATACATTTTTACAAGCTCAAGATGACAACCAAAACAAAGTTCAAATGCCATAATTTTTTACATGTGCAAAGATAAAATGATGTAGTTCATATTAAACGATTTTATTTTAAATTTTGAGTTATTAAAGTTTTAAAGAATGGAGGCATGATGGAGACACAAAAAATGAAGGCATTTGAACCATCCTCTTTAATCTTATACAAAACCAACTTAAACGCAAGTTCTCCAATAATCAAGCAAAGTAAGGTTAGCAATTGAAAATCTTATTTGAAACTCATTTAATAGATTTTGATGTGAACTCACAAGCCCTTGACGAGCATAATAATGAATTTGTATCAACGTTGGTTTGCAAATGGCATGACTAATAATGAATTTCCTCATCAAGAGAAACAAAAAAATGTTAACAACTCGGTCACTTAATTATGGCTGTACGTTGTGTGAATTTAATACAAATAAAATATAAATTATGTATAAAATTTTCTTAATAAATACAAATTTTATACAAATTTAAATTTGTTGTATGTTCACATTTTTCTATCCAATTATGCACTGACATCATGTTTTTTTCCCCCTCCAGTTAGTAACAAAACCTCACCATTGTTAGCAGTCTTCATATATATGCAATTAAAAAGGAGTTGGCTACGGTGCTACGCGTAGCATACAGGGCCTCCGTGCTACGGCTCAATATTTGAGTTTCAAAATTCTAACGGTCGATCCGAATCGTTCAACATGATCTCAATATTGTTGATGTATAATGGACGAATAATAAATAATTATTGAATAAAATAATAATTATATGATCCAGTACTCCAAATTAATAGCACGACAATAAATATACTACTTTAGAAACATGTAAATAAAATCATAAATAAAACGCAAATTTATGTTGTATTATTTGATCTTATTATTTTAAACATAAATTACTAATCAATCAATATGAATATTGCATAAATCATCTCACGATAATTATAGATATGAGTTGGGATACAATGTTTCATGAAGTAAAGCAAGTGTTTTACTTCATATCTATATTTTCCGAAGCTCAAAAAAATCAATCTGAACCGCTCAAACTGATCTCTGTATTAAAATGTGTTTGGAGACCAAATTTTACCATTTCTAGAAACTTTTTTACTACTTTTTTAGAATTTTAAATTTACTGTTTTTTTTTATAATATTGTGGACCATAAAAAATCAGTGATTTTTAAAAATTCTAAAAAACTAGTAATAAATTCTAAAAAAATGTAAAAATTGGTCTCCAAGCACTATTTAAATATGGTAATCAATTTGAATGATTCGGATCGAATATTTCAACTTTGAAATTGCAAAATATGAGTGTATAGTAAAACACTCGCTTTACTTCATGTAACTAATTGATCGACCAAATTATCTTACATGAGTTTATAATTATGAAATATTTTAAAGAGAAACATTTTATCCGTAATATGTTAAATCAGGTTTTCAATTCGTATTATCGAAAAAAAAAAAACGGATTTATTGACAGTTATAAAAGAATGTTTAATCAGGTAGTACGAAAGTAGATCTGCAACCGTATGCTGTACAACCCAGCCAATCAAGACATAGCATGTGATTTGGGAAACTATTCCCCGTTGATCTTTCTTTGGAGTTACTATGTCAATTAATGAAATTCAGTGACATGCATGTTACAACGCACGAGAACAAGTTGTATATATAGTTAGACGGGCCTTTTTAGTTGAGATCCAGCAATTATAAAACAATGCTCTCCTACAGACTGAGATGAGAAATAATGAAATTACTGACAATACAGAGAGATCTAGGCTGTCTCTCTGTAGTCTGTACAAATTTTAGTCAACTACAATTGATGCTGAACTACCGCTTTGCTTTCTCTCTACCTTCTAAGAAAAATTAATATACCATTTCTCGGGTAGAACGCTCTTGAGTTCGCAAGTTCCTGGTGAACTCAAGTTTAAAACTTATCGAATCGGCTTCAAACGACGAATCCAAACCGTTGAAATCTGTCTATTTTTCCAAATAATTTATTAACCTTTTAATTTTGACCTTCTAATTTATTAACCTTTCAATTCGAAAGTATAAATTTTTTACATGTAGACGCCTCACTCGTAAATTAGACGGATTTCAACGGTTCAGATTTGTTATTTAAAACCGATCCGATGAGTTTTAGACTTGAGTTCACCAAGGAGCTTGGTGAACTTAAGAACACCCTAGTTCTTCTGTTTCGGAGGAAGTAGACAAAATTCAAAACAGTGCTAATTAATGTTGTAGAGATAAAAAAAAGGGCCTCGTCTTAGTTTGCTGTATGAGTTCCATATTAACGGCATAATTATCCCCAAAACTAAATGATTCATGAAATTTTCTAACAAAAAAAAAACAATTTTTAGATATGATAAACTCATGCCTGAAGAAAATATACCTAAGATAGAGATATTTTTTCATGTAAATAAGAGTTCCGTTATATATATAAAAAAAACAGCAATCAATGCAGAGCTCAAGATGAAACATAAGATAAAATAAAAAAATGCTAATAAACATCCTGTGGCGTTCCTATCGTACGCGACAGTACCAAAACTGATGCTCTGCCACCTGTCGAACGCATATTGGCTAGCTGACTAACGCAATTCTCTGAAACGAAACTGAAACGAATGTCTCTTATACCACCATCAAGTCTCAGAAAGCTGGTAACTTTGTTTCACCCTTCCTTTCTCTTAATTTTTTTTTCTCTGATAGGTGAAGATGAGAAATGTACAGGGCATGATTGTAGCCGTAGTTGTAAGCTATGTTATGGCTACATGCTATAGTAATCAGGAGTTCCACGTAGGCGGAGCAGAGGGATGGGTGCCTCACCCTTCCCAGCCTTTCAACCAGTGGGCCCGGAAAAACAGATTTCATGTCAATGACAGGCTTGGTCTCTCTCTCTCTCTCTCTCTAAAACAAAATCACTTCCTGTTGTGGGGTCCTATTTTGTAATTTGATGATAATGACCTTTTAAATTGGGGATGCTGGTTCCTATAAAACAAAAAAAGGGAGCAATAAATGGTTGGAGGGGCCGCTGGTGATCAGTTCCTTCTCTGTCGTCAGGATTTAAATCATTGTCAGCTATCGGATGAACTATTCTAACAAGTAACGACAAAATGTACACAAGGTTGATCCAATAATAACATGAATAAGAATTTCCATTGGCCCAGAAAATCTAAATTTTAAGCCCATTATGTCTTGAAAAGCCTCAAATTGGAAATTTTTTCTGATTAAGTAAAAACCCTCCTTGTAGTTACAAAATAATGTGTTATTATCTCAAAGAAAGGATTGCTCTTATAGAAAAGCATCTGATAATATAAACATAATATTCATTTCAATGTAATTACCAATCCACTGTGTTCTCACAAGTGAAAGGATGTAGATTAATTTTTGTACTTTTTTCATGAGGGTTTTGCATGCCAAAAAAAATAAATTTTGTTACTCTTAGCTAACATTCGTACTGCTTTTTGCCGAATTCCACTGCAGATCAGTTATGATTGTGCATTTTATTTTATTTATATCCTTTTTAACATCGAGATCTTGGTATTTCCAACATTTCCATATCGGTTCTTATGAAACAGTTTTTGAGTACAAGAAGGACGAGGACTCGGTGCTTGTCGTGAACAAGCAACACTACGACACGTGCGACAATTCGAATCCATATCTCAAACTATTTGGAGGCAAATCAATCTTTGATTTTGGTAGGTCGGGCGAATATTTCTTCATAAGTGGAAACCACACACGATGTGAAGAAGGAGAGAAGGTGGTTGTCACGGTCATGGCGAATCGGGCCCCACCGCCACCTCAGCCCATATCCCCACCTTCAGCTTTACATCCTCCACCTTCGCATTTTCCCAAAGCTCCCTCAAGGAATGGAACGGCACCTGTGTTGCATCCATTGCCACATAATTCCTCTTCTTTTTCATCATCAAATACTGTTTTTGATTCTGTGGTTTACTTGGTACTGATATTAGGTGTGGTCTTCTGTGGATAACATTTGGGCTTAAACTGATGGGCTAGGTTTGAAATATTTGATGAAGTATATCCTATAGTTCTTTTAGTTTTCATTAAAAAGTTCCTTTAATTCTATCTTATTTTTGATAATTGGAGATGCTAGTTCTTTTATTTCTGGAACTTAGGTTGATTGTATTACATGGAAATCGTATCCCGAGTTAATAGGTGGTACATATATATGAGAAAGAGGATCGACTTAGTAGCTAAATATTTAGTTAATATAATAAAAATACGGAAGGAATTTAGTATATCTCTACATATGTAAATAGATATGATGATACGGGTTGGATGGAGGTGTTTTCGTACTCATACTTGTCTAATTTCTTACACATTAAACGTTAGTATTGTCTGTATTCTACAATCATATAAATTTTTTATATATAACTT
The DNA here is from genome assembly GCA_025461045.1 of Carex parvula. Lineage (NCBI taxonomy): Eukaryota > Viridiplantae > Streptophyta > Magnoliopsida > Poales > Cyperaceae > Carex > Carex parvula. Next base: position 272,739 of record JAJGRW010000824.1, read on the forward strand.
ATACAATCTAACAAAAAAAATAACAAATAAATAAATATTTTTTTTTAAAGTTTAACACATTATATACATATATAATATCATAATATATAAATTACTAATTGAAAGAATGAAACTATATATTTTTATTAGAATGTAAAGTACTCACTAAATAAAAGGAAAATTTTCTAGTGTATCCACGAAAACTTTTAAATAGTCAATTTCCCTGTGAAAATATCTTAATATCCAATATCCTTATAGAGAAAAAGTGATATTTTCTATGTGCATATAGAGAAAATAACATAGATCAAACCTAATAGTTTTATTTTGACATATAAATTTTATAATATTTGTTATAATTAGAAATAGAAAAATGAACGCGTGATAGAAACACAAAAAAATAAAGACATTTGAATCCAAAATACATTAGGTCTAGGATTTCAGAATTGGCCAATAATTGTTCTTAATGTAAAATCAATCAAAACGAGCAAATAAATTTAAGATATACAGTCATATTTGTTCTTAATTTACCTGAACTATGATAAACTAAAGTAAATTAAACCTCGTCTACACTAGAATTGCATGAGTAGGATACTTGCACAGTTGCACGTGTTACTGAGCAACAATTATAAAAAATGAGTTAATTGTAATTTAGTCAATTTATAAATAGAGAAAAGGTTATAATACCCAGCTCTTCATCCCCGGATTATCCCCACAACAGTTTTTATGTACTTTCAACAGATTTTAACTGTCCACGCGGTCCCCACTTTCTAAAACCACCATCCCTCATCTCTTTAATTTCTTTCTCTCTTCAACTTTTACCCAAATTCCTTTTCCATATCTTTCTCCTCTCAACTTTTACCCAAACTTTTTTCCGATCTCTTTCTCCTAAAAACTAAAATCACTATCCTCTCCGATATGGTGAAGCCGTCCGTACATCATCTCCGATACGGCAGCGACGGCGACGCGCGACGGCCGCGACGGCGACGGCAGCGACGGCGACGCGCGACGGCCGCGACGGCAGCGACGGAGTTGTACTATGTACGCGACACCTATTTCCCGAGCAACTCCGCTGACAAGGCCTCCAAGATCCGAACCTATAGCTGATGTGGCACATGCGCAGGTATTAGATTGAATCGAACTGTCTTCACTTTCATTTCTCTATCTCTATTATATACTTCTTAAACCCCGCCTCAGTCCTGACTCACGAGCAAAAACATATTTTATTTTCTTCTCTGACATTTAACAGCTCCACAGCTCCAGATGGCAGCGATGAAAATCGGTAGCATAGCGGCGCAGATCTCTCCGGTGACTCGTACGAACTCAGCCTCTCGGCGCATCAGCCAGAGTATAACTAGGAGTGGATCGTGGGCCCCGCCGGTTAGTCGGAGAAATCTCGTAGTGAGGTATGTCAAGACCAGCTGTCGATCTGATCTGATCTGATCTAACAGATCTGCTGTCGATCTGGTCTGGTTTTGTAAATTTTTTATTTTTTTTATTTAAATTTTCATAATTTATCTAATAGGTTTACATGATCTATACAGTATTTTATATGATCTATCAATCAGGTTTAAAGGATCTGTAGAGTTTTTTAAATGATCTATTTAACATTTTTACATGATATATGCAATAGTTTACATGATCTATGCATTGTTTTTCTTTTCTCTATTTTATAGGATATGTTTAACAGTTTTACAGGATATATGTAATAGTTTACATGATATATGCAATTGTTTTCACACATCTCGTATTATTTGAATGTCTATTTTATTTACATCATTCGACATGTAAATTTTGTTGATTTAAAGTCTTCTATGCATTATTTTACAAGATTTTGCCAATAATTTGTAGGATTATGATTTGAAATGCATTAAACTATTACATGATCTACTTAACAATTTTATATGATATGTCAATTATTTTACAGGTTTTAAGAAATAGTTTATAGGATGTATCAGTTATTTTACAGGTTTTATTCAATAGTTTTTCAGGTTTCATGCAATAGTTTTATATGATATATTAGTTATTTTACAGGTTTCATGCAATAATTGTATAGAATGCATCAGTTATTTTATAGGTTTCATGCAAAACTTTTATATGATGTATCAGTTATTTTACATATTTCATTCAATAGTTTTTCAGGTTTCATGCAATAGTTTTATAGGATGTATCAGTTATTTTACAGGTTTCATGCAATAGTTTTATGCAATAGTTGTTCAACTATTTTTTCAGGATTCTGCTAATGATTTACAGGATTAGGACTTGAAGTTTTTATTAATTTGTTGATATCATTTTTTTTTCCAGCTAAACCTGTTTGGAAAGATGTTGGTATTATTGAAGAGGTGTGCCCAAAGCAGGAAGAAGGATCAATGGACTGTGCAATTTTTATTTTGCGCTTTGTCTGCAACCTGATCACCGAGATGCCTCTAACTTTCACACAGGTAATTTTTATAGTTTGCTGCTGTTAGTTTTATAGTTTACATCTGCGAATTTTACAGTATTGAAGTTTTATAGTTTGTACATGTTAGTTTTATAGTTTCAGGTGTTAATTTTACAGTATTGAAGTCTTATAGTTTGCATGTTAGTTTTACAGTTTACATCTGCGAGTTTTATAGTTTCAGGTGTTAATTTTACAGTATTGAAGTCTTATAGTTTGCATGTTAGTTTTACAAATTACATCTGCGAGTTTTACAGTATTGAAGTTTTATAGTTTGTATATGTTATTTTTATAGTTTCAGGTGTTAATTTTACAGTATTCAAGTCTTATAGTTTGCATGTTAGTTTTATAGTTTATATCTGTGAGTTTTACTTTCTTGAAGTTTATGAAAAAACTTATATCCAATTTATAACGTTGTTTATTTTGTTTTTTTGCAGGATAATATTTCGAAAGAACATGTGGTTTTAGTGATGAAGTTTCTTATTCATCCAAATAACGTTCACCAAAGGATTATGAAGTAATTACATTGTTGAACAGATGTATTTGGTTGTTGAATAGATGTATTTAGTCGTTGAACAGATGTATTTGGTTGCTAATTTTGGAGTATTGAAGTTTTATAATTTGTATATGTTAGTTTTACAGTTTCAGGTATCAATTTTACAGTATTGAATTTTTATAGTTTGCTTATGTTAGTTTTATAGTTTACATCTGTGTGTTTTACAGTATTGAAGTCTTATTTTACATGATATAGATGCATATATAAATATTAATAATTGAAAAAAAAAATGACGAAAAAAAATAAAAAATAAAAAAATTTGAAATTCGAAAAAAAATAATTTTGATGAAAAAAAATATTTTTGCATAATTTTATATGTTATTTGAACTGCAAGTTTGATGTAAAAATATTTCTGTTAATTTTACAGTATTTATGTCTTTGTAGTTCTCATATGTTAGTTTTATAGTTTGCATCTGCTAATTTTACAGTATGTAAGTCTTATTTTACATGATATAGATCGATATACAAATATTAATAATTGAAGAAAAAAATTACGTAAAAAAAAAAATACGAAAAAAATAAAAAAAAATTTAAAATTTTAATATCGAAAAAAAAATGTAATTTTGATGCAAAAAAATTAATTTTGCACAATTTTAGGTGTTATTTGTAAATAACTACAAGTTTGAGAAGTGGTTTGTTTTTGAAACCTTCTAGAAGCCGTCAGTTTTTCAAGTACAGCCGGAAGTACAGTGGCTTTGCAAGTTGCTAACTGTTTGCAACTAACTTGGGGACCACTTCCAACTAACTTGGATTGTTGAACTTTAAACTTCTTATTATACATGATATGTCGTTGAAGTTACAGTATTGGTTGCAGAGTTTTACAGTATTCGCGCAAGTCAAATGACAGTTTTTTTGGGGATAATCCGGGGATAGAAGCTTGGGGACAATTAGTCGGATCCTTATAAATAACCACTTGCTGTAAGCTTTAATGCACATATGATTAAAATGATAGATCATGCACTTTGCATGCTTTTTTAGGTAAATTACGCTGGAGATCACTAAATTTTGTCTTTTGTCATGTATTGGTCACTCAATTTTGATTTATCCCTCCATAGCCACTGAATTTTTAATTTGTCCCAATCAAGTCACTCTATAACTTTTTCATCCAAAATATTAACGGAATAGAACTTTTCTGTTATTATTTTGAACGGAATGAGCATATTCTGTTAAAATTTTGGATAGAATGAGCATATTCTGTTATATTTTGAACAAAATGAGAATATTCCATTAATATTTTGGATGAAAAAGTTATAGTGTGATTTGATTTGGACAAATTAAAAGTTCAATGACTATGAAGGGACAAATCAAAGTTGAGTAATCAATTCGTGACAAAGGACAAAATTTAATGACCTCCAGCGAAATTTATCTTTTTTTACTATAAAAAAATGCAGGTAGAAAGTTCAACCAAAATATCATCTATTTTAATTCTATGGTGAATATTGTTAAAGAAGTAAATTAAGTACATATTTAGTCTAGCTGTGCTTTTCACATTAAAAAAAAACTTTTGAAGACATTAGAGGATACTATTTTTTTCTTATAACTATTTAAAAGTATATTAATCATTAAATCTGATAAACGACAATATAGGAAACTATTTGTTTCTTATAACTATTTAAAAACCTTTTTTATAATTATAATTGAGCGGTAGATATTTTATTTTTAGTTACAGACACTGTAATTAATAGTATCAGAAAATATATTCAGATAAAAAAATATAACAAAGATCATAACCTTGTAAGTTTTTCTCTCCTTTTTTTCCCAAAAGGAAGGTGGGATATTTAAATGGACATCTCCATTTAAAGAGAAGGGATATATTTGTTTAAAAAACAAATTTAAAGAAAGAATGTTAAATATCTATGGGCATATTGGAAATTGAAATGTTTCCATGGTGAAATTGGCTATTTTAAAAGTTTCCATGAGCACAATAAAATTTTTCCTTAAATAAAATTATATAAGATGTTTTAGAAACCAATCTCGTCATAACTATATATATTATATGAGGTGCTTTGGAAAGTAAAATGATTTTTACTTTCCGTCCATATCTTTATTTTTAAAATTTAAACAGTCGATCCAAACCATTCAACATATCTTCATATATTAAAATGTATACCTAATTTTACATTTTTTTTTTAAATTTTTACTATTTTTTTAGATTTTTTTTTTGAAAATAACTGTTTTTATGGACAATAAAAAAACAATGATTGCAAAAAAATACTAAAAAAAATAGTAAAACATTTCGGAAAAAAAATTGGTCTCCAAACACATTTTAATATGAAAATCACGTTGAATAGTTCAGATTGACTGTTTGAATTTTGAAATCGCAAAACATGAACAGAAAGTAAAACAAGAGTTTTATTTCCAAAAACATGATAACCCACTTCATATTATATAGTTAACTATATGAATAAATAAATTATTATATAAACTTTAGTATTTATGAATTATCTTATAACGTAATGAGGATGAAATAGTTCTTATTCGTCCTCTTATTTCTATAAATAAATGAATATTTTTCTTACCCACCTCATAAGCAACGCAAAAAGAATTTTACTAATGCCCGCCTTAGAAATATGATATAAATAGAAGAAACAGATAAACATATTTCATTAACACCCCAATAAATGGGGCGAGGATTGCTTGTTTTTCATGTTTAATGTTGTTTTTAAATGAGATTTTCAAGAAGGAAATTATCACCACAATCACTTATTTGTTTTTTGTTTTATTTTTTCAATTTTTTTTTTAATAAGTCGAATCAAATTAAGGGGTCAATCTATGTTTTTTTTAAAATTGATATTAAATCTCCGAAGTAAAAAAATGTGTACCATTATGAGACGCTCCCTTCATTCTGATAGTGTGCATTTATTTCAATTATTAAACTCATCAATATATCTAATCAATTAATTTTGTTATTTTAAATTTTTAAAATACCAACTGATTAACTCATTTCATTTTATTATAGGTAGACGCAACAGTTCGGTGTCTTCTTTTAATCAAAAGAAGAAAAATAAAAATGTATAGATAACATACATTTTTGTCATGTGTACGCCAGATCCTGAAATCCACACCAAGTTTCAACACTATCAACAACCTGAACCATATCTCAATGCTAAATTCCAAACAATTAGAAAGAAAGGAGACAACATAGATTTCTCTAGAATTAAAAAAAGCAATAGGATTAAGAACCATGTATTGGAAAACTGAGGCTGCATGTATTATGCTATTGTGGTGTTTGTTGAGCCCTTTTGTCCCTATACCACCAAACACTGCAATAATCCAAAATTAGTTAACCTTTTTCATATGTATAAATATCCCCACCCCTCACTCCTCAGTCCTCACTCTTCATCCAAACAAGTTTACCACCATCTTTACCAAATAATTATGGCAACATCTATCTCTCTCCTTTTCTCTGTTTGCATCTTGGTCTTGTGTCATGGGGCTATTGCACAATTCAGTTTTGGTGGCCAGAGCGCATGGCACAGCTCTCGTAGTTTTGGAGACATGAGAGGATGTCGATTTGACCGTCTTGATGCACTCAATCCCTCTCAGCGTGTGCAATCCGAAGCTGGTACGACTGAATACTACGATGAGAGTAATGAGATGTTACGCTGTGCTGGTGTGTCAGTCAAACGCTATATCATGGAGCCAAGAGGCCTTCTCCTGCCAGCATATCATAATGCACCCTCACTTATTTACATATCACAAGGTTTTTTCCTCTCTGATTATCTCTCTCATATTACATGTTCATTAACACATTACTAATTCTATATTTGCTAGTCTAATAAAGAAAGTATAATACATCATGCTGTTGTTTGTGGTTGCAGGAAGAGGTCTGATAGGAACCGTATTTCCGGGTTGTCCTGAAACTTACCAATCTTTCCAACAACAAGCTGAGAAATATATGCAAGGTACCATGAGTGAGAGTCAACAAAGACTTCGGGATGAGCACCAAAAGGTCCGCCGCTTCCAACAGGGAGATATCATCGCTTTACCGCCTGGTGTCACACACTGGTGCTACAATGACGGTGATCTTTCTGTGGTTGCCATACAGGTCTTCGACACAAGCAACACTGCCAACCAGCTTGAACCTATGCGTAGAGTAAGTCATGTCAATATGTTCAAAACAATGTATGATTATGATATTTTTTTTTTGTAAATTTTTCACCTCGATGATATATCATGACTAACAACATATCAAACATTATTTATTAGGACTTCTTCTTAGCTGGAAGGCATCAAAATGTTCAACCTATGTACGAAATGGGACAACAGATGGGACAACCAACCTATAGAATGAGCCAACTACCAAGCAACAACATGCTTAGTGGATTTGACACTCAAATGCTAGCCGAGGCTCTTGGAGTGAATCCAGAATTAGTGCGGAGACTCCAAAGCCAGAATGATCAAAGAGGTGAGATAGTCTTTGTCAAACAGGGACTTCAAATGATCAGGCCATCAAGAAGTCAAGAAATGCAACAACAACAGTTTGAGGAGAGCATGGAGACACAGCAACAATTTGGTGAGACTATGCAAGGACAACGAAACATGACCAACGGCTTGGACGAGACCTTTTGTACAATGAAGATAAGAACTAACATAGATATTCCTTCTCGTGCTGACTATTTCAATCAAAGAGGAAGTAGGGTTGCACTACTCAACAGTCAGAAGCTTCCTATTCTGAACATTGTACAAATGAGTGCCACAAGAGTTGTTCTTCAAAGGGTAAGAAGCAAACTTCCAAATCTAAAATTCCAAGTAAATGGTTGAAATTGCTAACTCGTCTCAAAATATCTAACTTTAAATTCAACATTTTGTTTTTGTAGAATTCTATGATTACACCCTACTGGCACATGAATTGCCATAGTTTGATGTATGTCACTGGTGGACAAGGACGGGTCCAAGTCGTCAACCACCGAGGCCAAACCGTCTTTGATGGCATGCTCCATCATGGACAGATAATTCTCATCCCTCAGAACTATGCCGTTCTCAAGAGAGCTGAGAGTGAGATGTTCCAGTGGGTATCATTCAATACCAATCAAAATGCCATGATAAGTCAGATGGTAGGAAAGAATTCACTATTTCGAGCCATGCCGTTACAAGTACTGATGAACTCTTACCGCCTCTCAATGGAGCAAGCTAGAAGGCTCAAATTTAGCAGACAACATGAGATGACTATAATCAGTCCAATGTACAAGATGAGATCTAGTGAGCAATGAGGTAAGAGAGTGAGTGGAATAAAGATCTGCTAATAGACTATGTTTAGCGGTGATCCAATTATTACTTAATAAATGCATGTGCGTCAGTGCGTGCCTGTATCCTTTCTATCATAAAGAAAAAGATTTCAATCATGATGTTTCTCTATATTTTAATTGAAACAATGTTTCCATACACTATTATTAAAATGCTAATTCGGTATCATGGTAAGTTTACAGCCAGCGTCATAACAAATGGAATGGGTATACAAATGTAAGAACTATTATATCTATGATTATACTTAGTAGGACGATAAAAAAATAAATTTGATCACAACATCAAAAAGGATCCAAACATTAATCACCTTCTTGTTCTTACCTTAAGTATTCTTATTATGTTGGTATATATAATAGATATCAAGATTTGATTATAACTAAGATAAAGAATTTTTTTTTTTTTTGATATGGAGCATTCAACCTACAAGTTCAGTTGTTGTTATAGCTTGAGTGTCAATAAACTCAGTTTTAGTGGTCATAGGTGTTGAGATGTATATATTTTCGTAAAAAATTGACTACAAATTTCAAAATTCGGCATGTTTTATACATTTTCATTTAATCATACTTATGTCATCCTTGAACAAACATCTCTCCTTTTACAAGTTTTCCACACATCAAGCCTTGCATAACGTCTCTTGTTTCTTCCCTGGTGGATATTAATTATTAAAATCAATACCCCATGCTCCACAACTCATATATCAGGCCAATAACATCTTAGTGTCGGTTCGCCAGTTTCCTTTCCAAACTGAGTAGAAACGACAACGGTGGGCGTCACTTTTTCTCTCATTCACTCTCTTTTTCTTGATAATAGAATTATCACTTATAAATCATCACCCCTTAGTTTTGAGAAAGGTCTATAATTAACATGATTTGAGTTGAAAGTGTGCGAAACAAACAAATGATGACATTTTCAGTATTGTCAAATACGGACTGGCCTCATTCTTCTCTGTGTTTGGTTTGTTTGGCCGAATCGGGTTTGCATCCCAGGATGCAGTCTGACTGCATTTTCCAATGTTTCACTCTAAAACATTTTCAACAATGCCAAAACTTGTCCAATTCAACTAGTATTGATCCAGTTCCGCTGAAAATGATTCGAATATCTGAGGAACACCTCACCAATTAGATTCACACAAGAAAACAGATGCGCAGGCAGAGGAGTCAGAACTGAAAGGATCATTAATGAATTTATATTCTCTTTAACTTTCTTTATCAAAGCTACTTCTGGTACGGACCAGTGTTTTCTGGTACGAACAGTGGCCCCTCTTTACACAAAGCGAACTGGCAACTGGATTTAGAGCAACAGTTCGGTACCAGTGTTTTCCGGTATGGAACAGATCAGTATTTCTTGATAGAGGTGCTACATCCTAAACTCAACTGGTAACCAGTACAAGTCCGGTACCAGTGCCTTCTGATCCTGGTGGAATGAATGTAAAAGTTTCTTGGTTTACTTGGTTTCTTTTTCATTTACACTTTGGCATTTAGCTTCTTTTTTAGGTTATAGTTTGTATCTATTTTTTTTTACTTCCATTTGTAGTTTCATTTTATTTTTTTGTAATTTAATTTTGTTGTTTTCTTTTGTAGGACCTTAAGTAAATAAGGCACTACTTGTGTCTCTTATAAATGAAAAAAGAATTTGAGAGCTTGACCCTTATTTTTAATTAAAAAAAAATAGATTCACATTATATGATTGCAACAATTTAAAAGACTCAGAAGTTTCGTTTCAGTTGTTTATTTATAATCCAGCTTCTCTCTCTGTTTTTTTTTTTTTTTTTGTGTTGTGAAAACCTTGACAAAAGCTGCAAAATCTCATGAGAGGGGTCGAACTCTCGACCTTTAGGTAACAATAGTCTCAATATTTTGACTTCTAATCAACTGTGCTACCGCCCATCTCCTCTCTCTCTTCCATTCATTCATTCTTTTGAGCAGACGTTGTTTTTTATTTGAGATATTTTTTTATTGAATTTTTTTACAAATAATATTTATCTTAAGTAGAAATTTGGTGAACTTAATTTCAAAACTTATCAGAATGGTTTTAAAGGGTAAATTTCGCTGGAGGTCACTGAACTTTGTCCTTTGTCACGAATTGGTCACTCAACTTTGATTTGTCTCTTTATAGCCATTGAATTTTTAATTTGTCCCAATCAAGTCACCCTATAATTTTTCCATCCAAAATATTAACGGAATATAACTTTTCCGTTAGTATTTTGAATGGAATGAGCATATTCCGTTAAAATTTTGGATGAAATTAGCATATTCCGTTATATTTTGGACGGAATGAGAATATTTCGTTAATATTTTGGATGGAAAAGTTATAGGGTGACTTGATTGGGACAAATTAAAAGTTCAATGGCTATGGAGGGACAAATCAAAGTTGAGTGACCAATTTGTGACAAAGAACAAAATTTAGTGACCTCCAGCGAAATTTACCCGGTTTTAAATGACGAACTCAAATAATTGAAACTAATCTACTTATAACGAGTAATGCGTTTACATGTAAATTTATGATTTTTTTAAATTAATTTTGTATAAAGTCCAGCGTTTAAAAAAATTTATAAGTTTATTTTCATATGTTCATTTTTTATCTTTTTTTTTTATTGTTTGACTTTATACTTAATTCAAAAATTTATAAAATTTACATGTAAACTCATTACTCGTGAATTAGACTATTTTATACAGTTTGAATTTATCGTTTGAAGTCAACCCGATAAATATTGAACTTAAACTCATTAAGGAGCTTGATGAGCTCAAGAACATCCTAGTCCTCATTTATCTTAATTTTGAATTTTTGAACAAATTGCCCTCTCCTATTTTGTGTCAACAAAATGATCCTTCATTCTCCCCTATATTAAGCCTCACCTTGTCACAATGTTTCTTCCACTGCACTCTCTCTCTTTTAATTGGCCTGTGGTTATTGGGTAAATCATCTCAATTTACATTTAAAAATTTGCTTAATTTATATTTTTTTCCCAAGTAAAATATAGGGTCTGCCCCTATCTTTTAATTGATATCATTTTTAAGGCTGGGGGAAGAGTCGGCAAACAAAATCTCCATCAATGTATCAACTTTTTAGAATCAGTCTTTGATTCAATGGCAAAGACATGTTTATTTTTTATTGCAGGTTAAAAATTTAAATGAAAAATTTCTTGTAAATATTAAATAGTTGGATGGTTTGCCATCTAATTTTTATTTTAAAAATAAAAGCTTAAAAGAAGTTAGACAAGAAATCAGTCTTAGTAGCTGTATCCTCCTAGGTATCTGAGTAAACTTAACTCCGGTTAAATCTCAGTCGAGCGATTGAAATTCAGTGCCTATTTAAACATAAAGGGTCTGTGTTGAGATTCGTGCTAAGTTAAAAATGATGACTCAGATATAATTATTCACTTTTCCCCTTAGAATATTCTGCTGAAGAGTCTGTGCAAACTGGCTTGTAATGAGTCTCTACAGACTGCTAAATGGGTTTCGAAAAAAGAAAACACACCACAGCTTGGATCTCTGCTGTTAACTGAACAGTCCCAATACCAATGTTCCTTACAAGGTAGACCTTTATCTGAACAAACAGAACGCTGACACGTGTACTCCACTGGAGAATTGGAGTAATCGCAGACCGTCCGATCAACCCCACTGGAGCCTGGAGGACAGGAGAAATGCTCGTTCTTTGAATCGTCTCAATGGTTAAGCTATTATTTTTCCTTGTTTCTTCTACGCACCCTGTACCGTAATTTGTGTGGCGCACAATTTTTCCAACATTCAATGCCTGCACCTATTTACCCACTATATGAGTTGTACCTTTTACTACTTGAGAGTAGGTCCGATACACTTTGGGTTCAATGGGTTTAATCACCTTTGCTGTAAGATTCGTGCGGAACGCTTTAAACTTTGTGCGCGTCTGTTTCAATTTTCGTGCGCATAAATCTTAAATTAGATCGGACAGTCATTATGCTCGTTGAACCTAAAAGTAGGTCTGATGGGCATTGTACCTACTCCGTTCTCACCTTTTACATAGTCATAGATGATTACAAAAGCACTTTTAGTCTGATGGGAAGGAGTGATTCTGAAATTTTTATTTTGAGAAATTTTCTGATCCAAACAAAAATGATTTCAATTTAGGAGATTTGAAAGGATAATTTGGACCATATAAAATTCTATGATTTATGGTCGGATTTGACGAATTCAACATGTACCCAGTACCATTAAAATTACTTATTTGTCTCTATTGTGTTTGGATTTTTACTCTTTCGTTTGATAGCAGTTTTTTTGTAAATTTGATGAAAATTATGAATTACATTTTTCTTCTCAACAATAAATTCATTTGATTAATATAATAGTTCCGATTAAATATTTTAAATTAAATTATCTTTATTCATCACTTTTCAATAAAATGAACTCATTTTTCCTTTATCAATGCCTCCTATCATAGTTATTGTGTGCTTGGTGCCTTATTCATCACTTTTGTAAATATTATGTGGATTGTCTACGACTTTTGTAAATATTTTGTAAATATACAGTATCATAAAAATATAACAATCGTTTGCATATGTACGTCGAATCATATGTAATATTGCTAAATTAATCTCGAGTGAATACAAACCTATCGTCAATAAAAAATTAATAAAACATTATAAATAATTTTACATTTAGTATTTACTACAAATTTAACCGTATTTTCAAGAACACCCTAGTTCTATTCTGAAAAAAATAATATAAATCATATCTAACAATTTTATTTTGACATACAAATTTGAGCAAAACTAGGGTGTGATGTGCTCACTAAGAGTGGTTGGTGAGCATATCTTCAAAAGATTATCGGATTGACTTTAAACAACGAATCCAAATCGTTGAAATTCATCTATTTCGTGAGAGATGCATGTACATGCAAAAATTTTAAAGTTTCGAATTCATTTAGCACATGGTCAAGCAGTCAAAAGAAATGAACCTTTTATATATTTAATTCGTGAGTGATGCATGTACATTGTTATATATATTTATTTTTCATCATTTCTTTGACCGCTTGACCTTGTAGCAAATAAATTCGAAACTTTCAAAATTTTGCATGTACATGCATCACTCATGAAGTACATGGATTTTAACGGTTTGGATACGCCGTTTGAAACTGATCCGATATACTTTTAGAGTTGTGCTCACCAAACCCTCTTGGTAAGTACATCACACCCTAGCTTTGCTCTACAAACTTTATAATTATTGTTATTATAATAAATAAAAATGATGGAAATACAAAAAAAAAGGCATTTAAACCTATTCTTATTTTATTATTGTATTTCTTCTTCTTGTTCTTGTTCTTTTTTAAAAAAAAAAAGCCCGTAAGTAGATTTATATTGTATTTGATCAACTCATTATGGAGAACTTTTTTTATTTAATTAGATGATTATCAGATAATAATACGGTTAAATTTATTTTGTAGTAAGAGTACAACTAGGGTGTTCTTAAGCTCATCAAGCCTCTTGATGAACTCAACTAAAAAATCTACCGGATTGACTTCGAACGACTTATCTAAACTGTTGAATTCGATCTACTTCACGAGTGATGCATTTACATGTCAAATTTATAATTTTTTTTAATTAATTTAGTATCAAGTTAAGCGTTCAAAACTTGATGAAAAATGAATGCATTAAAATTAACTTTAAAATTTATAAATTTGACATGTAAATGCATCACTTGTGAAGTAGATCAATTTCAATAGTTTGGATGAGTCGTTTGAAGCCAACCCAATAGATTTTTGAGTTAAGTTTACAAAGATGCTTGGTGAGCTTAAGAACACTCTAGTTCTACTCTTTTCTCTATATTCACATAAAAAAATTATTAATTTTCAATTTTATTTTTATGCGAATCAATAAATTGAAAAAAAGACGTTCATAATTATCCAAATCAGTGCATTTTTGCAAGCTCTTGATAACAATCAAAACGAAGTTAAATGTCATAATGTTTTGCATTTGCATACAAAAAATAATATAGATCAAATCTAACAATTTAATTTTAATATTTAATTTTTTGAATTATTAAATTTTTTAAAACTAAAGCACAACGAAGACAAATAAATAAAAGTATTTGAACTCTACCAATAATCATAATTGTTTTTGCCCCCACCAATACATGCGTTCCAGCTTAAGCGCCAGATTTGAATAGCTAGTCAAAGAGTCATGCCAAAAACATTAGATACAAGGGCGGAGCACTTAATCAGAAATAGACCAAGTAATAAAATATATTGTGTTTGGTTTCTATACTCATATAGCCGTTTCGTTTTTCTTTTCAACCAATGATCTTCTTCAAAACAGAACATTGGTCTTGGAGCCGTCTCAACCAAATCAAAAGGTTTTTGGGTGGGTAAAAGCAAGATAAAGCGAAAAGCCGATGGCTCTGTGGACCATCAAAGAAATGCATAAACATTTTAATTACCGGTCTTTGTGCTGTGCGTGCAAAACCCGTCTGAGTCAACTTCTAATTTAATCAAGTCAATCCTCATAGAAAAAAAACAGAAAAAATGGTTCGCTTTTTCTGTGGGCAAAACTGGTTTTTCTGAAGATTTCAACCAGATGATGACTTGCACAATCAAAGTGTACTTAAATTTCTCAGAATCGTCGGAGACCGAATGAAGTGCTCTCAGAAGACTTTGACCGATGATGGGCAATTTAGGAAGAAGATCCACTTACTAGGCTATTCAGAGAAATTTGACCAATGATGGACACGTTAGGAAGACTTTGACCGATGACGGACACGTTAGGAAGAAGATTCACTTACTAGGCTATTCAGAGAAATTTGGCCGATGATGGACACGTTAGGAAGACTTTGACCAATGATGGACACGTCAGGAAGAATATTCACTTACTAGGCTATTCACTTTGACCGATGATGGGCACGTTAGGAAGAAGATTTACAAGAATAAAAGACTATTTTAGAATTGTAGCTATTCGAAATAACAATATGTATCTAAACAATATTTTTGCTATTCAGAATAGCTAGAATAGCTGCTATTCTCTATTATTTGTAAATATTGGAATAATTACTATTCGGAAGTGCGAAGAGAGAAACAAATGATTTCTTTTCGGATTTTCACCAACACAGTCCTGAAATAACAAATTTGACACCACTTCTGCTATCTCCACGTCGTGACAATTCGTTTGAGATCTTACTTACCTGTTTTTTTTATCTTAATTAGCATCTTGTTAACACTATTATTTATTGGTTACAGCTATTCACTATTACACATGTACAATCCAAACAATATTTTTACTAATCCGAATAATATTATTTTCACACTAATATGAAAATCACTATTTTTTCTCTATTCTCATTTACTATTTTCAAATTTCGTTATTCTAACTATTCTAGCTCCCATCCAAACCCCTCCTTACTAACTTCTTTTAGCTGGTCACCTCAGTCTTGACTTAAGCCAGTAAAAAGCAAACCCAGTAGCGAGTTAATTGTATTTATATCAAGTCATGATGTTGAAACATTTGACCAAGAGAGCAAATTATACAGAAACTTTTAGAATTAGTATACCCGGACCATTCTTTTAACTTTGCAGGAATCTTGAAAGAGATCCTCTACAATCTTAAAAGAGATTCCACTGTCCAATACCTAAAAGAATACTTGTTACTTTTAGGTACATATCAGATTATGAGATTTTTTTTTTGTCTATAGAAAATATTAAAAAAGAAGAGAGAAACCGAAAGAGTATCAACATATTTTTATGAGTAGAAGAATTGGTAGAAAATTCTACCGATTCAAAGTTTGAGATAGTTTGGATCGTTAGAATTTTTATTGATTCAAACCAGATTTTTTTTATTTCTCTAGTAAAATATTAGAGATAAATTTTTTGTAGAAAAATAGATAGTACATTTAAATTCTAAGACACTCCATCTATTTAAAAAAAAATTATATTTTAATAGAAAAAGTTAATTAAAAAAGAAAAAGAAAAACTTATTTGGATTGGTAAGATTCTACCAATCTAAACTTTTGAATCGGTAGAATTCCTACAGACCCTTCCACCAATAAAAAAATATTCGAACTGTTTTTTGTTCTCTTTTCTTTTTTAATATTTTCTATATACAACAAATTATCTCGGATTAGTAAATATGATTCAGAAGATGTTTTAATTTGATGTTGAGAAACAATATTTTTATAGCTTTTAACTTGAAGCACCTTCTTATTCTCTATAATTTAGAAGCTCGTTACTATATATGTATAATATTTTCAAAAAATATTTTGCCGTTATGAGCAAATTAATTCTGTCCAAGTTCATATCTTTACTGAAAGTACAGTTCCGACAAGTATGAACTCTGTACAAATTTTAATTTTGTATGTGATACGAACTTATGAAAGAAAATAATGCGATGTGATAAAATTTGTGACAAATTCAGAATTATATTTTTCCAAAAAATGTCAGCATCTCTCAATATTTTTGTTTCATTAATGGCTGTTGTTTTTATTGGAACTAATACGCTAGCTAGAGACATACATTGAATTAGTCTTCAAAGTGACAAAAATCTGTCATGATCTGTAGATTCCCTGGACCTATTCAAACCAATTTACTAAGATCATGAACTTAATCTAATCTGAGACATCAGGCAGTTCGGATTTCAGACAATTAGAATTAACTTGAACTAATCAGACGGTACATTATGTTGTGTTTTTTAAGTAAAGATTAGATCAAGCCACCCAATTAATTAATATTCACAAAAAAATGTTCTTTTCAGATTTCAAACCTCATTTTTATGTTATGTTGCTCTCTTCACATATTGAAGCTGTTAAATTATTTTTCGGACTTCACTTAAAAAATATCTATAAGAAAACATAATATTTAAAAAAAATTATTGTGTACAGAAAATTTAGACACCAAGAAATATTTTTTTGAGACAATGAAAGAGGTATATATAATAACATGATTAATTGTACAATAATTCAACGAAGAAAAAAAAAATATTGTTATAATAGTTATGTTACACCGTAGACACATCAAATACATATATTTTAAATGAAAATATATAATACAAATTTTTTTTTTGAAGGTTTATAATACAAGTGTTATCGGATAAAAAATAATAAGAGAAATTGTAGATGATATGGCATAACTTAAAATTTGAAAATTTAATACTCTTCAATTATTAACTATTAATTTGTGATTTACCCAATGCCATTTGTCCAATTAAACATACTTAAGAACAGTGAAATCCTCTGAGGGCACAGGAGGGAATATAATTGCAGACCATGCATGTCTAAGAAATTGTTGAGTTCGGAATTCTCCCCTAAAACGCTTGGTGCACAGTCAACAGAGATTTTCTACATTTGGATATTGTACAATCAAACTCAGCTTATGCATATTAGCAAAAATAAATAAATTTAGCTTATGCATGCATCACATGTTCTCTGCCTAATAGAAAAATTCTGATACCACAATCTATTTGATGTCTTACTAAGCCAGCTCACTAAGGCCCTGTTCGGCAGACACATGGGCAGAGAAATGGGCACAGGAACAAAAAAAAATTGAACTGATTTTTGTTGTTCACGTGAGAAAAAAAATTCAGTCTTGAGTGAATTTTTTTTTTCCAACGTGAACAGTAAAAATGAGAGTGCAGCCGAACATGCCCTAAAATGAGAACAGATGAACATAAAGTTGCTAAAACTTATTTATTTGTTATAGAGGAATTCTAAAATGATAACGAGTGAACATGAACAAAAGAGATTTAAACTGGAACAAAAAGGTTGCAGAATTCCCAAATTGCCTAATATATGCAAAAACTTGTATCCATTAACATCTTTAGGTAAGATTTCCAAACAATATCAAAATTAAACGGTATGAAGCAACTTATGGTTAAATATATCTGTAAGGTTAACATTACAATACTCAATAACTAATGCATCACAGAAAATTTTAGCAAGACTAGAATATAAGAAAATTATTATGTAGCAATCTAATTCTATTATATTTATTTAGCTCCTTATTGATACATATATTAACTGATTTTAGAGGCTAAATAATGGATGAATCATATTTTCCTTTGACAAAGAAGGGACTTTTGCATTTATTGAGAATGCTACGAATGAGTTTAGTTGATAAATTGTCATGGTCCATTGTCTTTTATTCAATGATGATGTCACCTCCTCTCTATATAAAGCAAGAGGTGTCGCCATAGAGTCAGCAAGTCTCACTAGCAATTAAGAAATGAGAAGTGGTACACAGTCCCCCCTCCATTTGAAAATTGAGGCTTAATCTCCAACAACAATGCCTCCCCCACACACTGCACCATTCCTTTTACCTTTCATTTTCTTGTTTCTCTTCCTTTCTCAATCCATTTCCGCTACCACAAATTTCACTGATCGTGATACCCTTCTTCAATTCAAATCACAGCTCACTGACCCACTTGGAGCTCTCTCCTCATGGAGCAACACATCACTCAACTTCTGCAAATGGCGTGGAGTCACATGCGGCCAGAATGACCAGTCTCGTGTCATAGCATTAGATCTTGATTCTCTCGGTCTTTCCGGCTCACTGCCTCCATATGTTGCCAACCTCACTTCCCTAAACCGGTTAAAACTTCCGAATAATTCCCTTAGTGGACACATTCCTTCCGAGCTTGGCCTTCTTCAACACCTCCAATACCTTAACCTGAGCATGAATTCTTTTCAAGGCGAGATCCCATCCAACCTATCTTTTTGCAAAAATCTTGAGGTGCTTAGCTTATCAAGCAACCGCCTTGGAGGTGAGATTCCACCAAACCTAAGCCAGTGCAAGAATCTCGAGTTCATTGCACTCACTGACAATGCAATTGAGGGGGCGATACCAGAAGAATTTGGCCAACTCCAGAATCTCACAAGCATATACTTTGAAAATAACAAGCTTACTGGTACCATTCCTTGGCAGTTGGGCATGAGCTCCTCCCTAACTCATGTTAATCTTGTAAATAACAGTCTTACCGGTGAAATCCCACCTTATCTTGCTAATAGCACTTCATTATATGCTCTATTTCTCTCGTATAATGAACTTATTGGAGAGATACCTCCAAGTCTCTTTAATAATCCAAATCTTTCTTTTATTGAGCTTATGAACAACGAATTTTCTGGCCATATCCCACCATTCTCATTAAATCCATCACCGATTAATTATCTTGCTCTTTCTACAAACAATCTTACGGGACCCATCCCATCCTCAGTGGGAAATTTAAATTTGCTTGATACTCTCCTTTTGGCTAATAATTATTTGGAAGGGAGCATTCCAGAAGAATTACAAAAAGTTCCCAATCTAGAAGTATTGGATTTATCCATAAACGGCTTGTCTGGACCAATTCCTGACTTTGTGTATAACATCTCATCTCTAGTTTCTTTGGGTTTAGGAAACAACAACTTCTCTGGAAAACTACCACAAAACATAGGTTACACACTACCATATCTTCAAACCTTGATCATGACATCAAACAAACTAGAAGGCCCAATCCCAAGTTCACTAGCTGAACTTTCTGAGCTTGTCATACTTGATCTTGGTGGTAATGCTTTCAGCGGAGTGGTGCCAGATTTAGAAACACTGATTAGCCTTCAGGAATTAGATTTGGGGTGGAATCAACTGGAAGGTAGTATAACAACTATCCTCCACTCCCTAACAAACTGTCCCGAGTTGCAAAACCTGTATCTAGAGGATAACAAATTAGAAGGAATGTTGCCACGATCCATAGGTAAGCTCTCCCAAAATCTTCAGTTGATGATGTTAGGTGGAAACAAAATTTCTGGGACCATCCCTATTGAGCTTGGTAACCTGACGAGTCTCAATACCCTTTTTATGGATCGAAATTTGTTTTCAGATAGCATTCCTCCTGCTATAGGCAATCTCACCAAATTGGTCATTCTCAGCTTGTCTAGCAATAATCTCTCGGGTCCTATTCCGTCTTCTTTGGGAAAATTGGATCAATTAAATGAGATTTATTTGGATGAAAATCAGCTGAACGGCAGCATACCCAGAAGTTTGGGAAATTGCATCCATTTGTACAAGGCAAACTTCTCCTGTAACAACCTTGAAGGTCAGATCCCAAACGAGCTTGTTAGCATTTCATCATTCACACAAGCCTTAGACTTGTCACATAATTCCTTAACAGGACCAATACCACCAGAATTGGGGAAATTGAACAATATTGGAGTTATAAATATCTCTCATAATCAATTCTACGGTGAAATCCCATCTAGCCTTGGCAATTGCCTTCTTTTGGAGAATCTTCACATGGAAGGCAATCTCCTTGAAGGAAGCATTCCAAACTCATTCACAGCTTTGAAAGGTCTCAATGAGATCGATCTTTCTTTGAACAATTTATCTGGAAAAATTCCTGACTTTTTCAAGTCTTTCAGTTCCTTATATTATCTTAATCTCTCTTACAACAATTTTGATGGGTCAGTACCTACTGGTGGCATCTTTAGCAACCAAAGTGCGGTATTTGTTCAAGGAAACAAAATGATCTGTGCAAATGACCACAATCTCTTTCCAGAAATATCATCATGTCCTGCACCTGCCTCAAGAAAATCAAACTCTCATTTATTGATGATAGTGATCGTCGTTATTGGAATAATTGTTATCCCAGCCTTTGTTGTATCATCACTGCTCCTTTTCTGGAGGAAGGCTCACAGAGCAGTTCTCTCCCCAGATCAGGCAAAGGAGAAATTCAGAAAAGTCTCTTACGCTGACCTAGAAAAAGCAACCAATGGATTCTCTCCAGAAAACTTGGTGGGAAGTGGTCGTTCCGGTTCAGTGTACAAAGGAACAATAGAGTTTGAAGTCAATCCAGTTGCTATAAAGGTTTTTAACATTAATCTTCGTGGAGGATTCAAGAGCTTCACTACCGAGTGTGATGCTCTGAGAAACCTTCGGCATAGGAATCTCGTTCGAGTTGTTACCTCTTGTTCCACCACAAATCCTTTTGGAAATGCCTTTAGAGCACTTGTTTTTGAATACATGCCGAATGGTAGCCTAGAAGAGTGGCTGCATCCAAAATCTACTGGTAAGGCACTAACCCTGGCCCAGAGGATATGCATAGCAATCGATGTGGCTTCGGCTCTAGAGTATCTTCATGATGGATGTGGGCTTCCTATTGTTCACTGTGATGTGAAACCAAGCAATATTCTACTGGATCATGCTATGACCGCCCATGTGAGTGATTTCGGTATAGCTGAGTTTTTGGTTCGTACCATGGCGAAAACTAAGAATTCTTCAAGCTTGTCTGGGCTAAGAGGTTCTATTGGCTACATAGCACCTGGTGAGATCAATTTATATTTCATTAATATATTTCCTTTTTTTGTAGACATCAACATAAAACCTGCATTACTTACATAGTTCTTTCCTTTGCCATCTAAAAATGCTTCAGTTCCTATTTCTATGGCTAATCACATTTCTTTTCCTATGGATCATGGGTAAACAACTGTAGAGTATGGGATGGGTGGCAAAGCCTCAACTGCTGGAGATGTTTATAGCTTTGGAGTGTTACTGCTAGAGATGCTTACAGGGAAAAGACCTACTGATGAGACTTTCAAGGAAGGTTTAAGCCTGCCATCGTTTGTTAATGCAGCATTTCCAGAAAGAATCATCGAGATAGTGGATAGTGCAATCTTGGAGCAGGAGAGTGATGTACAATCAGAGCTTCCAGACCAGAGAACTATAAGATGCGTGATCCAGTTAATTAAGGTTGCTCTGTTGTGCACAGCACAGTTGCCGAAACATCGGATCAAGATGCAACAAGTAGCAGCTGAGGTTGCTTCTATTTGGCAACTGTTTTCGAACTGATCCCTGAGTGATAGCATTGAAAGAACAAAAAATTAAATAGAGTTCTTTTTTTTTAATTTTGGTTGAAACAATAATTGAAGGATATATTCCAATCAATGTAAGTTGCAGTATTCAGTCCTATTCAAAGAGTTGAACTTGTATTATAGTACTATTGGAATAAGTTTGTCAAGAGGATGTACCATTTGGTGTTTTTTCCCTGTAATAAATACCATCCTACAAGTATGAAAAATACCTTGTCCTCAGATAATAGGGGAAAATAACTTGAGTTCGCTTTTTCCATACATGCAACTTTGGTGTTTTTTATTTTTTATTTTGGAATCTTTAATGACACTTTCCCTATTGAAACTGAAGTTCATCAATTTTGAAAGGGAAAAAATGGGCTAAATAAATACCATCCTACCTATGGCCAAAGTGATTGAAGGAGTTCCAAGGAATTATTCTTTTACATTCCATCCCCAAGACAAAAAGGAAGATATCTACAATTTGTGAAGCTAACCACATAATATCTAATTCTTGTTGCATGACAAATAATTTGTTATGACTTTGTTAAACAAAATAAAACAAATCTATAAATAAAGTAGGGGAACTTCTATAACAGCTATCATAGGCTATGTAAATTAGTACCCCTATAGGGTAGCTTGGCCCAGCTAATGCAGCTCGGGGATACAGCACATTAATAGCTATATTCTTCTCATTATTGTTTGCTTTCACAACATCTCCTAGCCACAGTTGCCCAGCAATTTTACCAGCATTTTCCTGATAAAAGTGTTTAAAGTTAAACCATGCAATTCAGATCAGCAGTACTTGCTGAAGTGACGACCGATTAATTTACAACTAACAAGCATTTTAAACCAAAGCACTTCCACGAGATCATGAGTATTTACTTGCATATGTAGAGTAGCCTGTCTTACTTTTTGACAATATATTCTGAACTAGACTTCAGATCTCTCGAGTCTACACGCTCCATTTCTAGTTTAAGGTTGGACTTCAACATAATCATAGGTCAAAAGAGCCATCTTTCTGGATTTAATTATTTTTTCTCATCTGTAGTTTCTATTATTTTACACTATTTGCTTTACTCTTTTTGCAATGATTCAGATGGATCATAGGTCATTGACAGCACCCAAGAACCAGTAAATTGCAATTTTCAAGTTGGAATCATATTGAATCAAATATTCAGACAGTAACTTCTATTCAAAATAAATAAAAAATAACTGAGCTCCTAATTCTGCTTGCTTGTTATTTTCGGTTTTATCACCTGCAGCATAGGACCGGATAGTAACATTCCCTAAAATCTAGAACATTTGAATGGGGAAGACATATTACGCATACATGAAATTCTGAACTGAGATAAAATTGCTCGTGGTTAAAAGGAGAGATGCATATGGCGAGTGAGAAACAACAAACATTTTACGTCTTGAGAAAATAATCGAACATGGCAAGTTTGTGTTTGATCGTCTGACATCCCATGTAAGCCCTAAGCAGAACCTCTTCCTATGCCATTTGATCCTTTTAGTAAAGCATAATAGTATATAAGACTTCAGTTTTCTTGGTGGAAAAGGTGGAATACTACCACCATAATTTAAAAAAAAAAGGAACAAATAAATAAATCAAGATAGGGAAATAGATCACTGCAAGCACTATTATGATGAAAAGGTCAAGAAAAACACTAAAACAACTCTATTAGACAAGTAAATTAGAACAAACTAAGCCCGCGAGAATAAGTCGGCAAATTTAGTTAAATAACAGATACTAGATACTGGGAAAAATCATATAGTCACAATAATTAATTTTTCTAAAATTTCAGTCGAAATAGAAAACTTTATGCATACAGCATGATGCTCTACTCTAAAGAATGGAATAGCTTGGTTTATACTAACTCAAAAAATAATATTTTATATAATAGTTGGAAGGTTAAAAGGAAATTGTGGTATTTTGCACATCAATTACTTCTTGTTTAACTCACTAAAGTTCTTGAGGTGAAATTGAATTAAACACAGTAGCTGTAAGAAGCAGGTTAGGTAAAAATTGAATTCAATATCCAAACATAGGTAACAAAAAAGTATCAATTAGACCGTAACGTTGTGCTCAAATACAAAATACTAACAAAATAATCAGAGTTCAGAAAATGTGCCTTATGATTGGCGCTTCTCCTTCCCTAGGAAGGGCTTTACAAATGGATTTCCAGAATTAGACCTTTAAGGTATCCTTTGACCTGTATCTGTCACAAATTCAAAAATTGGAACATGTCATGCAGAGAAAATTACAAAAGTAAAGCGGATAACACCAAAAAATAGAATTAATACAGAAAACCTATAGATTAAGATTCTGAGCGCACGATCGAGAGCAGCAAATGGGATTGAATCAGAGAGTCAGGTGGTGTAGCTACTGCTGCTCCATTGTAGCCGCTTTAAGAAGTGATGGGTCGAGTCGAGACCGGAGTCCGGAGAGGAAGAGAACCGCTGCCCTAAGCTAAAGTTGGGTTTTTGGTTTGGCAGATGGGAAAATGTATCCTACTTTTGTGAATTGGGACAAACTTGGTTCTTAAATTTTTTATTTTGACAATCATCTCTCAAACTATAAAATCGTGACAAACATTATCAACAGTTAATTTATTATTTAATACTCAATTTTTAAATATAAATATGACTATAATATTTTTATAATTTTCTTTTTGTTTAAATATCTGTATCAACCGACATTTTTATTAATATCCAAAATTAATTACAAATTAATAAGTTTACTCATAATTCATGACTTTTTCCAAAAATGTCCAAACCGACTATAAACGTCTCCCAGAACCGGCCATTTTATGATCGGTTTCCTTTTTTTTTTTTTTTAGAGACACTACAAAGAGCAAGATAATGAAATCAAACACTCAAAAGTTTGAATTTTTTGTTTAAATTATTTGTTAGATTACTTCTTTTGATTTATAATAGCATATTTATACTAAAATACACTAGATAACTTGAAATTATGTTGAATTACACTATATTACGCTAAATTATGTTAAATTATGTTGAATTACGCTAAATTACACTAATTTCGCTAATTATAATGAAATACGATAAATTACGCTAAACTACGCAAAATTACACTAAATTAGGCCGATTTTGTGCCATCTTTCATAAATCATAAAAAATAGTAAAAAAATTCCAAAAATAATAAAAATTAGTATTATACAAGTTCATTATATAACTAATTTACTGAGCTACTTAGATTGAATAATAGAAATGAAAATCTTAATCGGAAACTTCAACTCAAGTTTTGAGGCTCTTTCCTTTGTTTTTTGTCAATTCTGAATTTTGAAATCTAGCATCGCGGGCACTGACGCATGTGTATTTTCGCAAGCTTTCCGAAAAGTGGTCATTTGCTGAAATTGGACACTCGAGCGCCGTTTTATGGCCGTTTGAAGTTTCGTCGTCGTTTTTCGCCTTTTCAGTAAAGATATCGTCCCTATTCATATGTAATTTAGTGTAAATTTACCGTATTTAGCTTAATATATTGTAATTTAGCGTAATTTAACGTAATATAGTGTAATTCAACATAATTTCAAGTAATTTAGCGTATTTCAGTATAAATATGCTAATTATACATCAAAAGAAGTAATCTAACAAATAATTTAAACAAAAAATTCAAATTTTCAGTGTTAGATTTCATTATCTTGCTCTTCATAGTGTCTCTTAAAAAAAATAGTTTATAATTATAAATCACTATGAAGATAAAAGAGAAAAAAAAAATTTCTAATTATACATCACTATGAAGACACACAGTAATTTACCAGAATTTACTGTATTTTAGCGTAATTTAACATAATTTAGCGTAATTTAATGTAATATAGTGTAATTCAACATAATTTCAAGTAATGTAGTGTATTTTAATATAAATATGCTAATTATAAATCAAAAGAAGTAATCTAACAAATAATATAAACAAAAAATTCGAATTTTCTGTGTTAGATTTCATTATCTGGAAGAGAGGAAACCGGCCATAAAATAGTCGGTTTGGACATTTTTAGAAAAAGTCGGGAATCATGGGTAAATTTATTAATTTGTAATTAACTTTGGATATTAATAAAAATGTCGGTTGTATCAATGATAATAACTTTATGATGTTTAACATCAATTATAATTAATAATAATTTCTTATTTCATAATATGGAAATTGCTAATATGCTACTCATAGCATAGAGGGCCTCCGTGCTACGGCTCAATATTTGAGTTTTCGAAATTCTAACGGTCGATCCGAACCATTCAACATAATCTCCATATGAATATGTACTTGCAAATCAAATTTTACATTTTTTAGAATTTTTTACTATTTTTTTAGATAGGTAGAAAATCACTTGACCTGAAAATTCTGTACCATTAAGATCAAGTGATTTTCGACCTATCTAAAAAAATAGTAAATTTTTTTTAAAAAATGTAAAATTTGGTTTGCAAGTACATATTTATATGGAGATCATGTTGAATGGTTCGGATTGACTGTTAGGATTTTGAAAACTCAAATATTGAGCCGTAGCACGGAGGCCCTCTATGCTACGCGTATTCATAATATATACTAATTCCTTTACTTGTATAAATGAACATAGTTTATTCAATTTAATTACTTATGAAACTATGTTTAATAAAATAATGCATACAAAATGAAAAATAAAACATAGGAAATATCCCAAAATTAAATATTCTAGTGTTTCGATTTTTTCTCCTTTTCTGAAAGATTAGTGACCTTCATTTTACGATTGAATTTACAATTCTGGACGAAGCTTGAAAGTAATTAGTTATAATTTGAACATTCTGTTTTCTATAAAATGTTACATTCATGATGACAATAGAATAAGGTTATTGATGAAGCACTATAATTAAGTTGGAAGGAGAAAGTTCAGAATGCAAAGCAATGTGCTTGAATTAGAATGAAATATTATTTCACAAGATGTCAACAATTATATATAAAACATTGGAGCTCTCATTTATGTTATATATTTGGTTCCAGATTTGCTATTTTTAAACAAAGAAAAAAGCCGCGTAGACACACATTTCTTCAGCATACAACATATCCCTACAAACAGTTTTCACCATAATCTGATACATCAGTTCCTATCAATCTCTCTCCACTGAAAAAAGTAAAACAAAATTTTAGTTCTCTCTCATTACCCCTTAGTCTCTTTCTCTCTAAAAATAGGCAATGCTAACAACTCCAGCAAGAATTAACGGCTACCCCTCCGCCTCAACCGATCACCCGATATAACTTGTCCACTTCCCTTCCCGTTTCTTTCCATTATTAACCCACGTCCATCTCCTTCCTTCTGTCTCCCTCATTGTCTCGCTCTCCTCAATTCCAAACCTTAAGGGACCCACATCGCCCCTTCAACCACTCATGGCCCTCCGCACCGCCACCACCCTCCTCCTCTCCCTCCTCCTGCTATCCACTTCCATCTTGACCACAACCTCATCCCCAATCGAAAACCCGTGGGCCCTCAATTTCATTGAACCAGCCTCTGACAACCTCCTAGAGGGTACATCCTATCTGTCAACCTGCAACGGTAAAGTCGGGGACTGTGATGGGGACACGTATGAAGAGGTGGGCATGGATCTTGAGGCAGCAGTGCGCCGTAGTCTTGCATGGAGGAAACGGTACATCAGCTATGATGCGCTAAAGAAGAACCGTGTCCCGTGCAACAGGAGGGGTCAGTCCTACTACAACTGCCAGAGGGGCCGCCAAGCAAACCCATACAGGCGCGGGTGCAGTTTCATCACTAAATGCGCCAGGATCATGAACTGATGAACAACTTTGATAAACAAGCCATGTATACATGAACACTATTGATGAAGGTGACAACAGAAGAAAAGGTGTTCATGCATGGATGCATGTTTACCTGGTTTGTGTAAAAGTAAGGTTAATTTAATAAAAACATTGTGCTGTATTTGCATAGAGGTCCCTGATGATTGTTTCATTACGCTGTTGTTATTTTTTGGGGATTCATGTTTTATAATTTTATTTTATTTTTGCAATGAAAAAGTTTTCTGTAAGATGCATTGTTTGGCTGCCAGTTATACGAGTCTGATTATGATATAATTATTTAAGTTCTTTATTTTTCTCGTTTGTGGTGGAATTGGAAATTAGATATTAATTTCCATATTTTGTATATTTGTTGTTCAATATATGCTTATCTGTCAATCTATCAACTTCTTTATTGTTGTGGACTGTCATTGTTCAAATTATTGTTTCCATTGTGTTAATATTTGATGAAGGAAATGACAACAGCAAAGATGTTAATGGTCTTTGAAGGAGGTTTACAAAATGGCTAAATTTTCACTTTAGCTAATTTAGCAAACAAGCTATTATATGTGTTTCTAGGAAAAGAAAAAATTATGTATCCAAATTTGGGCTCCTAAAATACTAAGGAATTCCTAGATTATAAAAATTTGCATATTGTTCATTCATGGAAGCAGGCACGGCTAGATAGAGGTGGTCACTGGTCAGATGGGAAGATTAGGAGTGTGCTCCAATTTTCATTTGTGCTCTTAACTTAGTATTATATTGAGAGTAGAAACATAGTTGAGCTTTTGCAAGGGATAGGGTTAAATTGGTAAGAGCATAGAAGGCATCTATCATTTTTTAGTTTTATTATATATGGAAATGAGATTTAAGGTGCAGAGGCCAACATAGTCATGCTCAGAGATGAGCTTCCTTGAAGGATTTTACAAGATACAATGATGATAATGCCCATAACTAAGGGCTAAGAAGGTTTTGGATGATTAGTAAGGTTCTAATTTTTGGAATGGTGTTTAGGATGTAAATGCTTCTACTGCTTAAAAAGTTTCCATATGTATTTACTATGGTGATAAGACTACAACAGTTGTCATCTTTGTACTTCTTTGGGATTCCAAGCAGGGGCGGAGCCAGACTTTCAACTATGGGGGTCAAACGTGAATGGGGGTCAAGCATATAAAATTTTTCTACTACGAATGGGGATCAATTTCACACTATCTATAATATTTTACTTTAATCTATATTAAAATAGAGTATAAATAAAAAAAAAAATTCAAAATGAATGGGGGTCAATTGACCCCCATTCACTGTATGTGGCTCCGCCCCTGATTCCAAGTCTTGTCTGATATGGACTATATATGGAGTGATTTGGATAATCTAATAGAAACACCAAGGGGCAATTAGGGCATCTATTATTGACTTTCTTTTTGAGAAATTGGATCTTAAATTGTCAAATGACCCAACACTCAGGTGGTGTTAAATGCAATTATGAGGAATGGTAGGTTTTATCTGCAAGCAAAAGCCGCTGAAAGAAACCAATACAAAAACCAATGTGGTAAATATTAAAAACAATTTCAAAGACATCTTTCTAAAATACCTAGATTACAATAACCAAAATGCCGACATTTTTACTAATATCCAAAGTTTAATAGAAATTAATTAATATACCCAGATCCGCTGAAAAGTTATAAAATATCTGTACCGGCAATTTTCTAGTCGGTACCCAATTTAATTCAGTACCAGCCAAAAAATAGCCGGTACCCAAAATTTTTTTATTTTTTTTATTTTTTGCAACAGTACCGGCCATTTTTGGCCGGTACTTAATTTTTTTTGTTTTTTTTAAGGATGGGCATAGCATAGTTGGCTAGAAGAAAAAGTCGTAGGAAACTCGGTTGAAGTACCGATGTTTTTCTTGACAGTGTCGTATGATACTAAAGTTTTTTGTTCGCATGCGGCTAGTGAATTTAATTTGACAATAACCAGCATTCTAAAATTGAGTACCGATGCTTTATGCACGGCCTAACGACGGCAGAAGTGCATGGATGTTTCGGTGCGTCGCTGATGTTTTTGCAATGAAACATCGATGCACTTCTGCCGTCGTTAGGTCGTGCATAAAGCATCGGTACTCAATTTTAGAATGCTGGTTATTGTCGAATTAAATTCACTAGCCGCATGCGAACAATAAACTTTAGTGTCATATGACACTGTCAAAAAAAACATCGGTACTTCAATCCGAGTTTCCTACGACTTTTTCTTCTAGCCAACTATGCTTTGGTCATCCTTCAAAAAAAAAAAAATTAAGTACCAGCCAAAAAATGGCCGGTACTGTTGCCAAAAAAAAAAAATTGGGTACCAGCCATTTTCTGGCCAGTACTGAATTAAATTGGGTACTGGCCAAAAATGACCGGTACGGAATATTTTTATAACTTTTCAGCGGATCTGGGTATATTAATTAATTTCTATTAAACTTTAGATATTAGTAAAAATGTCGGACCAAAATATAAATAGTTTGTGAAGTTCTCAACAAACAAGATGAACAAAAAGAAAGTACTTTATATTGTAACCTGGCCATATCTGTTAGGTAAAACCAATGTTTTAAATGCGGTTTTCATGCGGTATGCGGAAGGCTACCGCATACCGCATAACATATGCGGATTTTTATGCAGACTTATATATGCGGATTTTAAAATGAGAATTCATATATATATTCATATGCGTGCATTTGATTTTTCTTTTTTGGCAGAAAGTTGTAGTTTGATATTAATTCTAAAAAAACGTACAATGGTTGTCAGTGACGTCATTAATTATGAATGTTAATTTCAAAATTCAAATTTCATTCGAACTTATTTTTACCAGATGATTTTGGCTGTTAATACGTTATAATTATGAGTCATTTTTAAATAAAGAATTAGCATGTTCGGCCCAGCTGTATGAAACATTTCATAAAGAATTTAAAAAATAACTAGTGGCGGCCCAAACTCATTCGGCCCAAAGAAACTTGGTTGAATTGCCATAAAGAAACAGAACTAGAGTGTCCGCCTGTCTGGTATATATGAAGCTCTGTAGTCCCACAACTCAAAATCAAAATTGTCGCTGGAGAGCTTATACAACAAGCCGGGAAATGGGATTGGGATATTGCTTAATTGGACGAATAGTTCGGATGGCAACTTAAAATTTGGTTTTGGTTAATATCGAAACCATATCCGTTTGCGGTAAGATCCGCATAGCCGGGTTTTATGCGGTCGCATTTTAAAATTTTAAAACACTGGGTAAAACGAATCCATGTCCGGGAGGTCTAATTGAAATTACTTTATTCATAGGGTCACCTTGAAGAGAATGGAGTAGGTCCGATGCCCATCGGACCTACTGTTAGGTTCTACGAGTATGATGACCGTCTGATCTAATTTAAGATCGGACCTACTGTTAGGTTCAACGAGTATGATGACCGTCCGATCTAATTTAAGATTTGTGTGCACGAAAATTGAAATAAACATGTACAAATTTTAAAACATTCTGCACGAATCTTAAAGCAAACCGATGGTGATTAAATGCATAGAACCAGAGTAGGTCCGATGGGCTCTCAAGTGCACCTTGAAAGGGAATATGCCAAGGAGGTGTAATTGAGAATTTGGACTAGATACAAGCTGGTACAATCTAAAATAATGGCAGAAGAACTTACATCTTCCAGATGATCCCAGCTAGGTTCTCTCTCTCCCTGCATTATCATATGGCATTTGTTCCTGAACAGTAAAATTATTAGTAAAAGAAAGTCAACTAATTTGCAATGACTAATCAGGAGGTAGAATAACAAGGCAAAGTTACTTGCAAGTTATACCAAACTCAAAGCACCAGATATACAACTATGGAAAAAAAAACTATATCCAATATGCTTATTCAGAACATAGAAAATATCTCAGAAATCCTTCATTGTTCGCTATTTTCTACAATCATACCAACACTACCCTGCACTATCAGTCTTATTCTCAATAAATGTAAAGGGTAGTGCAAAGGAGAGGAAAGGATCTTGGCCATATTTCCAGTTAGCAATAAGTATTTGAATTTTTTTTTTTCATGTAGAAGGGTATGAGATATTTCATGCTTTTCTAGGGTTACAAACTCAATTCTTCAGAAAGAAATGTACTATTCAACTAGGATATATTTTAATGTAAATGAACAACAATTGAAAATATGCGCTTACTTTGTAGGCCCGCCGGAGTTTTTTTTCTTCACATTCTCGCCATATGTGAAACAATTTAACAATTTGAGGTAGGATATTTAACCAAAACTCTGCGACCTTTGGGTCCTTCATGCTTTCGTGAACTTCCTAGATATTAATGAACATAAGAAAAGAAAGTGAGTAGAATCAACACATAAATTAAACCAAAGAAACAAAAACATAGAATGCATTAGTAGTATGCATCCCCCCTCACCCCAATTCAGGATTTAAATTTTGGTACTAGAATACAATAACCAAATTCCATAAACTTCATACTCACTAATTTTCCAACATAGTCTCTCAAAATAATCGACAAATACTGTCATGATTCTTTTATGGAAACCAATCATTAGTGAACAAATCAAATTACTAACAAAGAAACAATAGATGAATGTGATAATTAAGTTAAAAAAGTTTTACTTCATAGTGGTAGTCCATCTTTCTCATTATATGAGCTGCCACCCAGGGAGGTTCCATTATCTGATACCAAAAAAAAAAACTAAGAAGATTAATGTTATCTTCATTTTTTATCCCAAAAAAAGGAAGTTCACCAAAATTTTACATTATCAGCAGTATCTGGAACGATAACCCGTCTTTGTTATAAGGGCACTACATTACTCCCTGCAAATACATATTCTGAACTTCATACTTGAACTGTTAACTGAATGGGAAACTGTTGAGATTTATAATTTTATCAGGGGTTATTTGGTAAAAGTGCAATTAGAGGAGAATCTAGGGTCCTATATGTAAACGGGTATATATACCCCAACAGTGGATTAAACAATTAGGTTTTAAAAATCCAATTGAAAGAAACCCTTGATTCACATAACGCATAAGAAGTAAAACAGAAGACAATATCATTGCTTCGAATAACAAAAAATATATATGTAATGGTAAACAAGGCTCCTCACAAGTGGGACAGTCAGTTGAGGGAAGTGGCACAGAGAGACTCAAGACTGAAGGAATATGAACAAGATCAGCTCGCTTATCAACAATCGCACCTGCCACATGCTCAGCTGTTGTTTTCTCACTGCTAGATTAATACAAACTTTAAATGGCTGTTTTTTACTAAAATTTTGTTCCCATAATACCCATGAGATGACCTTGTAAAGACAATTTCTACATAATGAATATGCTATCAAACAAATAGGTGCATAGTATACCAGCACAGCAGCACTGGTCACTAGCCCTGATGGAATAACATGAAAAGAGTTATACAGGGACTGTATCAGTTCAAACAAGTGCCAAAACACGATTAGTATAAGCAAGTATGACATCAAGAGTCAACACATTACAACAAGCAATGGTCAAAACATATATAATTATGCCCCCAAATTCAAATAAAAAAATGCATAAATGATCCTTAAAATCTCTATACTCTCTACAATCCTGGTTGTTACCTAAAATAGTTTCCATGTGGTCCTTGAACTTTGTGATTTGAACCATGTAAAATTTTGGTCCTTCAGTTTTTTGCCATTCAAAAGGACCGTATGTGATGGCTTGTATAACGATACTTCCAGACAAAGATAGCAAACAGAGGTGGAGAAATCCATAAGGTACCTTCGAGGCTTCGACATAGTACTTTCTTCTCTAATTCAAAGGTACCTCAAAGTGCCAACTGCAACAACCAGCTGTAAGAAAAATACAACTCGTTACTAGAGGACCATAATTTATGATTAACTTAACAGGCTTAAGCACAAATTTCCAACCAAAAGAAACATAAAAAATACAAAGGAGATAATTACAAAGACGGCAGAGAAGGAAAGGCGAGCAGGTAGCTCAGGGATTACGAAGCCCCGGTTGACATTTCCGAAAGCGCCAGCACCGATGGCGAAGGGTGCGACAATGATCTTGCTTGTGTGACCCGATGCGATGAAACAAAAAATGAGTTGAGCATTCCTGGTATGCCATAACTGAAATACTTCTTGGGCGAACATTCAGCATTTGCACAGAACATGCATTCACTTAAATTCAAGTCATGCCAGAACTGGATTACTGAAATACAAAATCCAAAAATAGTTTAATTCAAATAATACGTAAGAACCATCTAGAAACATCATTGGGTTTGAGTTGTAAGCCAACGCCGAGAGATGTAAAAAGAATCCGAAAAGGGAACAAGGAAATTGCACAGTTTATGTTTTCTCAGGGTATGCAAAAGTTCTCTCTTCTCATCAACGACATTGTTGATTTGTTTTTGTAATTACTTACCAGCCAGCAATATTATTATTAGAGTTATACTTTGTCCCTCCGCAAATTGGTGGTTGCCAATTCTGGACTTAATTTCTAGGTAACACCAAATTGAGATTTTCTGTGTGAAATTTCTCTGCAAATTGTTTTTGATTGATTGTGGTAGTGGTTTGGGACACAAAGTTTGTTATTTAGTTGGTCAAATTTTGCGCACAGA
Organism: Carex parvula; assembly: GCA_025461045.1. NCBI lineage: Eukaryota > Viridiplantae > Streptophyta > Magnoliopsida > Poales > Cyperaceae > Carex > Carex parvula. The sequence goes on from JAJGRW010000824.1 coordinate 307,117, forward strand.
AAGTGCTTGACGAATTGCTTCACTGGTAATTAGTTGGTATTCACTCTTAACTCCATGTCATTAAATAAGCTTTGCAAGAGAACGAAACCAGGCGAAGATAAAGCCAACTGCTTGGTGAGAAGGGTTTAGTCGACCGTCAACGAACTTGGTGAGAGACGGTTGAGTGCGAAGGACGCGAGGGGGCGACACACGAGCTCTCCTCTCTTCTTCCTCTTGAATTTGTGGAAAATGAGAAGAGAGCAAATAAAAAGAGATAACGGTCCTAACGGAGACAGACACACTGGTTAATATAATTTCCCGTCTAAGCGCATCAGCGCTCCATCACAATCAGTATAAGTATTCACACGAATCAAATAGCTAATCTAATGGCAGCTGAGTTATGCTCACTTAATTTGGCTGTCTGGGCGCTGCGCCTCCTTTTTCTATTATTTCTTCGGAATAATAGAAAATCTGCAACCGTTCAAACTTTTTTATATGCGAATCTCAACAAAGTTTTTCATGCACAAATCTCAATAAAAATCAATAGTTGAGATCGGAATAGCAGGTTCATGTTATTCCAACAACAGATTGATTTCCTTTTTTGTGTGATAGTGCGCGTAATCTCTGAGATATCTTATATTTTGTGTGACCAACATGACCGGTGCCTATTGGGGATAGTGCAGGGCCGGTATTATTGAAATTAGTGCATAACGTATTTGAACGGTTGAGATTTTCCAAAAAATCACGCAAAATATGAGATATCTCAGAGAATGCGAATTCCGCTAAGCCTGGGACCAATTGAATTACCTAGATCATATGCACAGGACGGTTGACATGCATGTTGAAAATAACATATGATATGTAATCCTCAATCTCTAACTTCCTAAATAAATTCTCCAATGAATTTTTATTTTCATGCTAAATGTACACTGAGAAATAGTCAAGTGTTCAAAGAGTTTGGATAACGAACATGAAAGATCAACACAATTGTTGATAATTTTTATAACGCATTTTGATTTGATCAAAATCACGAAAAAGTTGTCACAGTATGTCTTCACCGAAACAGAGAGAAGTGTACATTGGTATTTTTATAATATAGATGCGTATTAACATAACAAAAAAGTGTGTTTCGACACAATATAAAAAGTATGCAATATAAGGAGTATGAATAGTTGATGGGAATGATTATCGGACCGTTTGAAAATTTGAAAGTCTAATTATAAGAATTTGTTTGAGTGAGCCTATGGTGCTATGCATAGCATGGATGGGGTCCGTGCTACGGCAAAAAATTTGACTTTTTAAAATCCTAATGGTCGATCCAACCGTTCAATATGATAACCATATGAATATGTACTTGCAAACTAAATTTTATATTTTTTCGAATTTTTTTACTATTTTTTTAGATAGGAAGAAAAATCAGTGTTTTCTGAAAATTCTGGACCATCAAAATTCTACCTATCTAAAAAAATAGTAAAAAAATTCGAAAAAATATAAAATTTAGTTTGCAAGTACATATTCATATGGTTATCACATTGAACGGTTGGATCGACCATTAGGATTTTAAAAAGTCAAATTTTTGGCCGTAGCACGGACCCCATCCGTGCTATGCATAGCACCATAGCCTCACTCAATTTGTTTTATCTAAAAAAAGAATTATTAAAATCGGTAAATGACAGAAATTGTTATTTTAAAAAATATTACTATTACTAACGAAAATATCTGCGAGGAAAATATTTCTATACTATTAAGCACATTTATTCGAGCGGATAAAAAACAAATTCTTGTAACTACAAAATCAAAACTTGCGGGAGGTCTATCTTCCGAGGAAATAAATCAGCTGAAATTCTGAGATCGGGTATTGTTCACTCTGAAATCCAGCTATTGAATTTTTTTCGAAAATGCATCTCGAACCATCTAATTTTTCCTTGCACGTATCTCGGAACAGTTTAACAGTTGGATTCGGATTACAGGAATTTCAGGATGAACAGTACCGATCTCAAATTTCAGCAGATTCGGATCCATCTTCCGATGATTGATAATGTTATGAAAAAGAGGAAGGTCGATTCCTAATATATGTACACATGCATTACCGACATAATGTGAAAGAAATGTACGTATAACACACAGTTCCAGATTGTACTTTGACGAAAGGTTTCGAATCTATTGTTTGACGATAAATTTTATTATTGTTCAAAAGTACGAAGGATTAGTAATGCCATAAGATATATATATATATATATATAGGGGTGTAAATGAATTTGTGAAGACAAAAGTCACGGACGAGCGGGCGAAAACTAACTATTGTTTTGTTTCTGCTGATCTATCAATTTTGTAACTATTTTTTTCCATCCCAATAAAGTTCATTCATGGTTCTAAGAAATGGAAATTTTTTATTGATAGTAATTAATAGAAAAGAAGAGTGACAAATGGTAAGATTACAATAATATTTATATTAGTAGTAAGATTAGTAGAATTTTTACTGATTTTAACTTTTTTTTTAATCTGATGTATAGATAGAGATAATTCTTATATTTGATTTCTAGTAAAATATGAAAAGTTTTTCAAAAAATAGATGAAATATTTTTGATATATCTAAATTTTAAGATACTTTATCTATTTTTGTAAAAAAAATTATTTTACTATAAAAAAAAATGATTTAGATCGATAAAAATTCTACTAATTTTACTACCAATATAAATATTACTTTAATTTTACCATTTGTCTCCCTTCATTTCTATTAATTACTACCAATAAAAATTTTCCCTAACAAATGATCGATGTCGATGAGGGGACTTGATCTACCTATCTCAACAATTTATATATAACATATTTTTTAAAATACTTGTAAAGCAGGAGACACGAGTACAGGAGACATTAATCAGCCATTTATAATATATATGTTTGACAACCATACGCATCACCGTCAAAGCCAATCGATCGATGTGTGGCTCTCTCGGATTATGGTCCAGTTTATTATTATAATTAATTAATTTAGTAAGCCTCAGAACACAGTCAGCTTCATTAATATTAATTACAGTGAAATAATACTGTCAGCTTTGTTAGATCTTATGTTTAGATGCGTTATTGTTTTATTAGTTTTTGTATATCGAGCTCGACATATTTAATGTCATATATATAAAATTATAAATCATTGTCTAATAAGCGGGTACTTCTATTTTAACTAGGAAAGCGTGTGTAATTGTACCCATCTGACGAGAACGGAGTAGGTCCGATGCCCATCGGACCTACTTTTAGGTTCAACGAGTATCATGACCATCCGATCTAATTTAAGATTTGTGCGCACGAAAATTGAAACAGATACACACGAAGTTTAAAGCGTTCTGCATGTATCTTAAATCAAATCGATGGTGATTAAACCCATCGAACCAGAGTAGGTCCGATGTCCATTGGACCTACTCTCAAGGCCATCTGACTCATGTTGACAATCACACATCTACCGTACGTCTCATTCATAAAAGCTTTTAAATGTAGATGTTGTGAGCTCAAATCTCCAACTAAAACTCAAATAAAGAATTATAGACCTTTTATATACAACTACCAAAAAAAAACAAAAAAAAGGATCTATGTTTAAATCGAAGATTATGTACATGATGGTTCCTTAATTTTAATAACACAATCAAACTAAAGGAATATTCAAATTGAGTAATTTGGAGCAAGATCATGGGACTCTTGATGCACGTGGCTAACCTTAATTAACTCGTATTTCTAGGGAGAGCATAGCTGGATATAGAGTGGGAAAAATGGCACGGCGGAGCCGGCTCCGTCACGGAACGGCACGGTTACGGCACAGAGCGGCATGGCACGCATGTCAGTTACATGCCGTGACTCGCGTGTCCCGTGCCGTGCTCATCTTTTGAAACTTTGGCACGGCACGACACGACACGTAGTCACGCGAGTCACGTGTAATTAGGACCATTAGATATTGATTTAGTTGTGAATCTTGAATAAACTAACCTAAATTATGATTAAAAGTCACGCGAGTCACCCGAGTCACATATGGTCACGGCACGTTTAGGGACGGCGTGACCATTCGCGTGCCCTGACCACATCTTGATATTTTGGTCACGGCACGGCACGGCACGAGACCAAAATCACGGCGTGTTAGTCATGGCACGGCACGGCACGTTTTTCTACTCTAGCTAGATATACCATATATATTACCATTTAAGTTACTTGACCAATGAGTAAAACCTTCTGTCATTTATTCAGTTGCTAGCCATTTCACCTCCAAGCCCTACTCTCTACCTAGGTACTCAGGTAGGTAGGAGATCAAGAGACAGCATCTGTGTGCAAAGAGAAGAAAGACGATAAAATGCCGACAATCGGCTTCTCTATCAGGCAACTTCACTCTTCACTACTTCTTCTTACCATTTTCATGCTTTCGAATACCATGTTAGCGATGCAAGGTTCGTATGCAGATGTTGTGACAAAGCAGTTCACTAGCCTCAACCCACGGTCTGGCAGTCAGTTCCTGGCTGGAAAAGGCACCCGTTGTAATTCAGGCAATGTAATGGAGTGTACCGCACCCAATGGCAGTACCGATCAGCTGAGTTGCTGTAGTAAAATGTGTACTGATGTGCTCTCTGACATTAAAAACTGTGGATCATGTGGCAAGCAGTGCCCTTTTGGGCAGCTTTGTTGCATGGGGACATGCACGACTGTGGCGTATGATGAGGAGAACTGTGGCAGTTGCGGGTTAGTGTGTCAAAATGGGTCTATGTGCACGTATGGCTTTTGCGGTTACGCTACTTGAGGCTGTGCATGGAATTGTGTCATGGTTCGGTCGGTTTACGGCTTGTGGATGATTCAGGAGTATCCTTGTCAGTTTATGGACAGAAGCTCTCTGTTCAGTTAGGTTTAGTTTGTCATAGTCATACAGCATTTGTTACCAAATTAAACATTATGTAAGCATTATTAAATGAGTTTTACTTATTTCTCCACCTTTTGTTATTTTCTAGTATTAATAATCGTTTGTTCTTAGATAATATTTATCTTTTCTTTAGCAGTTTTGTGAGGCAAGAAAAATAAAGTTTGCTGCCTTCAAGTACAATTGTGCAACTCTGATAATGTATATAAGGAATACACTGGAATACTTTTAAACTGAGGATCTGTATGTCAATGTCATCCATGGTGAACAAATACATTTTAAATATATTGATTAAATTTTCATTGCTTTGTCACCTGTTTCTTTGCATTCACTCTTGTAACATCTCTTATCGAAGAAGACAATCTCGTAATACAAACAAACACTATTGCGGTGGACCATTCGATTTGTGATGCAAAATCGGATGCACAAATAAGCAAAACACACAACTTGTCGGCGTACTTTCTCATTTTTTTTAAGAATAACTGATAAAAAATGAGAAATGATGAATTTGAAAAAGTTGTCAGTAACAGAATACCAGTTGGTAAGAACCAGTGCTGATTTGTGGGGTTACAAATGAAATTGCCCCACAAACATAAGATGCAAATAACCAAAACACCTAATTGTTAGGCATACTTTTTTCTTTCTCTTTTTTTTTTAAATAAAAAGTAACTGATGACAAATGAGAAATGAAGAATTTGAAGTGTTACTTGTCCATACAAAACTACAGGTGCTAAGAACGGAAATAAATCAGCTGTTATTCCAAGGAGGGAATAACAGGAACCTGTTATTCCGATCCCAACCGTTTAAAGTTTTCAATGCGCGAATGTCAACGAAGAAACTTTTTCATGCGTGAATCTCAATGAATATCAACGGTTCGGTTGAGATCGGAATAACAGGTTCCTGTTATTCCAAAAGATTTATTTCCGCTAAGAACCAGTGCTAATTTGTAGCGCTACAAATGAAATTGCCCTTTCAATGGAAAACAACAAAGACAAAAAAAAAAATAGATTTCGATTTAAGAAAACCTCATTTGACTTTGTTATTAGTTTATTCTTGACTTTTCTGTGTCAGAGATTCTGCAAATCTAGTGGCCCTCTTGCTCACAAAAATGTACAAAAACAAATATATTCTAGTCTTCTCAGCATACCACACAACTTGGTACAGTAGCAGCATGCAATTCTTTAACAGACCGGATAGTGCCTGCTCCGTGTCCAAGAGAGTGCTTTGAGATCTACATTTGCTCATACCACAACTATTTCAAATGCAGAATATATGACACATATTGGCAAACACATTTGGAATTCACATCTGAAATCTCTTAAAAAAAAAAATAGAAGCAATAAAAATATGTACTTGTTTACTGGTTCGATTGTTTAGAGTCAAGGGGAGATGAAAATAGTGCCGAATTTTTATTAATAGGAAATTAAATAAGAAAATATTGACAATGAGGAAGGTTTTCGTGGAAATTCAGAATGTAGGAAAAACTTCATAGTCCATAACGTCCAGGGGACGTTATGGACCATCACGGCCCGACTAGCGAAAACGGCTTAATTCTAATTAACGGAATTAAAACGGGACGTTGTGGAGTATCACGACCTGCTGTCCGTTATGGTGTTCAATGGCATGTCAACGAAAAAAAAAAACTCTGGCCGTTTTGATCTATCGTGGCCTGGCACAGTGAAAAAAAAAAGCTGAAGCTATATCTGGAATTAAAATGAATTTACTCAAAATTGAACTATATCTCATTCATACAGATGGCACACCTTATGCCGATACATTTCAATGTAAAGTAAGAGTATTTCCATTTAAATATTTAGATTTACCTTTACATAATCAAAAACTAAGTATGGATGATTGGCAATTTTAAGTAGATAATGTAGAAAGTAGGTTACAAAATTGGAAAGGTCAACTCTTATCAATAGGTGGTAGACTCACTCTCCTAAACTCAGTACTTTCAGCTATTCCATTCTATACTTTGTCCGTTTATAGAGCACCTAAAAACATAATTAGAAGAATTAATTCTATTAGGAATAGGTTTCTTTGGCAAGGGACTGATAGGTCTAGGAAAAAATATACTCTAGTTAATTAGTCTAAGACATGTCTAGATAAAAAACATGGCGGTTGGGGTATTTTAGACTTACACCACATGAATATCTCTTTGTTGTTGAAATGGTGGTGGAGGTTTCATGATAACTCCTATCAATAATTATGGAAAACTGTGATTCAACATAATTACTATCAACTGGCTCACAATTTACCATTTTCTCATTTCTAGAAAACAATTATGAAATTAGAACAATTAGGGAAAGTTAGTATTACCTTTGAACCTAGACATAACTCCACTTTATCTTTTTGGCATACTCTTTCGATTGGAAACTGTAGTTTAGCTACTCAATATTCTCAATTATACAAAATTTGTACTACCCATCAAATTACAATTACAGCTGTAATCAATTCACAAGGTTCTGTCTTAAGATTTAGAAGAAGATTAAGTGGTATTTTACTTGTAGAATGGCACCAATTACTGGTTCTCATTAGTTCTTGTAGTTTTACTCACTTTGTAGATAAGATTGCTTGGGATGTTTACTGTTAGATCTATCTATCAAGTTCTTAATTTCAGAGGCATTAGTAAGAATAGATATATTATTCGGCAGGAACTTTCAATACCCAAAATTAAGCTTTTCAACGGGCCATTTTAGACCAGCCCGGCCCAAAGAGTTTCAGTTGAGTCGATATTTAATCCCTTGCTATAAATTTAAGCGGCATCACGGGGTACAGAATGCTATTTGTTTAAACCATTGACATTAAAGATGGACGGTCGGAGTTCTAATACATTTGTTGCAATTAGAGTGTGCCCCCATTTGGTTTCGAACTAATATGTGTGCAAAAAATTAAACTTTAAATTATTCGTAAATTTAAAAAATTTCGAATCCAACAGTTCGCATTGAATATCGAATCGAACTTGATAAGATGCTTGTTTGACTCTTCAATTGTGTATACTACAAATAGTAGCAAGGGAAAAAAATAATAATTGCTACCTTATGCCATCAATGATCAATAATTCCAATTTGATATTTTTTTAAATTTTATACATCAATCATTGGAATGCATTGCATGACAGTCTTAATAAATTTGACAGTTGGCTTTCTTTCTTGGAGGGTTTTAAATAAATTCAAATTGTTTATTTGAGATCGGAAACTCAGATCAATTTTGGATTCGTGTCAATGGTACTTTTTAGCCGTTTACTCGATCCGTATCATATTCGATAAGGCAGGTATGGGTAAATTTTTTTTTCGTTAGCTTATTGGATATGGGTATGGATAAATTTTTTTTTCGTTAACAAAATGAGTAAAGATATGGATAATGACTATTTTATACCTGTTATCTTAGAAAGTAATTATAAAATCTAAATATATATTCAATTCAATTTTCAACCCTAAATATGTATTTGTGTTTTTGAATTTTCTTTCTTTATAAAAAAAAATTTAGTTGGAATTGATTGCTCATTTATTTTTATTAGAAATGTAATTACATATGTGTGAAATGAATGAGTTTTTTTTATATTTAATTTGTAAAATATAATAAAATTAATTATTATATTAGTATTATTCGTTATTTATCCGCTACCGTTTCGTAACCTGATAATATTAACGGGTAAGGATAGCATAGAGTAAGATCAATTTTTAATGGGTATGGATAGAGTATGGGTAAAGTCAATTTTAATGGTTATGGGTATGAAAATGCCTCCACCAAACCCATACCGTACGTATTGACACCCCTAATTCTTACTATATAGTGTTTAAATTTTATAGTGAAACGTCAGGTTTTGACTTAAATTGTCTAATTTTAAACAGACATTTTATATTCAATATCTGAAATGTTCCAATTCATTTTATACGAAGTGAAGCCGATTTGCCCGGACAGATTCAAGTTGGCTAAGCCACCCTATGATTTTAAAATTTTAATTATGTATATTGAAATTTAATACAATTTTCTGTATAACTTTTTATATACTCTAGCTCCTCTCAATAAAAAAACAACAAATATTTAGTTGTAGCCTAGTGATTGGAGCTATTTTTTGTGATTGAGATGACTTAGATTCAAAGCTAACTCACCACATATTGTGAATTTTAATTTTCAGCCACTCCATCAAAATTTTCTAATTCTGTTCTTGTCGATTTGGATTTAACTCTGATATGTGCCATTAACTCATTATAAGAGACATGCAGATACTCTTCTTTTTTTTTAAAATCTTCTCAAAAGCTGCAAAGTTGTGAGGGGGAATCGAATTCTCGACTTTTGGATACAATAGTTCTAGCACTTTTTCCTAGCCAACTGTGCTACCTCCCCTTTGACACGCAGATACTCAGAGTCTGATTTTCTTTTTTACTTATTTCTTTGTTTTAAAAAATAAATATTATTTGTCGTTGCAAATGACAAAATGACGTACTAATATTTATCATTGTTGTTCAAAAAAATATGCAATTTTATTTGTCGTTCAAAATAAACATAAAAATAAAAATATCAAGTAAATGAATCAAAATGAAGCATTATGAAATATATAATGAATTATGTGATCCATTAAAAGTTAAAAATAGAAACAGAAAGAGAAATAAATATGACCCATTATTGTTATTTTATTTATTGCTCGGAACAGATGAACCATACGTATTCATATGCAAGCATTAATATTCTGTACTTAGTAGCTACCCCAGCAAATCCCGACATTTTTATTAATATCCAAAGCATTAATATTTATGCCCAGAATTTTGGGGTTTCGCCAAAAATACCGTATTTTAGGTTTCGTCGTTGTTTTTCGCCGTTTCAGTGAAGATATCGTCCCTATTCATATGTAATTTAGCGTAATTTACCATATTTTAGCATAATGTAATGTAATTTAGTGTAATTTAACTTAATATAGTGTAATTCAACATAATTTCAAGTAATTTAGCGTATTTTAGTATAAATATGCTAATTATATATCAAAAGAAGTAATCTATCAAATAATTTAAACAAAAAAATTCAAATTCCAATCTTAGATTTCATTATCTTGCTCTTCATAGTGTCTAAAAAAAAAAGAAAAAAAAAGAGAGTAAACCGGCCATTTTATAGCCAGTTTGGGCATTTTTGGCGAAAGTCGGAAATTTTGAGCATAAATATTAATTTCTAATTAACTTTGGATATTAATAAAAATGTCGGCAGCAAATCTCTCACCCTCCAAACCCAAAAAGAAAAAGAAACAAAGAGAGGGTAGGTAATATTATAAGAGACCTCTAAATTTTTTAATTTGTGATAAATTAGTTCTTAAGTTGTTTATTTTGAATCAACCCAGTCCCTCTCCTCCTCAAGAAAAAATAAATACACAATTAGTGGCAATAATCTCTCTTTACCGACAGCAAATTTATTATTTGATGCCCAGCTTTATGTTTAAATTAGCATAATACATTGAGATGTTTTAGTATATTTAAAATATGAGGGATGTTTCTATGGACATAAGGATCTATTTGTAAAATGAACATTTTTCATTTCCAAAGTTCAAACAGTCGATCCGACAGTTCACCATTATCTCCATATTAAAATGTACTTGGAGGTCAAATTTTACATTTGTTTGAATTTTTTTACTCTTTATTAAGTATTTTACAAAACTAGTCAAATTCAGACCATTGAATTTTGTACCCATCTTAATAATAGTAAAAGAATTCAAAAAAATGTAAAATTTGACCTCCAAGTACATTTTAATATGGAGATAATGTTGAACGGTCGGATCGACTGTTTGAACTTTGAAAATGAAAATATGCTCATTTTACAAATAGGTCCTTATGTCCATAGAAGAATTTGCCTTAAAATATTTATGATTTTTGACTTTTTTTACTTTGTGGAAACTTGGTTATTTTTAACTGCTGACACTTGATTATATATTCATATACGAATTGTCTGCTATATATGTCGTTTTTATTTTATTTGCGTGCATGTAATTTAATAGGATATATACTATCATAAATAAATCAAAATTGATATTGTGAAGAATGATTATTAAGTAACAATTGATATTGAAAGTTGCAAAGTATTAAATTCATAAAAATATTTAAATAAGAATAAATTTATCAAGAAAATATTAGTAACTATATACTTAAAATTGATCAATAAATAGTAAATTAACTACTGAGTGGTCATTTCACTCAATAAATAGTAAATTATATACTATATTGCATATAGTATATTCTAAGAAAAAATTAATATCATGTGTTACGGCTAGGGGTGAAAACAGAGCGAACACAGAGCGGACAGTGGTAAAATTATATTCATATTTTTTTTTTTCTGAATACGGATACGGATCGGATACCACCGGATACAGATACAAATACAGATCGAATCAGATATTTATTAAAATAATATTAAAAAATACTAAAGTTCATAATATTTATCTAATTTTAATGGTGAATAACAATATTTTTCATAATATATATTGAAATATATGATATATATTTACTTTTCGGATACAGATAATTGAAACGTAAAATCATATCAGTATCCATATCCACACAGATATTCGGATATCGGATATTCACATATGATTTTTCAAATACGAATCGAATACGGATCGGATATTATCCATACCGTTTTCACTCCTACATATGTAGCTTTCAATAAAAAAAAAGTAATTACTAGATGCATCTTGAAACACATAATTGCATATGCTTTTTGTTGGAATTTTGATGTGGAAACAATGTAATGGAATATTTCTTAAAAAGTTTTATTAGATTAATACTAAAGTGTTTAGATCAATACCGATGAAATTTAATCAATATTATAGAGATGGATTAAATATAGCTTGAAACAAGCGTTTTAGGGGCTGGCAATGCAATCAACAGTGTGTTTAAGGCTTTGATGTGTTACAGGGAAATAAATCTGCTGTGATTCTAAAAGAATTGCGGACTGTGTGATTTCAAATTTATTCTTTTATTTTAGAATGCACGAATTTCAACTATACTTATTTTTTATGCACGAATTTTCAAACAAATAAATGGATGAATTAGAATAACAGAATTGTGTGATTCCAAAAGAATCACAGCATATTTGTATCTGTGTTACAGCGTGGTTTACAATGAATTCGGATCCATTGAAATAACCCAATTTTTGGGTTTTAAATCGGGACCGTCCAATTCGGATCCGAGACCATCCATTCCGATCCGAGCGCACACATTCCGACAACAGATTTGAATTCCGAGACGATCTCGAGCGATAGAATCGAATTGGACGGTCCGGATCGAAAACCCAAAAGTTGGGTTACTTCAGGGGATCCGGACCCGTTTACAACTCAAGGCCCAACTATTACAACGCAGTGTAGCTGGTTGCCAAGTGCCAACAAATCAGGGCTAGAGGTGTCTCTTTACCAGGAGAAATTTGGGTCCCATGGGCATGGGACCCAAAGTGAGTTCGACAGATTCGCTCACCGTCCGATCTGCTTTAGAATTTATGCCCACAACTTTCGCGTCTGCTTTAAAGTTCTTACGCACGAATCTTACAGTGGATCGGACGGTTCCAAAACCCATCGGACCCAAGCCTTTCTCCTCTTTACCTGTTTTATCTGGTACTTTGATCTTATACGCTTCTAATTTCTTGATTCAGAAGCATGACATTGAAATACATGTAGACGCATTAATTAGAGAGGTTTTGAAGAGAGAGAATTTGGAGAGTACAAACGCGTCTTGTCATCTTCCAGACAACAAAATGCCCCACATCTTTAATTATGCCAGCGGATTCCATTACGGTTTACATTGAGTTAGGTTTCTTAGATATTGTTTGATTAATTTTGATCTCTATAATATTGATTGGGAGCCCACATTTGTCTAATGTATGAATCACACCGCGATTGCTGTTTTATGTTGGGATCGATGAAGTTTGTATTCTGCATATTGCATTACGGGGAAATTTGGAGTTACAAGAGGTACACCCTTTTATATAATTATATACATTGGTAATTAATGAATATTTGATGTATGAGATAATTTTGAGAAGTACCAGCCAGTCAGTACTAGGCACAAAATTGGTGGTATTGTATTAATTGTGCTTAAATGACTAACTGTGTGCTGCTGGTGTACCTAGAATAGATATATAGACAACATATTAACCAAAATCCCAGAATAGAAAGAAAAAATAGGAAAAACAATACATATATTTGCGTTCTTATGAATATTTCTATATACGCATCATACATATCTAAATCAGTATTGTAAAAAAATATCTTTTGAAGCTGATTAGTCGTTGGCGGTGATCAAACTATCACAGATAATCGGCCAATTATTTGTAATTATGGCTAATTATTCCCGATTAATCATTTGACGGTACCTTGTCCGTCCGATGAGTGCATATCGTTTTCTACAACACTGATTCTAAATACATATGTGCACCTACAAAGGAGATGTACTAATAATATATGGGGATAAATTGACTCTCATTTTTTTTTTTCAATTTTTTTGTATTTATAGGTGATTTTCTATATATTTTAGAAGAAAATTGTATAGATACTGCAAATTGATCTCCAATTGCAGTAAAAAAAAAAATTATATTATTGACTCCATTCACATTGACCTTCATAGTTCGAAACTCTTACTCAGTCTCTGTGCACCTACATATCCCATATGCAAATGTTGTTTTCTAATATGTTACTAATCAATTTGTGTTTTTAAAACAAATTAGAATTTCCCACAACTATATTCATAATACGACTGAACATTAATTTCAACGCAAATCCCATGGGATTTCATAAAATCTTAAACAAGTTGGGATAAATTTCCTATGACCCGTTCGGTGACCACTTTTATTTATTTGGAATGATTTTTGTTCTATTTCTCATCTTTTTATTTCCAACTAGTACAAAATCATGAGAAAAATAGAATCAAGTTCAACTCAATTTTTTTTTTCTCACGGTGGGACGCAAGCGACTAATAAAGATTAAGGTGGTGTTTGGTTGTGGATAAAACTAATAAGGTCTAATTTGGTTATTCTAACTTAGGCGATCTAAATTATTCATGTTTGATTGATGTTTAAAGTTATACATTAAGCTATTTCTTATTTAATAAGAATTTGATAGCTTAAGGTATTATTTGATATTGCAAATTATTTTGTCTTACAAAATTTATAATATCAATAATAAAATTATTTTTCGTATTTTTTTTCATTTTGGTTGAAATGAAATGTACAACAAAATGAGTTATGTACAAATTAATTATATATCTTAGATATGCACATTGCATTTAGTGAATCTTGTTTGATTAAGCTTATTTGTATACCAATATATTTTGTCAAAAATATGTTGGGTTGCTGAACAAAAAATATATTTATTTGTAGTACACTTTCAAAAATTATTTTCTAGATTACATATTTTGTTAATTTAGAAAATTATGTCATTTTTAAAAAAATGTTGATTCTATAATTGATAAAGTTATAAGTTTCTTTACGCTTAAATGGAAACAAAATTTTATATTTCTTAAAAAGTGATTAAAAATAATAAAAACAATATAAAGTTAGGCTTCATATTCAAATAAAATTAAACCACCTTGAAAGATGGATTAGTTTAGACTAATTTAGACTAGCTTAAAAGTCAGCTTGTTCCATCTTAGTCCAGCTCAATTAAACCACGTTTGACGAAATAACTGAAACCTAAAGTCCTTATTCCACTATTTAGTTCACAACCAAACATAACCTAAAGGTTAACGTGTTTGTGATATCACCAATGAGATAATTGAAAGCAATTAGATGGTAAAGTATATGTTGATTCGTCTTTTTTAAGTATATAGACTTGATGATTTTAATAAGATCTATTTTTAATGATACAGCGAAAATTGGTGCCAATTATTATATTTTTCTAAAAAAAAAGATATGTAAAATTTTCTTTGCTACAAAACAGAAAAAAAAATGCAAAATATCTTAATTTTTCATATTATAAAATATCTTGAAGACATCTCCAATTTTTTATTTACCCCTTAAGTCTTAAATTTATTTTATTTATCCCTTAATTTTTGCCACTGTTTCTTATTTACCCATCACTTAATCAATTCTAAATTATCTCTAGTTAAATTATAAAAAAATCTTAATTAAACTTTAATTAGAAAAGTAAAAGACAAAATTGCCCTTTTTCTTTTCTACATCTACGCCGAGATCTTCAGAAAAAAAAATCCTGTTGCAAAGCTCTTCGTCTGGCAAAGAATCGTGGCCAATAATTTCGTGATTACCGATTCTGCTTTACAAACAAAGTGAAAGTTATTTATTAATAAAAAAAAAAGGTAAATCGATAATTGTTGGCATGTTGTGCAAAAACAAAAAAAACAAAAGGGTGAAATGAAAAAGCAAAAAATGAAAAATGAAACCTAAGCACAACACCTGTCCTGACAGCTTGCTTCAAGCTCTCAAGCCTGTTCTTTACGTGTTTTTTTTACTTTTTCCTTCTTCTCAGTATTCTCAATTGAAGTTTGATAAGTATTAATTATGGATGAGACGACAAAGAAGTAGCTTTCTACCCAATATTTTTAGAGAGAAATTGTTTCGAGCGACTAAAAAATCTAGGGTTCTGATAGCCAATATTCTCCTCCTCTTCCTCCATCTAGCTCCACTGTGAACTTAGCTCCATTTTTTTTCACACTTTGTAATTTTCATCCCGACACAACACCTCTCCTCTCTCTCAGTTCTACTTTTTCGAGCGGAGAAGAAAATGAGGGAGGGGAGAGAAACTGGAGCAAAGAGTGCGGTATCGTCAGAGCTCAGAGTGTAGAGTCCTCGTCTCGATTGAAGCGTGACGGTGAGTAGATTCAACCGTTGTCGGAGCGCGGCGGAGGTCGAAGAAACGGATCCGGTCGTGGAGCGAGATGGCGATTAAAGTATTAGGGTGAACATCTCATTGAAGCGTGACAGCGAGTAGATCCGGTTGCCGTCGGAGCGCAGCGGCAATCGAAGAAGCGGATTCGGTCGAGAAGCCAGATGGCGATTAAAGTATTATGGTGATCAACATTTCGATTGAAGCACGACAGTGAGTAGGTCCGGTTGCCGTCGGAGCGCGACGGCGGTTGAAGAAACAGATCCAGTCGTGGAGCGAGATGAGGATTAAAACTATATTAGTTTAGAAGATTTTATGAAAATAAAAGAGTAGATTCAGAAATTACGGTCATTTGAAATATTGTAAATACGTTCTTCTATCACTGAAATTGTTAGTTGGCATTTAAAGCTACTAACTTTTAGAAAAAATTATGGATGAGATGAGAGCGTCAATAAACTTAGTAGTATTCTCCTCGCCTGAATCATGCTCTGTTGCAAAGAGATGTTGTGTACTGATCGGATCGAATGGGCTCTGATTGTACAGTGGAGACGGAGCCCTAATTCTCATCTCAGCGTAGATGTAGAAAAGAAAGAAAATAAAAAGGGTTATTTTGTCTTTTACTTTTTTTAATTAAAGTGCAATCAAGATTTTTTATAATTTAACTAGAGATAATTTAGAATTGGTTAAGTGATAAATAAATAAGAAATTGTTGGGAAACAAATAAGATAAATTTAAGACTTTGAAGGTAAATAAAAATTAAAGATGTTTTGAAGGATATGTAAGAAATTAATTCTTATTATTAATAACAGAGATATTAAATAGTTGAATGAATGACTTGATTCTCCAATATTTACTCAAATATAAAAAAAATAGAAGTTTAAATGTGACATGTCAAGTACATCAAGAAGACTAGTTTATTAATTCATCATTGAAGTTAGTAGCCGATTTGAGTCATCAAGATGAATAGCTTATGAATCTTCTTGATATCTAAGTTCATGTTCATGATAGCTTCATTCTTTTTTTTTTTTTTATACTTCTCTAGTTTTTATTTTTACTCTTTTGTTCACGTGCGTGTTGAAAAAGTTCCCCGCAAGCCTTGCATGAATAACTACAGGCTTCAGCTATGTTTCCACTGTCACTTTACCTCTGTTTCACATTTCAAACCAGCGGTGGCCTATAAATAGTGCGAGATTTTTAATGGATACTGCCTTCTCAATCGCTTTTAGAATCGCTATCGGTTTGGAAGTCACATCCTCTTAGGTTACAGGACCGAGTACAATTGAATCGGACGGTCCAAATTTTTTTTTTAACTTGGCACGAATCTCAAAGCACAAATAATACTGCCCCTGAACCATCCCGAGCAAGCACTGGCTGAGAGTAAATCTGGGCCGTACCTCCGTTTCAATTGTTTCCACTGTCACCTCACCTCTGGTTCTGTAGCACATTTCAAACCAGCGGTGGCCTATAAATAGTGCTCAGCTAGTCTTATAGAATTGAAGTAGCTAGTGTATATTTCTAAAGGGGTATTGAACATTAGAGAAGCAAAATGGAGGAAATTAAAGATCAATGCCTCTTGTGGGATGAGGAGCCTCCGGTGAGCCCGACGGGGCAGTACTTCAATAGCTCGGCACTCTCAGTTAGTGTCTTGGCGGTTTTCGAGTTTGAGATACCGATTGACGACTCACCTACAGTTGATACACTTGAGAATACATTCCTACCAATCAATCCACGCTTCTCTTCCATTATGGTTAATTTCTACCTCCTTTATTAATTATGTCTTTTTCCCCTTTGTATTGTCATTTCTTATATATTGTTCTTTCTTCCTTTGTGGCATTTATCTAGTTTCTAATTGTTTGTTCTAGTTCAAAGCAGTGTGAGACAAATTAGTGCATATTCTTTTCTTTGCTACACGAGTCACGACTGGTGCACGAATTCTATTTTCTTGAAGAAATAAATATGTTGCATATATACATCGAATTCTTTTTAAGTAAACTTTAGAAGTGCTCCTCATGCGTGTTTTGGTGATAGCTACTTCTGTAATTTGGTAGTTGGAGAAACAACCAAGGAGTGATTGCTATTAATTTGAAAGTAGAGCATTACTTATCTGACCTACCTGTCATTCTTTTCCTGTACGATGCTCTGAGTTGATGTCAATCCAAATTCAAAAAAAAAAATTGATGCCAATCCATTTTTATCTTTAGCACGGTTCAGCAGATGTTTCAATTACCACCTATGCATTTATTTCATCTATATAATCACCCTTTCCAAAATTTACTAAATTGATATTAATTAGGAGCATGAAAAGCAAAAAAAGATAAAATTGATTAATTTTTGCTTCTTTTGTTTATGTATCAATTTTGTATCGCTTGGTTTGATGTTGTAGGATTTTGATAGCTTGTTGTCTCTCCGACATCACACCGCAATATTTTTTTAAAGAAAATTTGTCTGTACATTAACCAGTTTTTTTCTCAAGCAGATAAAAGATGAAAATGGTGTAACAAGATGGAAAAAGGTCAAAGTCAATTTAGAAGACCACATAAACATCCCTTCTTTCCCTCCCAAATTGGAGCTCTACGATGACTATGTGAATGACTACATGTCCAAAATTGCACTCAATCAGCTTTCACAATCAAAGCCATTGTGGGAAATTCACATCATCAAATACCCAACCAAAACTGCACAAGGTATGTGTTCACTGCCTTCTATTCTCTTGTAATTAAGTTTGCCTTTTTTTTAAAATACTTTTGTGAAGAATAGTTCTAGATTTCTAAGTAAGCTGATCAAGGGCTAATATTTTCTTTAATATTTGTTTACATGGTCTCTAGAAAGCATTAAAATCATAATTTACATTCTAAAATAATATATTTCCACAAAACTTCACAAATACAGCCCATTAACAGAGGGTATCAATGCAGAACACTTTGAACTAAACAAGCACCATTGTAGGTACATTGGTATTTAAACTCCATCACGCCCTAGGTGACGGGTTCTCTCTCATGGGCGCACTATTCTCCTGTGTCCAACGGGCTGACGATCCTTCAAAGCCCCTAACCTTCCCATCCCATAAGGCAAAAATGTCAAAAAAGAGATCTCTTTGGAGTAATACAATAAGAGGCATATCGATGGGCTTAAACACAGTCAAGGACTTTAGTTGGAGCCTTTGGAAAAGCACTCTTGGGGAGGATGACTTGAGTCCGGTGAGATCGGGTGAAATTGGAGTCGAGTTCAGACCTATTAGCATCTGCAGCAATGAATTTGGCTTAGATGATATTAAGCGAATTAAGGACAAAATTGGTGGGGTATGTTTGAATCTAAAACTTGGAAAGTTTATTAATTCATTACCTTCTGTAACGTTGGTTTTGTTCAATTCAAAGTGGAAACCGATAAATTACTCCCTTACTCCTCATCTTCATAAAAAAAAAAAGATGAATTGAGAAAAAAAAAAAAAACAAAATTGGTCTTCCCAAAATTTTACTTGTAAATTTCCAATTATGTGAAAAGAAAGAGAAACAATATTTCTTAACATCGGTTCCTATTTTATTTTTTCAGACAATAAATGATGTAATCAGTGGCGTCGTCTTTTATGGACTACATCTCTACATGCTAGGCTGTGGTCATGATACCAATGCCAACAAGGTGACTGCACTTGTGTTGCTCAACACACGAAATGTTAACACTTACCAGACACTTGAAGAGTTAACTAAGCCGAAGGCCAGAACTCCCTGGGGAAATAACTTTGGATTTCTCCATGCCACCCTACCAAAATGTGAAAATGCAAAGGAAGTAGATCCACTCTTCTTTGTAACCACTGCGAGAAAAATAATCAAATCAAAGAGGAGTTCTCTCTCTGTCTTCCTCACAGGGAGATTTCTGGAATTTATGAGAAAAATTAGAGGTCCTGAGGTAATAAATTAAACACTTATTCATATCTAAAATGAATTAAGGAGAGATCTAATCTTCATTATATAGAATGATAAATTTTGAATAATAGCATTGTTATTATTTTCTTTTTTATTTACAGGTCACTGCTAAGTACATACATGCTACCTTGAAGAACACAAGCATGACTATCTCGAACTTGACGGGACCGATGGAACAGATGATAATTGCTGGTCATCCTGTTAAGAGCTTCCATTTCATGGTTGTTGGGGTTCCTCAGGTAAGAAACAATCAACCAAATAACTTCTACTGAAAATCACATATTAATTTTGACAGTATTATGCTTCAGTTTTGGTTAGAGAGTTGCTCATTATCAAAACTGCAACATTGATTTTGTTTCTTCAATTTTTTTTTCTGGGCAGCTACATTTTGAATTTTATCCTAATATGTCTTTTAGACATTTCGCCACCCTTCGGTCAACCTTCGTTAAATTTTCTTGTTCTACCTAATCATAAAGAAAATTAACCTGCATTCACCAAATAGGTACATTTGCAACCTGAAATGGTCCCTGTGGAGAATTACTCTTATATTATTTCAGACAGACATGATATGTATATTTAAGAGGGCCAATAAATTGTTGCTAACTGATTACATGTGTTGGTTGTAGAGTCTAACAATTACAGTTGTGAGCTACATGGGGAAATTAAAGGTGGTCATGGGTGCACAGCAAGGTTTCATAAATTCCCAGCACCTAACCTCTTGCATGAAAATATCATTCCAAAGAATCCTGGAAGCCAGCAAGTTGAACAAAACTTAAATTCATAGAACAATTAGATAGAGTTCATTTATTTTATTTCCTTCCTCCAGGGGCAGTTTAATGGAAGTATTTGATTTTTCTACTTTCTTTCATCGCATTCACTGCGTTGCTTGTATTAAAACAACTTATTTTATTAATTTCAATCAAAATATATATGTAATGTGTTCAGTACATTATTGAGGTATTTATAATACTGGTCCTTTTTGTTTCATACGGATATGCTGAAACAGTTGAACAGATGCACTATTTTTAATGAAATTTTCACAAGACAGTCACACCATTCATTGGCATAGTACATGGTGATACTGATAGTAGTACCTGGTATGGGATCAGAATCAAGGAGTACTCTAAATTGTAGACTGTTGTTGCGGTCCCTGTAGATTTAAATGGTGGAAAATTGAACATAGAGACATTGCTTTGGGCATTGGGCGTCTGGTATAATGTGAAGTGAGAGGAGATTTTTGGGGTCCGGATCCCCTAAAGTAACTCAACTTTTGGGTTTTCGATCGGGACTGTCCGATTCGATTCTGTCGCTCGAGATCGTGTCGGGATTCGAATATGTTGTCGTCTCGAATCCGAATCAGACGGTCCCGATTTAAAACCCAAAAATTGAGTTACTTCACCAAATCCGAATTCAGATTTTTAGTGCTATTGCCAGAGTGTAGGTGACAGGAGGCGGTGGGGGTGTGAGCGAATTTAACAGAATATTTTTTTAGATACACGACCAGTATCTAAATAGAAATATTCTGTTACTTCAGATGATATGAACTCGGGGTGGGGTGGGATGGGGCAATCGGACTTTGCTGCTCTTCCGAGAGAAGAGCAGGATCCTACTCTTCTGATCTCAACCATTCAAAAATTTCATTCACGTATCTCGATAAAATAACATTTTCATGCACATATCTTAACGATTTTGAATGGTTGAGATCGGAAGAGCAGGGCCCTACTCTTTTCTCAGAAGAGCAGCAGAGTCCGATCCGGGGTGGGGTGGGGTCATGAGGGGCATTGAGTGCTTAGAGGAAGTGGAAATAAATCTGATGTGATTTCAAATAAACACAGAACCCTGCAATTTTAAGTTCACCCATTCATTTATTTTGAGATTCGTGCATATCGTGGATTAAGAAGAATGAATGGGTAGATTTGAATTGCAGGTCCTGTGCAGATTTATTTTCAGAGGAGGTAACTAGGACGGTCTGCTCGCCCTATGGTCGTCCTCGTCGAGGGTGTTGCAACTAATGTCAGCACGGCTGGGACCCCATGACACTCATAATTAATTACGGACGGGTCACGGGAGTCGGCATGATGGCATCTGCTGCGATAACAAACGATGGCCGTATTGCCCGTATCACAAATTCACGACAGGCCTTTATTTTAAAAATAAATAAATTAACTTGATTTGAATCGTCCGATTTTAATTAGATAGTCCACAAATATTATCGTACATAAATTGGTTATCACTTTGACAGACCGACAGTAGATGTAGAAAGGTTAAATAATAATAATAATATTAATAATAATAATAATAAATTTTTGACAAATGTACCAAATCCACAACACTTGTGAAAAAAAAAAATGTTTGGGTGTTCTTAAGCTCACAAAGTCTATTTGTGAGCTTAATTAAAAAATCTATCTGATTGGCTTCAAACAATACATTCAAACTATTGAAACTGATCTACTTCATGAGTGATGCATTTACATGTTAAATTTATAATTTTTCGAACTAGTTTATAAAGTAAAGCGGTCAAAAATAATGAAAAATGAACTCATTAAAATGAACTTATAAATCATCTTTTTTTTTTACTGCTTGGCTTCATAGTTCATACTAAATTAGTTCAAAATTTTAAAAATTTGACATGTAAGTGCATCATAGATCGGTTTCAACGGTTTGGATGCGTCGTTTGAAGTCAATCTGATAGGTTCTTAAATTAAGCTCACAAAGGGACTTGGTGAGCTTAAGAACACCTTAGTTTTACTCCACTTAGATATAGGCAATTATAAAATTATATATTTTGTTAAACAATTTGAAATTTTAAAAGATTTGGCTTTATTTATTTTCGACCGATATCAAATAACCTTTAATTAAATCAAATCGGTACGCAATTTATCTAAATAAATTTGATAATCCTCACAAAAATAGTTAAAATTTAACAATGTGTTTGGATCGTCATGAATACTGTTATTCCGGCTGGTGCGTGAAGATAGTACAAAAAATGTAATAACTTGAAGGAAGCGCATCTGCTGAAATCCGAGACCGGTAACAGTAATCCTGAAATTCCTGCAATCCGAATCCAGCCGTCGAACTATTCCGAGATACGTGCAAGAAAAAACCAGTTGTTTCAAGATGCGTTCTAAAAAAAAATTCGATGGCTGAATTCGGATTGCAAGGATTTCAGAATTACTGTTCATTGGTTTCGAAATTTCAGCTGATCCGAATTCTAACTTGAATAGTATAGAAAAATTGTCAATGTTACATGATTCAGAATATTACAAATAATATTTAGATTGTATGATTCGAAATGATGCTAACTCAAAAGGGAGTAAATCCATTTTTTTCCTACAAAATGTTGGGTTTGTAATGCATGTGTTGGAATCACATGACGATGCGAATCAGCGAATAGCAATGTATTTTTTTTTAATTAATATTATTCTCATGCACTCAAACACACTCTTTAAAAAAAATTCATAAGATGCTTATATTGGACCTCAGCCAAATTAAATTGGATTCAAACATTCGAGAAATGAAAAACACGATTCCTTTTTGTTTCATATTCTTTTTCTCTGGCACAAAGAAGCAAACAAAAACCCTCAATATATATACGAGTTTTTTCTCCTTTTTATTTTAGTGAACATTTGTGGTAGATAATACTTATTAAGAAAAAATGAGGCCATTGTAAACAATCTGTGTATGATCTGCTACTGTTAATGTCGCATAAAAGGAGAAAATGAGGCCATTATTTATGGATCAAGCGTTTTATGTCTATTAGCACGAATTGAGTATCCTCCATAAGTTGGAGCAGATCTCCAATGTGTATTCTCCTACTTTCCTTTCTTTCTTTTTTTCAAGGTTTTCTACGGCACTCATTCTTCAAGATTTATACATACACGCAGCATGCCTGCCCACATGAATCTAGCAACGAATAATAACAAACAAAGAAAAAACAAAATAACAACCCATGAATTTTACCAAGGAAAAAATAAAACCATATCCGTATCTGCTTTTATTTTTCGGATACGGATACGGATTAGATATTTGACGGAGACGAACGGATGCGTATTGGATATCAGATATCCGTCGATATGTATATAAATATTTTCATAATATATACTAAATTTTATAGTATATATCTACTATTCGGATACGGATAATTAAAATTGAAAATCATGTCCGTATCTGCGACCTGCCTCACCAATTTTTGCACGTAAGCTTATTCATGAAAATTCGGAAAGCAAGAAGAGCTCAAATCCGTTCGATCGTTTGGATTGAATGATTGATGATGATCCAATAGTGTGCAACACTTCCTAATTCGGGCGGCGAGAGCTCGAAAGTTCCATCGAATTTAAAGCGTAGGGTATTTGAATTTCATTTACTTAAAAAGAATGAAAGAGTCGCGGTGTCCCGGGGACCCAGTGTACTTGTTTTAAGAAGAGGTGGCCATGGTCCCCCAGAGGACCGGGTTGGAAACTTTTGCATTCAATAAAAAGTATATAACGAATATTATATTTGAATTTCTTTTTTAAATAAGAAAGATTGCTCTCTGCCTTGTAGGCTTCGCCTACACGTGGGCCTAAATCAGAGAGAAAAGGCTAATCAAATTAAGATGAGGCCCAAAAGCCTTGGGCAAACGGCCCAACTGAAAAGCAAAATCCAAATTAGGCTTTTTTACTT
The DNA here is from genome assembly GCA_025461045.1 of Carex parvula. Classification (NCBI taxonomy): domain Eukaryota; kingdom Viridiplantae; phylum Streptophyta; class Magnoliopsida; order Poales; family Cyperaceae; genus Carex; species Carex parvula. The sequence continues at coordinate 331,379 of JAJGRW010000824.1, forward strand.
CCGCTTCTTCTTGAATTTGTTTCATCTTCAATTTTATACAGAAAATTTTTTCTGATTACAGACTTTCACAACTGAAAGTATCTATATCTCAGTATCTAACTTATAAAGTAATAAACTTATGAAGCAATTGTTAAAATAAGATTCCTAAATTAGCAATCTTTCTATAAGTAATACACTCGGTTATAGTTAACAATTACATGGATGCTAAATTTAAAATTACATAATTATTAAATACAAATAAAATTGTAGGAATAGAGATAGTATATAATTTATAAAAATATTAATGTGAATTTTTTTTAACAATTTCAAAAAATCGATTGGCGATACCCTATCCGTCTGACGACCGCATACTGTTATTTACAACAATGCTCTGCATATACATTTCCTTCATTTCTCATGATGTAAGAGGTTTACAATACTCTGAGGGCTCTGAAAATGTGTTTTGTTGTCATGGGATTATAGGATTATGCATGATGAAATTTTATAAGTACGGTAACTCACAAAATAATATATGGGGTCAATTGACTCCATTTTTATTATTATATATATAATTTGGGCAAAATGTCACTGTTACTTTAAAATTAACCCCCATTTTAAACAAACAAATGTTATATGATTGATCTCCATTCACGTTTGATCTCCATAATTTGAAATTTTGGCTCCGCCTATGAATATATGGGAACCCATGTACATGACATTTTTTTTATTTCTACAATAATTGATATTATACAATTATTTTTATTAACAAAATTATTATTATAACTAAATAAAGAAGATTAAAATAACATTACAATACTTATTCATTATTATTTTATAAAATACAAATATTTATTTCTATATAATCAAATAAATTATATATAATGATTAATGAGTTGGATGAAATTTAATGAAATGAATGAAATAAAACTAGTCGTTACATTTAATAATACAACACATAAAAAATGAACTTGTATTAATATGCAAGTTAATTACATTTATCTTATTGATCTGTATTAATATATAATTTGATTTGAATCATTCCCATATCACAAAAAAATTGTCATCCGGACGGAGTTTGAGATTTATATTCCATTTAACTCAAAATCCCACAATTTTCATGGGAGTTTTACAATCCGAACCGATACAGTGTTTTTTTCTTATCTTTCCTTTTGATTTTTTTACAATGTAACATTGTAATATAATTATGTTTAATAGAAGAAGTCTATGGACAGTTCGGCAAATAAAATAAAATAAAATAAAAATTGACTAGGAAGCTTAAAACGCAATAGAAGAGAGAGCAAACCAAATCGGACACATATAATTAGTGATCAAGTTATATCTTTATCTTATCTATTATATTTTATCTATTATATTTTTTCGAATACAGATATAAATATAGATAGTTTTCAGATACACATACAGATCAGATAGCTCAAATAATTTTTCAATATTCTAGCAGCGCGCCTCCTTCCACCATTCCACCAATCCTCCCTTCCTCTCTCTATACTAGTCTCTCTTGCTTCTTCTAGGCCTCACTCCGACATAATACCTCCCTTTCTCGTCCCTACCTCCTCGAACGGAGAGTAGAATTAATGAGAGAGAAGAGAGGGACGGGAGTCGAGCAGAGCGCCGACCGGAGTCGAGAGCGAGATATCGTCCGAGCTCAAAGTGTAGAGCCTCTACCTCCATCTCAATCGGACTGCGGTGGTGAGTAAATATGATCATAGAAAGATGGAGATTAAGAAAATAGAGTAAATATTAACAGTGTATACAAGTAGGATTAGAGAATTATAGTAGTTTACAGTAGTTTGAAAGATTTCGTGAGAATAAAAAAGTAGATCTAGTAATTAGGATCATTTGATTTGTTGTAAATTTATCAAATTGTTAGTAGGCATTTAAAGTCAATAATTTTAACAAAAAAACTAGTCTCTAGGTCATATCTAAATCGGAAATATATCTGCTGTTATTCCTTGGGAATAAAAGGAATATGTTATTCCGATCACAACCATTTAAACTTTTTTCAAGTGCGAATCTCAATGAAGTAAATTTTTCTTGTACGAATTTCAACAAAGACCAACAGTCGGGATCAGAATAACAGGTTTATGTTATTATCAAGGAATAACAACAGATTTATTTCCATCTTAATCAAGTTATATGTGTTGCATTCAACAAAGACATTCTTTTCTTTATAAAAAATACAACAAAAATGAATTAAGCCATTAATTATTTTTTTTAAAAGAGATTGATGCCCTTTTCATATTACTTAAACCAATTAATTAAAAAAACCAGTTAGCCAGAGTAACCTCTGGACTGAAGTCACTGAACACTTGAAGGTAAGTCATTAGTTACAAAGTAAAGAGAGCAGGTTGGGTCCGATGGGTTTTGGGACCGTCTGATCTGCTTTAAAATTCGTGCACACGAATTTTAAAGCAGATGCGAAAGTTGCGGCGCAAATTTTAAAACAGATCGGACGGTCATCGAACCCATCAAACTCACTTTGAGTCCGATGGGCATCGGACCCAAATTGACCTCCAAAGTAAAACCTTCCGAAAAAGGTGGAAGTTTTATGATAAGGGTGTGTTTGATGCATTCGAATAACATTAATTTAAAATATTAATATTATTCTGAATTCGGATATAATCGTACTATTCGAAATAATTTGAATTGGCGATTAATTTATTATTCAAATTAAATTATAGAATAATAAAATTAATACACTTTAAATTTATATTATTTCGAATATAATATACAATATAAATAATATATTTACTATCTGATTAGCATATATAAAATTTACATTTTTCTGTTATTATCTGATTAATTTTTTTAATATTATTTTTACACACTAATTCATATAATTCTGATTACTATTTTTTATTTGACGATTCAAACCCATCTAAAAGTCAATACAATGTAATACACACTAGAAAAACAAAAAAAATATGATGCATTCTTTTTTGCGCACCAACGACTAGTCTACTCCCAACTCCCAAGCAGTCAAAGAACTGCTCAAATTTCGGCCGAGAAAGAATCAAAAGGTGTGTTCATACAAAAAAAAAGAAGAAGCCTCCTTTATATATGTAGTACTAGAATCTCCATAATTGTGATTGGCACGATTAAAATGCCCTTTTTAGCCTATCCAACATGCTTCCCGTCACAGAACCAGATTCGTTGGTGTCTCTTACCTACATAAATCAAATTAACGAGGGTAAATAAAGATAAAGAAACATTATGCTCTTTTCAAGTACAACGGTACTATAAAATGCCGCTCGCATTCCTCAAATTTAAATTAAGCTCTTTATATATCAAGTTTCTTCTGAAATTGGATTCTAAATCTTCACTATGAGAGACATATATATACTACGTAGGAAATAAATCTGTTGCGATTTGAAGTTCGGGAACAGTAACTCTGAAATTTCTGTTTTTCCAAATCCAACTGTCTAATTTTTTCTGTGCACGTATTTCGAAATAATTCGACAGCTAGATTCAAAAAAGCAAAGATTTCAGAATACTGTTCACATGTGAAGAAGTAACATATTTATTGGAAAAGCTGGTTCATCCAATTTCGATAAACAATAAAGTTTCAATATTTATTGCTGGATTTTAGTTCAGGAAAAGGTACAGATAAATTTATTTCTTAACATATATGGATATGAAATATACTTCAACAGTTCTATATGCGTTACTATAATTATAACATATTATAATAAGAAAAAAATGGTCCGACATTTCCTCTTCATTCCACCCACTGTCATTGCGTCGGGAACCTGTATAGTCAAACTTCATAAGGACCAGAGGTGCTATCAGGTCGGGTCGGGTTTCGGATACTATTATATTGGATTTGTACTCTAAAAGTGTTCGACTTTGAATTTCAATTCATATACTTATTATTTTCTAAAAGTTGTGGTATCTTTCTGTATGGCATATTACTTAAATAAATATTTATTTCCTAAAAAATGTTAAAAATAGTTGTCTTTTCATAGTTATTAATCTATATTTTTATATTATAATATAAATAATTGGATTAGTATTGTATTGGATATTTATATGGGTATTGGATCGGATAATTAAATCAAATCTATATCCTATCTACATTAATTGGATCCGGATCGGGTTCTGGATAATCGAATAAAAGTAACACCTTTGGTTGGTGAGCAAAGGGCCAATATTGAAATATGAAGTATAGGGCCAGCATTATATATTTTCCCTTTGCTTATATATCCATACTGTACAATTATACAGTTCTACCATCGTATATGTTGACAGAGATAGGATGGGGCAACCTTAGCCTGGGGCCACCCCATGCTTCTAAATATTTTCATTACACATATAATTAATTTGTTGACTAAATTATATTGATCTTCAAAAATGGCCTCCTTAATCATTAAAAAAAAAATTAATAGATAGGAATCACAACTAATTTATTTTCAATTGGTAGCCAACGAACTATTTATCTATTTGCTAAATTTGCTGGATCATTTATCGAAAATAAAAATAATATAGTAAATACTGTACCATGCCTAAAATTTTAACTTATATTTTATCAATTTATAAAATAATTATCTGAAAAAAAAGTAAACCATATGTAAACTCTTAGCCGGCCCTTTAACTACAAGAATGTGACAGTATCGCGAGGGTAAAAAGTAACTATCCACAAGGGTATACCGACAGAAATGTGTTTTTTCTATTAGCCACGAAAATATCTGCGAGGGTATACTGGCATTTTAAGGGATTGTCTTTGCCAGTAGAGTATCTTCTAGGTAATCAAGTAAAATAGAAACTAAATATATAGGTACGCAAAAGGTGACAATTTTAGTAAAAGTTCGATGAATATATAATATGGCATAAATGGTAAAATAATGTAATATATGTTTTATGCAAAAGATGATAAAAACTCAGTTATGATTATTAATTTGCTTCATCAAAAATATGAAATAATCAGGAATTGGACATCTATCATTGAAAATATGAAACAATTATGAATGATATGAAATATTACTGTCAACAAATTAATTTTAATAGATTAATGAAGCTAGGTAAGATAAATTAAGTTTGAATAACAACTCTTGTCCTTATCAATTACCTAACAAATTCTTGTTAAAAAAAAATACTTATCCTTACCCTTACGTAAGAAATTGAACAACAAATTAACCTAAAAAAAAAAAAAAAATTCTGTACCAGCATGATTCAATACAGAACGGTTAGGGGCTAGGGATTAAAAAAAAAAAAGCCAATATTTCACTCTTAACTGTGACTTGTGAATGAAATATTTAACTATTAATTATTTTTTTGTCACCAACAAAACTAATTCTATTACTTAATTATGAAATCTAAATCAGTTCTGCTTACCAAGGCATGTAGTGACACAATGAATTTATCTCCGAAAGACGAATAGTGTGCATTCAAAACCTCGGCACCTCCTTCTTCTACTGCACGTATCGATTTGTACATGATAGCCTGATCGTGATCCGAAGAAACAATCAGCACCGCAGCTAGACCAGAACCCAATTCAAGGACCTCTATCTGAGGTGATCTTTTTTCATTGCTTGTACCCTCAGAGGAACCAATTAGCTGTCCCTTCTTCTCCTTCAATTGCTCAATTCTCTCTTGCACCCTTTTTATGTAGTTTGTTGCCTCGTCAAGTCGGTCTGGCAACGGTTGTCCCTTGAAACAAAAATGTTATAAATGATATCAGTTTATTTTTGTATACAGGCTACAGTTTTATAAACAAAAATGTTATAAAGAATGTACCGGATGTTAGTCAATATATATACACTTGCTTTCACACATAATTTAAGCCATATTTGGAACTGAAAAAGAGAGAAATATTTCCATGTTTCCAGTGGTGTAAAATGTAAAGGCAGTACCACACAAGCCATCTATATTCGATCATGTGTATATCCCTGCCATACATGCTTGCTATATATCTTAATTAGATGTTACTTAATTTATGATGTAGTTCAAGATGAAATTAAAGAAATGTATACTGAGTAGATGGGATAATATTTTCTTACAGAAGTGGAGGCAGATGAGGAGCTTGAGATGAGAGAATCAAGCTTGGAATAGAGGAACTTCATTTCGTTTCTTCTATTTTTCTCTACCGTTTTCCGTTCAGGCTTAGATTCAGGTGGGGGTAATGGAGGAGGAGGTGGAGGCGGAGAAATATCCATTAAAGAGGTATCAGAGGTTTAAGGTGTGAGTGGGATTCTTTCTTTAATTCGTGCTTCACGTGGTAGAATTAACACAAGTTCTTCTGTGTCCTCTATTATATATATGAATATGGACAAAGGCGTGTGAGACTAATTAACAGGTGCGTGGACTCATTGGTCAGAACTCAGAACCCAAGAAAAAGTATAATTGTGAACAGATGGACTAATAGTCTATTAGTCTTAGATACATACACAAAAATATTCAGCTCAAATTTTTCTTTCACGGCGTTTTTTCCAAGTATCCAACTATTAAAATATTTATAAAAAAGTGTTTTTTTGAGTTTCGAACTTGTAACCTCTTACACGGGAATTTGTATCCTCTGTATTAACTCAAAATTTGAGTTAAGATCTGAACCGTCCTATTGAGATCCGCACTAATATTAAAGTGCACGTGCGTTATAGGAGTGGACAGGATTGGTTCGAATTCTGATCGTACAGTTCATAAATTAACTCAAACGGTGTGTTAATGCAGAGGATACGTATTCTCCACAATGAGAGTATTGTTTTTGCCACTAGATCAAAAACTGATACTGATTTAATTAAACGAAATGGAATTCTGATGAATTACTAATAGTTAAAAACTTTTATGACCATTTTAAAAAGAAGAAAATAATAACCACTTTCTCACTAAGTATAAAAAAATTGTGAATTTAGATATAAATATTTTTGAGATATAGTTAAGAAGTACAGAATATATGAGGTGAGAATATTTTTTCTTGATTATGATGGAAATGGAAAGAACGGTGTCTTTTCTCTTTTGACTGAGGACAAAGAAAGGGAGAATTTGTAACTGTTTTGAGTGTTGACCAATGACGACGGTTACAGCTTTTGATTTTTTTTTTTTCTATATGCGGATATGTTTTTAAATACAAATGAAAAGGATCACAGAATCATTTGTAGTAGTTAAATACTTTTCTGTGATAATGAGGGGATGAGAATATTAATTGAGGGATGCTTCTATGGGCATAAGGACCTATTTGTAAAATGAACATATTTTTATTTTCAAAGTTATCCGACCGTTCAACATTTTCTCCATATTACAATGTACTTGGAGGTCAAATTTTACATTTTTTGGATTTGTTTTACTATTTATTAAGTATTTTACAAAACTAGTTAAATTCAGACCATTGAATTTTGTACCCATCTTTAAATAGTAAAAAATTCAAAAAAATGTAAAATTTGACCTCCAAGTACATTGTAATATGAAGAAAATGTTGAACGGTCGGATCGACTGTTTGAACTTTGAAAATGAAAATATGCTCATTTTACAAATAGGTCCTTATGCCCATAGAAGAATTTGCCATATTAATTTGTTAGTTTTGCTTTTTTTCAGAGCCTGAAACCGGTCTACAAATTAAGTTTTAGACCATGTGACACTTGAGCAAATATTTCGGCAGAAAATATTGATTTTGTACATCCTAACAAATAAACAATCAAAGTGCGATGGAAGTTATAGAGGAGTCCGGCTAATATGACATTGGTGTCATTCCAAATTCAATAACACCACATCGTATACCGTTGGATCTGCTTTAATATCCGTGCAAAACACTAGTGTCTTTAAATTCGTGCAAAACACGGATATTAAAGCAGATCCAACGGTATACGATGTGGTGTTATTGAATTTGGAATGACACCAATGTCATATTAGCCGGACTCGTTATAGAGATATAGTGAATGTTTCAAATTCCACAAAGACAAAAAAAATTAAGTTAAAAAAAAAAATAATAGACACTCGATGGTGTTTTTGACCGAAGAATTGTGCAAAAAGTTCCTTCCAAAAGATATAAATATATATTTTAAGGAAAAAAATATGACGTGCAAAATTATGCTTAAGTGCCAAAATTATTTTTTACTGAAAAGGGGGAACGTGTTCCTTGTGATTTTGTATCATATGCATCTTTTCACTTGGATCACACCAAAAGACGATAATCTTGTGGGGTCAGAGAATCAGAGTTAGGTTATGAATGGACTGATTGCGATTGTTCTCAGTTCTTTCATGAATGTAGGACAATTTTTGAATCGTGTGTGAATATAAAATGGACGAATCAGACTCATATTTAAAATAATTTTATATATGAAGTAATGATGTAGTAGATTTGGTCCATAAATTTTAAATCAGGTGGTCTGGATCAAGAAAAAAATCTCATTTCTTGTCATAAATAATAATATATACGGGGTAATGTTTGGTTGCAAAATAAGAATAATTAGAATAATCAGATCAAGAATAGTTATTATTTGTCTTATTAGAATAGTCAAATATAAAAACTCTTAGAAATAGTCTATTCGAATAAGACAAAAAATTTGAATTCCCTATTCAAACTATTATAATCCAACCAAACACTGAATATGCTATTCCAAATAGCCGAATCTCAAAAATAGCATATTCTTAATCCAACCAAACATATGAGTTGATGAGATGCTCCTATTTACTTTTTATCTTTTTTTGAACTAGTTCTAATAATACAGAAATTGGCCAGTGGAAGATTATGATTTATTGTTGTTGTAATAAAATGGCACAAGCCGAAAAATAACACTTCCCAAATTTTTCAAAGTTCAAATGTAGTAGACTTGAAAGTCTATCGTCAGTAAATTTTAAAATTTAAATTCAGTATATTAGAAAATTTTAAGTAAGACCACCTGGCTATTTTTACTGATCCTATTTGGAATTCAAATTTTTTTTTTTTTTTTAATTTGCAGTCCGTAGGCATTTCATTACCAGCAAACACAGTATTACATGCAGTACATGCATTGAGTCAGAACCTGAGACACTATTTGGAATTCAAAATGAGTGAGTCTATATGGTACTATGCATAGCACGCATTGATCCGTAATACAGATCAATATTTTTATTTTTAAAATTCAAACGATCGATCTGAACCGTTCATCATGATTCTCATATGAATATGTACTTGCAGACTGAATTTTATATTTTTTAAAATTTATTTACTATTTTATTTTCTCTATATATCTTAAAAAATAGTAAACACTAAAACTAAAATAGTTATTTAAGTAAATAGCAATTCACTTGAAAATATTAAGTAATTAAGTTTTATATACAATTTAAAATAAAAAAGAAATAAAATAAACAAGTAAATTTAAAATATAAAATATAAATATAAATAGCAATATATAGTAAATAAAAATATTGACAAATTATAAAAGATATAAAATTCAGTTTGCAAGTACATATTTAAGATTTTGGAAATGAAAATATTGACCCGCATTACAGACCAATCCGTACTATTGAGTACCATAGCCTCATTCAAAATTGAGTAGAGTTTCTGATGCATTCCCCGACATTCTCGGGACAAGTATCATCTCCATTACTGTAAAATATTCCCTTCACTTTACGGTTTGAGATTAACTTCCAACGGCTTTTGAATTCGGACTGACGGAGGGGGCAGTATTATTGGGCTTTGAGATTCGTGCCAAGTTAAAAAGAACGGTCCAGATCGAGAGATCTGAATTCACATTCTCGTGCGCTGAGGAACTGTTTCACCGGCCATTGAATTCCAAAAATACGGTCTATGGTATTGGTACGCACAAAACCTCATAAAAGGCTGTTTCTAGAAAAGTTGGAATGTTCTCAGTTTTCCAAACCCAAAATTGACGTTGTAAGGTATCTTAATCTCTTAAGTTTATTAAGGTTATTTGTTAACTCAATTTTAAAATTTATTGGATTGGTTTCAAATGATGAATTTGTACTGTTAAAATTCATTTACTTTATGAGTGATGCGTCTACATGTAAAAATTATACATTTTCGAATTAATTTAGTAGTAAGTTAAGCAGTTAAAATTAGAAGGTTTATAAATTAATTTTAATGCATTCATTATTTGAATGTTTTTTATCACTTTACTCTATACAAAATTAATTCAAAAATTTAAAATTTTCGTATGTAGACGCATCATTCGTAAGATAGATGAATTTCAACGGTTCGGATTCGTCATTTGAAGTCAATCCGATAGTTTTTAGAGTTGAGTTTACAAAGAAATTTAAAGAACCTACAAACACCCTGCTTGTAATTAATCATGTATTTTCAGCAGATACGGATTTAGTTGCAGGTTTGGGACATGTGAGTGATTTTAGTTGCACGTTTGTGATAAAAGGATTTCGGTATTTAATTACTATAACACTAACTAAATCAAATAACATTATTTTTACACTGTTTATTTCTTTATTAAAGATTCAAATATATCTTTAGAAACGGGATATTTTCTTTTATTAACTAGAAATGGGATATAATTGATACGTAGGATGTGAGCTCAATCATTAATAAGTGGTTAGTCAGATGGCCGAGAACTTTTGATGATACCAATTTACCAATCAATTCGCTCTGACCGACTGACAACATGCAATCCAACACGGAGAATAGCACATAATATCAACCACAACTTCGGGGCCAAGAAACAAAATGTGTCAATTATGTGAAAAATTATTCGAATAATTTCCAAACTGCGGCGCTCCTAATTGACTTTCGCAGTAATGCACAGATTATTCCGAAATTTTTATTAATAGAAAAAAAAATATATTGACATTGAATAACGTTTTCGCTGGAATTCGAAATGTAGCAAAAACGTGATGGTCCATACTCTATAACGTTTAGGGCACTGTAGCTGGACGTTATGAACCATAACTTCCAGTTAATTAGATTGCTAATGATATCTAATTTCAAAAAATACTGTAGCTGGATATTATGGTCCATAATATTTAGCTATAGTGGTTTTTTTTCAAAAAAATCGCAAACTGAAACAAGCAAGCAAAAAAAAAAAGAAAATGTAGCTGGACGTTATGGACCATAACATCCAGCTACAGTGTTTTTTGTTAATTAGAGATCATTAGCGATCAGATTAACTGGACGTTATTGACCATAACGTCCAGCTATAGTGTCCTGGACATTATGGACCATCACATTTTTGCTACATCTCGAATTCAGCGAAAACGTTCTTCAATATCGATATTTTCTTATTTTATTTTCTATTAATAAAAATTTCGGCAGATTATTAACCAACTTAAGGATTTAAAAATCTCCGAAGCTCCTCCATCAGTTTCCTATAATTTAGCCAGTATAAAAAAAGAAGAGCGTGCATGGTTTTTAAGACAGCGATTCGAAGAAAAGAGAACTTAACTATCAATTGTAGATGGCTTCGTAATTTAACAGGAGGTACCTTTTCATTTCATTTTTTTTAAGAATATTGTTAGTAGTTGCATTGTTGATTTCTCAATTTCTGGACTTCCTTCTGTATTTTTGTTCCCGTATGAAAATTTGCTCGGGTACATTTAATTTCAGTTATGGCTTGGAGAAAGGGGTTCTCCATCTGTATCTTGTTTTTATTAGGTGTTGAATTATGGAATAATAACAGCGAGCTAAAATATTTTGTATTCGTGAAATATTACCAAAATAATTTCTGATAGGACTTTTCGCTTTTGAATTGCTTTTAGATCGTCAACTCCATTCCTAGATTTGGAGCTAGTGGAAAGAAAATTGAAACTCAGACTGCTTCAAGGAAAGGAAAATCGTACCAGTAATAAGATGGGAGCTGATTCAATCTTAAATCATGGTGAAACAACTGAGATAGACTCGATTTATGACACAACTGCAGAGGCCAAAAGCCCAAAAAATATCATCACCTTTTATTTTGTGAAGCACCATCGATACGAGGATATAGAAATCACACGCAAAATCGAAGAAGCCAATTTGGAGATTAAAAAGAAAAATGAAGTTATTGATGATTATTCTAAAGATCTGAAGCGGTATCGGGTATAATTGAACTTAATTTCTTCCTTTTGCATCCAGCATATAGGTCAACCAAGATAATTTAAAATGTGTTTTTTGCTGATGCATATGTTTTTAAAGGTATGTTGGTTGTAATGTAACTGTAACAGTTATTTGTAAATTCCAGGCTCTTAGAAAAAAATATTCTGCAAAATTTTGATAGTCAAGTTCCCTATTCTGCTATTCATTATTTTTTTCCATTGTCATAATAACCCTTAAGAATTTGTATTTGAATGTCATCAACTGTATCTGTTTTTTGTGCGCACACTAGGAGGATAAAAAGAGTGCTGAATGGAAGCTACAGAACTGGAAATTTCATTGTAGGAACTTGACATGGTCGATTCATCAAAAAAGAGAAAACTTGTTTTACGTAAAAATTGCTTTGAATAAAAAATCTACTGGCAACAGAGCTGTTATGCAATCTCCAGAGGTCACGGAGTTCAGCAAGCATGTAAGTTGAATTCTTTAATTATCTTTCTTTAGTTTTAATTTTTTTTGAGCAATAATTGTGAGATTTTTTCAGGAATATTAATTCATAATTCCATGTATCCTGGTACTGCTCTGGCACATGAGCCTTAACAAAATGATTGTGTGCCATTTTTATTCAGACTGCTCTTGGCAAACCAGTCTTAAGTCTTAACCATAAGCTTAAGTTACCATTTCTATAAAGTACAAACTACATAAGTGAATGCTGACCTGATAGAGCAATAGCAAATGTCATACCTACTGGTATAATTAATGGCCAAGTGACCCTAAATTTTGTGTCTCCCAAATAACTGGTTGATGTATTTCATTTTATTGAACAGATAAGCGGGTTGAAACACAGAGTGCAAAGGGGAAGGCTAACCTTGAAAGAAGAAAAACAGTTGATCAAGCAAATGAAAGAGCTGAAAGGAGAAAAAAACAAAGTTGTTACTCTTGTTTCTGACAAACAAAAGAAACAAGATGAGGTTGTTAAAGGCAACATAGATCGATTGCACTATTTCATGAAAACACCCATGGAAGAATGGCCCCAGGTAAGATTTGGATCTGGAATCCTTTGTATCATGTCTGTGGGTCTTATATGTGGTGAAAGGTACCTACTGGTTCCAATAATCCTACATCATGAAACTTATCTACTTAGGGGAGCTTTTTGATTTTTTTTTTAAGAATAGATTTTTAGGGAGATTTACTTACAGGAAGATTTACTTGTATTTACTGCATGAACTTTCTGAAAATTGTCTTATCTTGTCTCTTTCTTTACTTCCATTTTTAATTTATTTAGTTTGTCTTTTGTTAGTCTTTAACTGAAGAGATTGATAACCTGAAGGCAAGCAAGCTTGATGTTACAAAAAAAATGAAGTATTTCGAACAATATTTGGAAGACACAGACAACCAGATCTCCTATGTTATTCAGAAAATGGACACTGCAATTTCAGAAAGGGATAGGACAAATGAATTGCGTCGTAAATCAAAAGAATTGGCTGATAAATTGGTAAAATCTTTTATTTGAAGTTATATATATAAAAATTTCTCTTTATGCCTCATATAATTTAGGGATTTTTAATTTTGAGTCATTCAAAAGGTTAATTTAATGCATTTAAATAATAGTCAGATGAAGTCAGATTACTTAATTCTTTTATAGATTTTTTATGTACATGATGCCAAAGGGCCTAGATCCATTGTTTCACCCCTTTCTAACTAATTGTTCTTTGTAATTTAATTCAGAACGCGTGTTACTACAAAAACCATGGACTATTAAATAGTGCCAAACACCTTGCAATCACAAAGGACATAGCTGCTTTAGCTGAGCTTTCAAATAGTGAGGTAATTAGATCATTGAAAAATTGTCATCTCTGATTTAATTTCATCCATATCTTTATATTCAAATTTATGTTTCTTTTTGGCTACTTCATTAGTTAGAGAAATTCTTTTCCCAATGGAATGACGATAAAACCTTCAGAAGTGACTACAACAGAAGGGTACTTTGGTCACTCGACATTCGCGGGCTCAGTAAAGATGGTCGGATAAGAAATGCTGACGAAAAATTTACTATACAAGAGAGTTTGATCCCATGGCCCACACCTGTCTTCAAATAAGGTTTTGACTGACAGCTTCAAATTTTGCATTATATATGCATAGTGAATAATACTCGGGTAACATTGCCTCGAATAAAAATTATGATTAGGAAGAGAAGCATATTGAAAGAACTGCAGCTGGTATTACATTTAATGCTATGTCATACGGTTTAAACTTGATCATTTTCAATAAAGAAAATTAAAAGAGGAAATGGAAGCTGGTTTCTTTGCACTTTGCAAATTTGAAGTAATTGGCTTAAAAGACAAACAGATTTCGACATTTCCCAAATATTACATAATGTTTTTAAAAAATGGGAAAATGGTTTTATTTGATTCCTTTTTCTTGTCCAAAGTAAATAAGAAAATGTATATATTGGTTGCTGAAGAATTATTGGAGTGCTTGTGCAAACTTTTTGTGTTATTCTATTCACTTATTTTGGGATCCAATTGTTGATTTCTTTGAATTTAATCTTGCGTGGTACCATTTCCTTTAGTTTTTCTCTTCTCTTCTCTGCTTTGAGTTGATAATTAATTTGAACTATTTTTTAGATTTAAAAAAATTAGATAAAGCTTGTACAAGCTTAATAAACTCATCAAAGTAATTGTAAGTTTAGCAATTGTAATTATTAAATCAGTTACAAATGACAAAATTCAAACTATTCATGTTGATACAATTGGTAAGCAAAGCACTTATGTTTCAAAATTTTAATTTTTCAAGTTTGTTTTTGTGTTTGATCAAATCTTTGAATTTTGGAACTTTCAAAAAATGAATGTTAAAAATAGTTGAGTTTTCAATTCTTGATCTTACAAAATGTTTACTCTAGCAATATATATACTCTTATATCCAATATACCGGAACCGGGGGCGTCCGATAGCATCAGATCAAAATCGGTCTTCTGCATGATCTGTACCGTCTGATTTGTATTAAAATTCACCCGAACTTGATCCGCACAAATCTTTAAGTAAACCGGATGGCTCTGATTGGACACCATACCGATTTTAATCTAATACCTTCCAGGCACTCTCTTCTTCCCCATTATACCTTTTTTTTTAAACACAATTAAGGAAGGAAACTTTATATTTGACAACAAACTTACCTGACATGACAACTTTATTTTTTTTATTTTTTTGAAGAAAAAGATGTAGGTGAAGATCCAATTTTATAGATGATGATTACAAATTGTGATTAGAGAATACAAGATATTTTCAAAGTAAAACTGAAGATGAAATTAATAATAAATTTAATTAATAGCCACCCTTTAGTTCAAATTTTATAGATGATGATGTAGCCACCCTTTTAGCATTCAATTTTTTTATTCGTACGATTCAAATAATAATTAATTAAATTAATAGCATCATTTTCTTTAAATTTCAAAGATAACAAAATCGTAATTAAGTTCCTCAAAAAAAAAATCGCAGGTAATTAGTGGTCCCCTCTTAATTGATGTGAATCAAAAGATTCTCTTTTCTTTTATTTTCTATTATCATTTTAAATCTTTGTATCTGCAAAGTCGAGAGGGGAATCGAACTATTGACCTTTAAATACAATAGTTCTAGAACTTTTTCCTAGCCAACTGTGCTACCTCATCATTTTCAAAAGATTCTTAAACTTCATAAAATTTGATATATAATTAACCTAAACGATAATATTAATATATGTATTAAATATTAACGATTTAAATGTAAATTGTTAATATTCCTTTCCATATCTAAAATGGAAGAATCAAGCACAGTAAAACTAATGCGATTATTATAGTAAAATTCTGAAAAATGCAACGGTTACAAGACTAAAATCTTGGCAAAAACTAGGGCCAGAGGGCCGATTTTTTTTTTAATATCTAACATTAAATATAAATTAATAAATATATTCACTGAATATTTTTAAAAATGTCTAGACTGGCCAAACTTTCGGTCGAAATTTTTATTAATGAGAAAAAAAAAATCGACAATGGGAAAGCAGTTCTGAAATTTATAAAGTTTTGAATTTATTTAGTATAAAGTCAAGCAGTCAAAAAATAATAAAAAATAAATGCATTAAAATTAACTTATAAATCTTTATTTTCTTTATACTAAATGAATTCAAAATTTGATAATCTTTGTATGTAAATGTATCACTCGTGAAGTAGATCGGTTTCAACGGTTTGGATTCGTCGTTGAAACATATTCAATAAGTTTTTGAGAAAGTAGCATGGCATGGTACTATGCTACAGATATATAGCCCACTAGCCTTATTCATATTATAATTAACATAAAAAACAATTTGGAAAAAAATAGTGGAAAAATTAAAAATGATTTTGACTCGTAATTTTAAGATTATATATATATATATATATATATATATATGAGTGAGGCTATGGTGCTATGCATAGCACGGATGGCTAGTGTACTACGGCTCAATATGGTACTTTTTAAAATCCTAATGGTCGATCCGAACCGTTCAATGTGATAACCATATGAATATGTACTTGCAAACTAAATTTTATATTTTTTCGAATTTTTTTACTATTTTTTTAGATAGGTAGAATTTTGATGGTCCAGAATTTTCAGAAAACACTGATTTTTCTACCTATCTAAAAAAATAGTAAAAAAATTCAAAAAAATATAAAATTTAGTTTGCAAGTACATATTTATATGGATATCACATTGAACGGTTCGGATCGACCGTTAGGATTTTAAAAAGTACCATATTGAGCCGTAGTACACTAGCCATCCGTGCTATGCATAGCACCATAGCCTCACTCTATATATATATATATTCTATTAGTAGAAAACATTTATATTTATTCTTAATAAACACTAAGTGAAATAATTATTTTTGATTTTATTTTTATCTTGCTATGAATGTATTGATTTCTTATATTTTATTTTTGCCAATTTTAGCTTTGACTAAACAGAGTTAAAATATTTGTAATTCTGTGATTTACTTACCCTTAAAATTACATGTATAGTTATTGAAATTTTATTCCAAAGGCGAACTATATATTATAAATTTAGGACTTTTGTGTTTTGCATTTTTAATCTGATTTATGTTGTGTTATTTTAACAAATTTCATGCTTATCCTCTTACAAGATAATTTCATTTCCTAATAGTTAAATAATAAAGTTCTTCCAATGGTGCAAATCTCCAATGGTAATTTCTCATACATATGCGCATTAATTGTAAATTAAAATCTCTATCGAGATGTTGATAAAATTAATTTGGAATTTAATAATTTATTTTATCAATAATTAAGTTGTTCTATTTATTTGGGTCCGATATCCATCGGACTCAAAGTGAGTTCGATGACCGTCCGATCTGCTTTAAAATTCGCGCCTGCAACTTTCACGTATGTTTTAAAAATTTTGCGCACGAATCTTAAAGTGGATCGGACGGTTCCGAAACCCATCGGACCCAAGCAGCTCTCCCCGGTAGAGCAGCTAGCCATCATTCGATATTAATTTAGTGAGAAAGAGAGAGTATGCATTTAATATAATATTGTGTTTAATCAAACGATCAAGATTGCCAGGGAACAATCAAAAGGCTCACTTGGTGTACCCACCTCTTTACAAACATATTTAGTCCCTTGACAAAATCAAAATTTACGGCAGAAGCACAAGGAATGAAGGAAAAAAATAGGAAAGAAATGTTCTAAAAATAGTGAATAGGTATGGAAATAAAGAAAAGTTTTAAATAGGAAAAGGATAAAATAAGAGCTATAGACGCCGCACTTCTTCTTTTTCTAGCAAATAATAAGTTTTCTTTCAACCAAAAGAAAAATTAAAACAAGAACCAAACATTCGTCATTTTGACGAGAAAAGCACCCCACGACAGGAATCAGGATCTAACCAAGTAAAAATATCCTTGTAAGTTATTTTTTTTTTTTTGTAATATTAGATATCCACCAACTTCATTGGAAACTACAGGTTCAAATAATGGTACCACACCTGTAATTACTATTTTCGATCGAAAATTCATTAATTGAATCCTATTTTCTTGATATTTCTTTTCCAGCCCATATCTCCATGGATTGTTGGTCCAAACTTCCAGAGCATCTTATAGAAATATTTGCTGAAAAACTAGATAGCCATAGGGATTTTCTAAGCTTCAGTGCTGTCTGCACCTCATGGCGCTCCATTTTCAAGAATAACATTCATTGCCTTCCTTCCAAAATTCCCATATCGCATTGTTTACCGAAAGGAAAACCTTTGCCGCTACTAGTACTATACAGTACAATGGATAGCAAGATTCAAAACCTGTTTAGTCTCTCCAATGAGAAGATGGTGAAGATTTCACATGAAATTGATTTGTCAAAAACAGAAAACAAATGGATTATGGGTTCATGGAGAGGTTGGTTGTTTGTGGTTGATTATATTACTCGTGAAATCGCCTTGATAAATCCACTTACAGGTGAAGAAGTATGCTTACCATCGTTTCCTTCATCATCAAAATTATCTCTTGTTCGTATAAAGCTTGTAGTTTTCTCATACCCTATAGGTAATATATATGATTGTATGGTGATGTTTGTTTGCAATCATACCAAAATATGTTTTTGCAAGGTAGGAGATGACAAATGGAAAACCCACAGACATTCTCAGGGAATTGAAAATCTCATAAATCATAATGGCATTTTTCATGCAATGGATTTAAGTTCCAATCTTTATAGAATTACAATGATGGAGAATACCATTGATATGCAATATGTTTTAGTGTGGGATACCTTTGGGAATCAACAGCGCCTATTCTCTACAAAATTTCTAGTGGAATCATCAGGCGAGTTGTTGCTAGTAACACATGCAATGCCGTATAAGCACTTGGATGGCATTCCACACTTTGAGATTTTCAAGTTAACAAGCAGGTATGTTAATTATCACGACGTATACTATCTCAAGTATGAATGGCAACAAATTGAAGATGTTGGCAACCAAACCATATTTCTTGGACACAAGGGATCTATATCTGTTGAATCATCTTTGTATCATGGGATGAAAGGAAACTGCATTTACTTCGCCCGCGACGTCATCGGTGGCAATCTCTATACAGCTGTCTATAATTTAATCAGTTTGTCTGTAGAATACTTCTCGCTTGATGTTGATGCAAATCTAGATGGACTACTCTGGTTTTCGCCTAATCCTTGGTAAAAATCAAAGGTTTAAATAGCGTTTATCGCGTCATAGCGGAACGGCTGAAAAAACGGCGCTATGGCCATATAGCGCCCCTATAGCGCGAAATAGCGCGCTATATGACCATAGCGTCATAGCTTTTTTGGTCCGAAAATGCTATAGCGCGCTATTTAGAACACTGGTAAAAATGCAAATTATGCACATTTTTTTTATCATACATGTATTAATTAGGTATTTGGGTTTAATATATACTTGCTCGTTGATGATTTGATACTCTGCTATATATATTGGAAGGATTGAATGATGTGTTATATGCTAATGTCTCAAGTTCATCTAATTATTGTTTGACATTTTTATTTACTACAGTATAATTGGAGGGAATTTAATATATGTGATGGTACTCAATCAGAGTTCATAATTAGACCCTCAACCTGAACTAAAATCACAACCCCGACAACTGAAATTTAACTTGAAATTCGATCGATATTATTCTAAATGATAATTTATACTACATAGTAAATGGTGTGTCACTTATATATGTATTCATTTTTCTAGGTCATCTTGAAACCTCTAGGGTGTCCTGCCCCTGAACCTGCATAGAGATTTGAAATTTCAATAATCAATTATGTATATATTTTTTCCTCTTTTGAGTTTTGAGAGTATTATAATGAGTTTTCAATGCGATAATTAACTTGTTGTTTGTATAAGAAAACTTAAAACCACAAGTCCTTCATTCTAACTAGTTAGTTATTGTGCATGCCCAAAAACAAATCATAAATAACTATTTTTTTTCCAAAGTGTCATAATCTTCACTTAGAAAATATATCAGTTAAATTTCAAAATTTGATACTTGAATTTTAAGTTATTAAAGTTCTATAAAATGTAGCAATGTAGAAATACAAAAAAAATAAAATAAAAGACATTCACGCTCTCTTCTAAAATTGAGGATCTGTCTGGTTTTATGCTATTAATTAAAATCGTTATCTCACGTTGCTGCAGAGTTTATGAAAGTTGTTCTATATTTTTTGTGGCAATATGGGGAAATTATTTTAGAATTAACAATTTTTTTGTACATTTATGGAGCGGAAACTAATTAGTTATCATAAAAATAGATTTGAACGATTCAAAATCTTTCAAGGGGTGAATTGCACTAGTGTTTAGTCTTGCATAACAATTGAACACCGAAAAAATTATCTCTGGCCCAGGAGAACGGAGTAGGTCCGATGCCCATCGGACCAACTTTTAGGTTCAATAAGCATGATGACCGTCCGATCTAATTTAAGATTGTGCGCACGAAAATTGAAACATATGCGCACAAAGTTTAAAACGTTCTGCACGAATCTTAAAGTAAATCGACTGTGATTAAATCCATCGAACCAAAGTAGGTTCAATGCCCATCGGACCTATTCTCAAGTGCTGGCGCAGATCTCTGTTGGTACGGATATGGACGTGGAAGTTTATGAGGGGCAGTGAGTGGTAGAGGAGGAATAGAGGAGATTCAAAAGAGAGAAGAAGAAAATTACAAGCCTCAGCGTTGTCCACATAAGCTCCAAGGGTACTTGCCAGTGTAAGTAATGTAAAACAACAGGAGGAGAGAGCTCTCTGTGTGACAAATCTAAATTCAATATATATACATTAGTTCCCTCTGTTTTACTTCTTTTTTTTTTTCCTGTTCAAGCCTTGAGGCAAAATAAGTTGCTCTTAATTTGATTATTTTTTCCATCGTCAAGATTCGGGCAATTGTGTTCATATGCAAACAGTAAATTACCCAAATTGTTCTCGATGTACCATTTTTTAAGTTTGGCCCAGGGTTGTAAATAATGGTATGCGCTCGTCGGACGGAGAGGGTACCACCAAACGATTAATCGGCAATAATCGAGAATAATCAGCCATAATTGGAAATAATCGGCCGATTAGTCAAGAAAATCCGTGACGGTTTGATCTCCGCCAATAATTAATCGGCCGATTAATCAGCCTAAACGGCCAATTTTTACAACACTGGTATGGCCTATCAGATTAGATGTATCTACAGTCCCGGAACATTTTAATTATACCACTTCCTCCCTGCCAACGTTTCTAATTCAAAAATTATACAAAGCTGCTGTCAATGCGCATTTCAAGTGATTTTGTGATGCATATTTGTCAAATCATTGTTTTTTTTTTTTTTTTTGAACTCTAGGCAGAGGCTGTTGTTTGAGGCTAAAGGCTTAGTTGTTGTTGTTGTCTAGGCAGAGGCTGCCAAGATTTGCCTGTCAGTATCCTTGTCTGTTTTTGAGAATGGTTTGACAGTGGCTGTCAAGTTACAAAGAAATTTAAAACAACAACTTGAGCGCTAAATTTACAGATTGACCCTGACAACTAACAGAACCTCAGCCACAGCGCTCCCTCTTGAACAATCTTATGTTCCAGTACCCGTACCGCTACTGTACCGCCTCTAAAAAATTCTTTCGTTCCTCTGACGCCAAATCCACCAGACCGTACACAACATTCTAGATGTCCAGACCTGAATGTATCCTCTATCGCGTGAGGCCTCTGTTTTGGACATCTCCCACAAACTAAGCAATGTAAGGTCCGGTATTGCCGCTGTTACGGCTCCCCTTGATAGCAATTTGAACCCCAACCTGTTCTCAACATAACTCCATACCCGTCTCACATAGCTGCACTGAAATAACAAGTGAATGATTGATTCATTTGTGTTACCTTCACACATTACACAGTGGCGGTCATAGTGAACCCCTCTTCTTTCCAAAACATCCCGTGTTAACAGCTTCCCTTTAAAAATAAAATATCCAAAAATCCTGACAGATGGTGGCAGGGGCAGATCATAGTAGTGGCTGGGGGATGCTAAGCCACTCCTAGCTTTTAAAATTTTATTACTAAGTATTTAAAAGTCTTACTAATTTGTTTCCTTTATATGTATAAGCCTCCTTTATAATAATATAACAAAGTAAAGGGTTTTAACGTAAATTGTAAAAACAAAAATCACAGACCGGCTATCTGGCTTCATTTCTATTCGAGTAATTGGACCGGGTGTGCATGAAAAAGAAGTAAAGAAACCTTTTCCAAATTGGAAAGGTCTCTCCTCAAAAGAAAAAAATTGGAAAGGTCATACTAAAAAATTAATGATAGTAATCCTCTCTGGGATACCTCAACATTTGCGTGACAGATGTGTACTGCCTTTCGGAGAGAGCGCATGAGGCAATATTATTTGTGCTTTGAAAATCGTGCAGAACGTATTTGAACGGTTAAAATATTCTAAAAAAACACTCAAAGTTTGAAATATCTTAGAGGATGTGAATTCTTATTTAGCCTCTCCTATACTCGAATCCTCCCTGGATGGTGGCACTTTTGCCATCCAGACCCCATGATTAATGGTAAATATTTTGCCATCCTCTATCATAATTTTATAGATGGATTTTGCTGTATAGATTCCCGAACTACTCTCTCATCTCCAGCAAATGCTGTCTTCTTCATTGGTCAAGCAAATCTCGGCCTTGGCTTAATGACAACATCTGGTTGTTGGGTCTTGGGTCTGAATTAGTTAATAGCGGAGCTCCACTCCAGGGATCGTACCAGAAACTAATCCTGTCACCATTGCCTATTACCCAAAATGCAGACCAGTGAAACAATTGCTTGATCCTGGCCATTAATTTCCAAAAGAACGAGCCTTCCCTATTCCACACCAAAGGACCCCCCTCTTCTGTCAGCTTCACATATAATCTTCTACAAATCGCTGCCCAGAGCTATTCATCTGAGTTATACAACCGCCACCACCATCTCAATAAAAGTGAGACATTCTTCACTTCGATATTGATTACTCCCATACCTCCCATTTTCTTTGGTTGCATAACTGTGGCCCAACTGACAAGCGACATCCCCCATTCATTACCAACTCTTCTTCCCCATAGAAAGTCTCTTCGAATCTTATCAATTCTTCGAACGACCCAAAACGGAAGCTTGAAACATGACATAAAGTATACTTGTCAAACAATGAAATTAAGATATGATGCTAGAGACGAGGAGAACAATTACTGCAGTTCGCAGGGCTTACAAGTTACAAATTTTATGAAGTATATGAAAAAAAACTATATATTTGTGCTAATTGAAACATAATAAATCAACACTTAGTACAAATATATGTTTCTAAAGTGCATTCATGAATCACATTCATTATAATAACATGAGATATTTATCAATATCTAGCCAAAACAATCAATGCAAATAGTCAACTACAATTCTAATAAGAAAAGGTAACACTCACTAGTATGATTAAATAATAATAATAAGCTCACAATTGAAAATCACACCGATTCATTTTTATTGCCAATCAAATTTTGTATTACAGTGTTTCTAAGGTATATCTACCCCACTTTATGAAAGCCAATTAAATGCCGCGTTTACAAGCCACACATGGAATCTTCATTCTCTTGTTGTTTTTCTATTGTTATTTTCATAGTTTCATTTTTTTCTGTATTGATTGTTTTGGTGTTTTCCCAAAAATTAATTGCCTAATTAAGCCGCTTGTGTTTGTGACAATTAATTAATGTGAAATTAGACATTTGCATCACGCCACATGAAATCTTGATGCTCTTGGACTTATTTAAAATTTATCAATATAAAAATATATTACATGTTTAATAGGTCAAGAGAAATAAAAGATTTACTCTATCAAAACTTGGAAACCAAGGGAACTCAGGGCAAAAGCACAACTCTGAGCTCCTATTTGACATCAAAATTTTTGAAAATAAAAGGGGCCACTGGAACTTGTTCTCTAAAATCATCAAGAACTTCTATGTTATCTTCTTTCTGGTAAAAATCATGGATCTGGAACAACATAAGATGACGGAGAGGATAATTACAATAGCAATGAGATGGATTTTGTGCATGAAGCAGACCAATGGACAGAAGCATTGCCAAATCAGGTTCATACCTTTTATTTTATCAAGTATCGACCACACAAAGACCCAAAAATCATGCGCAACGTAGCACATTTCAATTTTGAGATCCAAAGAAAAGGAGAGGAAATTGACAGTTTAAATGAAGCATTGAAGACTATTGAGGTATAGTGATTTGAAAATTGTTTTTTTCTTAATCAAAAGTTTCGTTTATATGTTTGCTATAAGGATTTTTGTTCATAAGCCCTATATTAGGTTCTCAATTGCTTCTTATTTGTTAGATCATTTTGAATTTACTTTGGGTTATGTTTCTTTCGTAGATTTTTATAATTTTATACCTGCGGGTTGTACCTAAAATTTTGTCCAATTTCTCATTTTTCTCTTTTATGATTGTTGTTGATTAAGAATCCATCAGAAGGAAAAAAAAAAATTAAGGAAAACATTAAAAGACATTCAATGATGATTTCATATTGCATTTGGCCATTCTTTTTAACCTAATTTACCTTCATGATTGCGTTCACAATTATATGTTCATCATTAATTGGATCAAATTATTTTTCACCCAGAGAATACAAAACCACAAATAATTATTTCAACATTTGTACTGGTTTAGCTGACAGTGAACAACTTTTTACAATGCTTTATCACATTGTCAAGCTTAATGGCGAAGAACTTTTTTCTTGACCTCATACCTACTAGGTAAAGCACAATTCCATCAGAAACATCCTACATGTCAATAGTTTTTGGGAGAATTATTATGGGATGGTTGCTGATTCGAAGAGCGAGGAATTGGCTCGTATTCAAGATTTCTTGAGAAAAGATGCAAAGAACAATCGAATGAAGCTGCATCTTTCTGAGGAAGAAGAACTGCTTAAATCTGTGAGTTCAGCTGTTTGTATATTTTGTGAAGTTTAAAATTGACCCCTTAATTTATGAATTTCATTTATAATTATTCTCTGGTACACCACATTTTGCAAAAGAAAATTTAATCATTAATTTTAATCATCCGATCAAACAAAAATAAGTTGGAATGTTTGCTTTCTTTTAAGGACTAGTTCCTCATTTTTGAATATATTTACTTAAATAATGTGAATTATAACAAAACTACTTTGATATCTTTGTCATTTAATTTTAGAAACATTGAATAACATTAATTGTATAACCATCGGATCAAATGAATAACATTAATTTTTAAACTAATTAAATAGATAAAGACATTGCATCATCATGTGCAATATAAGATGATGAGTGCATATGAAGAAAAGAAATTGCTGAAGAAAATTAAAGAGATAGAAGCAACCAGAGAGACAATCATGGCCAATGTTTATTTGGAGGCCAAGCAGAACCAAGAGAAAGAGGAGAAAGAAAACCAAGGGCTATTTAATAAAATTGTAGATGCACCCAGTCAAAGTGTGGGTCAAGGTAAGATCTAATTTTGACATTCATTTTTTATGGTTATATACACAATTAGGCACCAATTACAGTGTTAGAGTTTATCGGTAACTTGGCCGCATGCTCAGCTCCAATTTTCATTTTTTCATTAACACCTTGTTTGGATGGAGAGTAGAGGAAGGAAGGGAGGTGAATAATAGAAGGGAATAGAATGGAACAGAAAGGAAGATTAACATATATAATCTCTTCGTGTTTGGATGATAAAATGAGAGAAAATACATTTAATTTTTTTTTCCGTCTTATTTCTTATTTGTTTGATTAAAATTTAGAAAATTAATGAGAAATTCGGTGATTGTTGTAGGTTTGTGACAAAAAATTTGTATGAGAATTATATAGGTAAGATATAGGATTGAGTATGTGTGCTATTTTTTTTAAAAATATTTGCAACAAATTTTTTTTTCATCCGTTATATCTCAAATCGAGAGGAAAATCGATTCTATTAATTATAATGATACAAAGTTAAACCTTTTACCTCCTATACCCTTCAACTCCGACATAATTTTATTAACCAAATACGATTCGACGGAAAGTTTTCTTTTCTTTCCATTCTCTCCCTTCCTTTGCTCTCCATCCAAACAAGGTTCAAGGGAATCGCAATAATCTGATTTTGTTAGAATTTGTTTGAAGTATCACCAAATAGAGGCATGAAGGAAAACAAATTCTCTGGTTACTTTTTAATAAATAAACTTTTCTTGCCTTCTGGTCTAATTTGTTGCTCCTTCTTTCAGTCTCAAGTTAAGTCCATTAAAATAATGAAGGAGATGCAGCTGGAGCGAATGGAGAAAGTCAAACATTTCCGAAAGGATTTGAACGGATTAGGTACTGAAATAAGATTACTGAAAGAGCGAATCAATACTGCAAACTCTAAAATGGAGAAGGCACGTGAAGTATTGCTTAAAACAGAAAACTTTCGCCTTATGTTTCCTTAGTTGGTTGAACAGATTATTTCCATTTTGTAAGTTGAAAGATCCCAATTCGAGCAAATAACAAAAAACGAAGGAACAAACATAACTTCTTCCTTGCGTGGTTTTAAGGGGTAAATATATTGACAGCGTACTTTTGACTACATGCAGCGCACAAAACATATACAGTGCGGCTTTCACTCCATAGTCAGTGCGCTGCATGAAGTCAAAACTGCGGATTCAATATATTTATCTGTTTTGAACATACTCACTGGTACATGTTGGAATGACAAGCCGTTTGATGGTTCACCATACCAATATATCGGATTCATGCTTTCATGATACATCTAATTATGATCCAAATTGAATCCCACAAGAATCTCATTTTCGAACATATAGCTCCACATTTTATATGTTTTGTTAATTTATATTTTGGAAAAAAAATTTCTTACAATGGAGTAATAACAAATTATTCAAGGATGACTATGAGAGAAGGGTACTTCAATCACTAGAAAATCGAGGGCTTAGTAGAGATGGCCGAACCAAAAACTCAGATTAGACCGACCCCACCAGTCAGTGAGTCAAATGCCGCAAAGGATTATGTTCAGACTAGACAATATTTATCCTGATGAAGCATTCAAATGCAAAATTGAAAATACACGAAAAACTGTGATCTGACTTGTATACTTCGTTAAACTATGTACAATTCTGTTTCTGTAATTGAATTATTGAATACATTTTGTGACACAAATATATAATATTGTTGAGTGCCTGGAAAATAAATTTGATATGCGCCGTCAGATCTTATATGGACAGACCATATTCACTACGATCAGAGAGGAGACAATCGGATTCATTACTGGTGCTTCCCTTAAACGTCGTGGATCCGATCCGATACGATCCGTCATCCCTACGCCGACAATCCGTCTCGATCACACCTTCTCTCAAAACCCCCGAATAGTCGCACCCTCCATGTGCTCTGCTCCTTTCGCCCCATTTTTAAAACCCTCTCCCTCCATAGTCAACAGCTCACTTGCGTGATTCTCTTCATTTTTTCCCTTCAAGATCTCTCTCAACTTTCTCTTCTTTTCTCCCATCTCTGCATTTCCTCTTGCTATCCATCTCCGGAATAATGCACCTGTCAAAAGCCCTCCTTCCCCTTCTCCTCTCTCTCCTCCTCCTCTCGCAAACCCTCGCCAAATCCATCCCCTCTCTCGCCGACGAGGACCTCGACTGGAGTGAAGAGGATGACGAAGAATTCGACTCACTTATCGCCATTGACGACTCAGAGGAGAGCGCCGGTGCTTCCACCTCCGAGCCCCAGCTTTTGCGAAAAGCTCAGAAAATCGTGACCGATCTGAATAACGACAACTCGAGGAGAGTGGTAGAAGAGAACGAGTTGGTCCTCCTCCTGGGGTACGCGCCTTGGGACAAGAAGAGCGCCGCTCTGATGCCCAGGTTTGCTCAGGCGGCCACTGAGCTGAGAGAGATGGGCAGTCCTGTTGTAATGGCCAAGGTGGATGCTGAGAGGTACCCGAAGGTTGCTTCTCTGTATGGTATCAAAGGTTTTCCGACTTTTTTGCTGTTTGTTAATGGCACCTCCCTGAGATATAGTGGAGGGATCACTGGGTAAGAAAATAATTTGAGTACTTTCTTGTTTATGTGTAAGTTTATAATATAATACTGTATGAAATTTACAATGTGGGTCCCACACAGCAGACACCAGATGAACAGATTGCATAGTGTTCTTGTGCATTATAAAAAAAATGGACAAATACCCACAATTGTTTCTTTCTTTCGTTCTCTTTAGTTGACTGACTGCCTGTATGTCTGTCACAGTTCATGTGATAGGAAAATTATGCAAAGTAAAACCATTTCCTTGGAAATTTTGCTGTGTAATGCATACTATATGGTAGAATTATAGTAATTTGTGATTGGTATCCTTTTATTTTTTATCATCCCAACAATTAATTCAAACGTTAGTTATATGTTGTTGTATCTTTTGGATGACTAGGGACGAAATAGTAATTTGGGTTAGAAAGAAGACAAGTGTGCCAGTTACCAGGCTTTCTTCAGAAGATTCAGCTAAACAATTCTTGAAGAAGTACAAGAAGTATGCTATTGGTCTTTTTGAGAATTATGAGGTACAATTTGTTAATTACCGATGTAAATTGCTTTGATGTGACTGCTTGATTGGCATCAGAACCTTTTGGCTGATTGATATTAATACAAATACTTTTTAAATATTATACCAAGCTAGTAGATACTGGGTACTGCATCAGAACCTGTTATATACTGCCACTGGACCTGGCTGCCCATCTATGCAGTCTTAATGTACCATTACTATCAAAGTAAAGTTTTTAATCTATGCCTTTATAAATAAGGAGTGAATAATGTATACCACTGCAAAGGAGGAAGAATCTCATGTACCTGTTTAGTTTTAGGGAACATGTGACCTGTATTTGCCTCTTCCATCTTTAAAATGCCAAATTAGCCTTATCGTCACTCTCATTGCATTGAGGTTAGCACTATGCAGAACATAAGTAGGGTTATTTTGGTAGTGTTTGACTGTGGGCAGAAAGGGGTAGATAGGATTTCTTGTACTTTGGAATGGTATGGTAAAGTGATACTTCCTATATTTTTTTTAGAAATGATAATATGACATTCTTGCAGCGCTTGGTTAGATGACTAGTTTCTATGCTTGTCAATTTAATTTGCTTTAGCACCAATTTTTGTTTTTGTTTCAGGGACCTGAGTCAGAAGCATTTGCAAAAGCTGCATCAACTAATAATGAAACACAATTTGTGGCGACAGATAATTTTGAAATTGCTAAATTGCTGTATCCACAAATTTCTTCTAAAAAGAACTTTGTAGGCCTTGTCAAAACTGAAAATGACAAATTTGAAAAATTCGGTAAGTAGATGATATTTTAACAATCAGATATTGCATTTTAGATTGCTTGAAGATGCACATACTAATAGCTCTCTGAATTGTTGCACCATACAGAGGGAAAGTTTGAGGAAGGAGAAATTTTAGATTTTGTAGAGAAGAATAAGTTTCCATTGGTGAGTGTGTTAACTGAAGAAAATTCTGGATGGATCTATTCCAGCCCTATTAAGATCCAGGTAAATATTTTTTTATTTCTGTAGTTTATGTCTTTGGTTGGGTATTTGATTATGTTGGTTTCGGTTATTTACCAATAGTACTATTTTATCTTTGCCAAGAAAACATAAATATCATCAGTATTTGGAAGTTGCGGTGGAACTGCAACATTCATGAGGTATCTGTGGTCAGGAATCATTTGTTGGTTTGTGGTGATGATATTGAATTTATGACATATTGTGTATCCAGTTAAATAGTGACCATTTTATAGATAGGATTTTTCTGCTAAGACTAAATTGAACTAAGATGAACCAAATCCAGTCACTACGCATTGGGTTTCAAATTTTCTTGGACTTGTATGAGTAGATTGTTTAAGTTAGTAGAAAACATTGGGAGTGATTTGTACATCTATTTATTTTGTCTGCCCATAAGTTGCTGGTTATTTGTACATCTATTTATTTCTTTGTTAAC
Organism: Carex parvula; assembly: GCA_025461045.1. Taxonomy (NCBI): domain Eukaryota; kingdom Viridiplantae; phylum Streptophyta; class Magnoliopsida; order Poales; family Cyperaceae; genus Carex; species Carex parvula. The sequence continues at coordinate 361,320 of JAJGRW010000824.1, forward strand.
AATCCAATGTTGGGTCTGTTACAAACACGAGTAACAATGGGTTTTTTTTTTTTAATTGAGAATTAAATTTTGAGTGATTAAAATTTTAAAAAGGAATTATAGTGGAGGCATTTAAAAGCTCCTCATCTTTGTTTCGATTATATTTTTGTGTCTATGATTTTTTTTCGGATAATAGGTTTATATTTTTGCGGAAGAAGAAGACTTTGAAGACGATAGGCCATTTGTTGAAGAGGTTGCAAGGAAATTCAAAACAAAGGTATCAACATGCCCTTGAACCCTTCCCTGTTCTGAGCAAATTAGAGATAGGAAAATGCATGTCCTACTTACTATTAAACTGCATGCGTCGAGTGATAAAAAATTAAAAGCAGGTCCCAATTATGGAAGATACTATATTATGTTGGTACTGCCTGTCTATTATGTTTATTTTATGACACCAGAAATAGATCCTCTTCATTTTCACTCGTTGATTAATCTACAAATTATTTAGTGCCAGGATTATATTTGATTGTTTTCTTTATTATGGCTGAATTATCTCCTTTATGAAAAAATGTAGGTAATGTTTGTCTACGCGGACTCGACTGAAGAAGACCTTGCAAAGCCTTTCTTTACTTTGTTTGGGACAGAACCAGATGACAACCTTGTAAGTTTTTTCTGAATTGTTTTTCAATGTCCCGATTACTGGTTCATGCTCTTAATAATTTATTATTATTACTTATTTTACTTTTGAGCCACCGGGATTAAGTTCCCTGTAAGAGCACAATCCATATGATAGTTTGATTGGCTGAGTCACTCAATTAATGAGCTCTTGCGATTGTTCTTCCGGAATGGGCTGACGACAATTCAAGTTTCACCCAATTAATGTGATTTTTCTGCCAGCAAATAATTGTTCTTGTAACAAAATTTGAATGAGCCTGATACAAGGAGAAGTTGCTTCAGAAGAAAAGAAGAAAATAGGTCGAAATAAAGTCGAATTGTTCTAATTTGTACAACTAATTTTGTCAATTTGTGTTTAACAGAAAGTTTTGTCGATTTTATTTCGACAAAATAAATTAACTTGGTGTTTGGGCTAAATAGACTTGGTTTTTTTGACTAAATAGACTTGATGTATTGGACTATTAGATATTGAAGTAGAAAAATTAGTTGGTCCATAATGAACAATGGGCAACGAAAAGTTTACTTGGGCCTTAACATTCAAAAGTAAGGCAATTATGCCTTACTAGTTGGACGTATTTAACAGGTAGTGAGTCAAATCATTTTTAACTTATCACGCAAATTAAATAACAAATCATAGTGAAAAATAATTACTATTGTGTTCCACTTATGATTTTATCTTTTCATATGATACATTTCTGGACATTTGAAAGTAAAATATAACATGTATAGTATGTATGGATAATTTGTAAATGAAATGACTTTAGCAATACTTTATTGTTATATACATTCTGTAACAATTATTTTATTATATCTTCAGGATTCTGATTCCAATTCCGAGTTTCAGAACCATGATTCTGATTCTGATGATGCATCTCTGATTATTTTAGCAATATTTTCATATGATACATCTCTGATTCTGATTCCAATTCAGAGTTTCAGAATCATGATTTAAACACGATAAGCCTGGCACCAATATGTGCTCACTGATTTTGATCCATTAGCAGATCAACATACTCCTTTTACTTTTTTGTGCGTTTTGATTTATTATATAGTGAACTGCTGTTATCCTGGTAAAATCCTGGTAATTCTACATTTCTTCTTCTGTTTTATTAAGCCTGATAAAAGGACAATTCTACTTTCACAGGTCACTGCTTTTGATAACAGAAACGGTTCAAAGCATTTGATGGAGAAAAAGCTTACGAAGGCCAACTTAGAAGTAACATTTCAGCAAGCATCGAATCATCTTCACTTTTGTTTGTTTTGTTATCAAGTCAATTAACTTTTTTGGTATTTGTTCAATAGGAATTTTGTTTGGCACTTGAACAAGGTACTCATCCACGTTATTTAAAATCGGAACCAATACCAAAAGAGGCAAGTCATTAACTAAAATTTCTTTGCATATAAGATCCTATTCTTGTTGAATATTTGACCAATCTAACTTAATTTTAATTTTTTTTCTTTTTTTTTTGTATTTCAATGTAGAAAGGGTTAATTGAAAAGGTTGTGAGCAAGAATTTTGAAGCTGCAGTCTTGGAGAGCCCTGATAATGTTTTTCTTGAGGTTTGCTCATATACAGTTCCATAAATGCATAATAACCACTGCATATACCATATGCCTTGCAAAAGACAAAATATGTTTGTCCTGTACACCACATATCCTGGATCAGTTTTACGAATACTAACCAAGTATATTATTTTCAAAACATGATAGGTGTATGCGCCAAATTGTGTGGAGTGTGATTCCACAACAAAAGTGGTAGAGAAGGCGGCTAAACACTTCGAAGGAAATTCAAATCTTAAATTTGCAAGAATTGATGCTTCTTCAAATGAGCATCCAAAGCTTGAGGTAAGTTCTAAGTAATATATAAAAGGAATCGCTTAAATTGTACCATTCGAAAACATGACCATCAGTTCCCGTAAAAGACATCAATATCATTCTGTAGGACCCTCTTTAAACCCACTTGTACCAAGGATGTGAGAACTACCCCTTTCTCATTATTTCTCCGTACTCTTGTGTTATTCGATAAATTTGGGGAGGAAGGGTATAATTGATTTCTCATGAGCCTATGAGGTATTTCTAGTTGGGTAGTGGGTAGTACTTATGTTCCCTAGGGCCGGTTTATGTCACTTTGAATGAACTGACGATAATGTGAATGATTATGTTGTTGCAGACTAGTAACTACCCGGCTCTTTTGTTTTATCCGGTGGGAGACAAATCAAATCCGGTATGCAATCTCATATAATTTTGTTAAATTTAGATTTCAGAACTATATAATTTTTTTCTAAATATTAGTTATATCTATGTTACAGATCAAGGTGAGTAAAAAGTCAAGCTTCCAAGATGTGATCAACTTCATTAATGAGAAAATTGGACAAGGTGAAGAGACAGGTGCTGAGAAAAAAGATGAATTGTGAATGATGAGATCAGCAGCGTCACTTCAGGCTTAGCTGCTACTATGAATATTCTAGTTAAAATATTTTTTTTTCAGTGCAGTAGAAGAAAACTTGTAAAATGCCATTTTATTTTAGCTGTAAAATTTTGATAAATAAAGGTCCTAATTTCAGACCTAGTTAGCTAACCAACATTGTGCTCAAAAGAAAACGTAGCTTACATTCTTAGCAATTGTCTTCAGATTGTGTTTGACAATTAGTCAAGGTGTGTACCTGATGCTTTGTATCAAGAATATATTTTAGTTGTCTTGCTCTGAATTTGAACAGTGATAGCACTAATGCCAAATAATAATCTCAGTACGCAAACAACTGAGTCAAAACGAAGTTTATCTACAGTATGCTACCATAATGATAGTTTCATCATTTATGCCAAGCTACTACGTTTAGTTGAATTCATACATAAAGTAACTAAAATTGTATCCATTTAATTTATTGGCGGCTATTATTATTGTTCGCATAACGTATTTTATCCAATTTTTATTTAATTATATATAACTGGCATTTAATTAATTTTCAAAATCAGAGATGTTATAATAGTAGGGGTGAAAACGGATCCGGATAGAGATGCTTAAACGGATCGGACATTCAAATTTATTCGGATCGCATCTTTTAACCCATTCTATCTCGGCTATTTTCTCTATGGAACTCTTTCAAGTCGGAGAGGCTTATATACTATCTATATTTATTTTCCTTTTTGGTTGTGGGACTAACACCATATCTGAGCCATCCGGACAACTGACCTAGCTAGGCTCGTACTCAGGAGCGGAACTAGAAAATAGAGATTGAGAGGCTAAAAAATAAAATATAGTGCAATTTCATTTTATAAGGGAGTTAAAAGGTATTAGTACATATGAGAATTACAAAATTTAATGGACTAAAATATAAAATTTCAATTTATAGGGGTGGCTTAGCCCCTTTGCTCTCTACTATGTCCCGCCACTGCTCGTACTTCGAGCAAATCTTGGCTAGCTTGGAGTGCTTTCCAGTTTCCACTAATGGAAGATTCTCTCTCCTATTTGGCAGTTAGATATTGTTTATTTATTTTTAAACGAAAAGGTCGTTGAGAAAGAATAGGTAGCACAGTTGATTAGGAAAAAAAGTCCTAAGACTGTTGGTTACTCAAAGGTTGAGAGTTCAATTCCCCTCAAAAACTCGTAGCTTCCGCAAAGGTCTAAAAAAAAAAATGAAAAGGCAGTTGCTGCCATATATATTATTATATCTTTGATTTTAATTTGATTTTTCCATAAATTTAAATAAACTAACTTTAAGTTATTCATTCATTTTCATATTTGAATTTTGTTAATTAGTATTTGTATCTTAAATTTCAAATAATTAAATTATCCGACAATTGTTCGTTTCGTATCTGTATTCGAATCCGTATTCGTAAATTATCTGCTCCGTATTTGTATCCGTTTAAGACGGATTTGGTTTTAAATTTTGATATCCGTTTACTATCCGTATATGTATTCGTATCCGCTCATTGAAACACAGATACAAATATAATATCAGCATTATCCGCTCTGAATTTCCGCTCCGTTTTCACCCCTATATAATAGCCAAACGAACAATTTCACAAGATCTTTCAATAGCATACTTCCAATTTACTTGAAATTTAGAAATAAATTATGCACTACAATAAGTATCTAATATGTCAAACGTATATATATCTAAAGGAAGTTCATTATAATGAGACTCATAAACAGATTGAAATGACAGACTGGAGGATTCCATATTGTGCTACATTGACAGCCCGGATTCCACAAAAGTGTCAGTAACACAAGTAGAGTCAATGGCAGAATCAATTGGATTTTTTTTAAAAACCGTAAATCAAAAAATTAATTCTACCAAACCAGCATGATGGCCTCTGTATTTACAAAAACCATCAGAACCGAGATGCCAATTCGGTCCCAACGATTTTTTTTTCTCCGGACCGAATTGGCATCTCGGTCCCTACCTTTTTCACAGCAAAACAGTGCCGAACTCTGCGGCCGATCGTGTTGCCTCCTCTGGACCGAAATGGCATTTCGGTCCTGAGAATTTTTTCTCCACACCGAGTAGCCATCTCGGTCCAAAGAGTTTTGGCATTATTTTATTCTGTGGATACTCGGTCCAGAGAATTTTGACATTATTATATTGTGCTATATTGAGAATTTTTTTGCGAGACCGAGTAGCCATCTCGGTCCAGAAGTTCTGTCCAATAAAATGTATTCTGCTCTCTCCTCTCTGCATTATTTTTTTGCGAGACAGACAGAGAGCTTCTTCTTTCTCTCTTACACCTTCTTTCCGAGACCTTCATGCCTCTCTATTGTGCATAGTTTCAGTTTTCCAAATTACAGATCGGCTCCTGCATTGTGCCTCTAGCGTTCGTCTGAATACTGTAGTAAGTTTTTTTTTTCAATTATGATCATATTTTTTGCTGTAAAATTGAAAATTATCAAAGGTTAATCGTGAAATTTTTTGTTCAGGAAATGTCTCAAGTATTAATAAATGTGTATCACAGACGCGAAATTACAGACGCACCGACCTGTACATTTCCTGTTACTAACTCAACTAGTCTTGATGAGCTAAGAAGACAGATATATGTTGGCATTCGTTTGCTCCCTAGCCGGTTCGATCTGACAATCAGCGCACGTTTGAACACGGCACCACCTGGCTCAGCAGAAAAATACTTGTTGTTCAACATAGACCACGAAGCGACTTGGTATATGGTGCTTGCGAATGCCACTCCGGTATTGAATTTCAAACTTCTTGAATTAGTGGTTGAGTCAGTACCAGTTGTTAGTCAGACCAATTATGACCCATACCCGGGTAGTGTACCCGGAACTAGCAGAGACATACCGGTGATTGATTCACCGGCACATTGTGATGAAACCCCCGAAACACCCCCGGTTGATTTGCAGAATTATTTTGACCAACTGAATAATGATACTGACTCAGAAACAAGCTCTGACCCTGATGACACGGTTGTCGGGGAAGAGGAAATGGCCGAAATTGAGGATCAGATTAGGATGGAAGAAGTAAGGAATGAGTGGCAATCGTCTATTCCTTTTATTAATCGGGGATTGCAGCATCCTTGTTCGGCATTTCATGACGATGTGCCGATGCCGTACAAGGATGAAGCATTTTTTGGTCATCCACCCATAATTGACCGTCCATTTTCGGTGGGACAGATATTTGAATCCAAAGCTGATCTTAAATCGAAGTTGAATGCATATGCCATGGATAATAACTTAGAAATACAACAAACCCAGACCAATCGTAACAGATATGTGGTTGTATGTACAGTAGAGGGGTGTCCGTGGAGGGTATACGCAAAAACCACTGCGACGGGCAATTGGACAATTGCAACAAACCCATACGAGCACAATTGTTACAGTACTACATGTACAGCAGACAGTCGTCAGATGACTGCCAGGATGATTGCAGATATAATCAAACCGGGTCTGAAGGAGGACCTGGAGATGTCAATAAAAGCATGTCGAATTGCAGTTAGAGGGAAGTACAAAACGGTTGAGCCTTCATACAGCAAGATTTGGAGAGGGAGGGAGCTGGCTATTGCCGATTTATTTGGTTCTTGGGAGAAAGCTTACGAACTGCTACCTTCTATGCTCGGTGCAATCCAGAGATCTAACCCAGGTACAAGATACAGAATTGATCACATACCATCTAGCACGTTGGGCGAACATATTTTCATCCGTGTGGCATGGGCTTTCGGTCCATGCATTCAATCCTGGCCATATCTCCGACCAGTTATAAGTGTAGATGCAGGACACCTATCCGGCAGGTACAAAGGAAAACTATTCATGGCATGCGCTTATGATGCAGAACAACAATTACTGCCAATAGCATTCGGAATTGCGGAAGAGGAGACTTCAGATAATTGGGGCTGGTTTATGCAATTTGTACGCGAAGAAGTTGTCGGCCCCGGTCGGATATGTGTTATATCAGACCAGCATGCTGCAATCCGTTCAGTGTTTGATCGTACTGATTTAGGGTGGTGCGAGGAGAGGGGTGAAGCAGTTCATCGATTGTGTGCTCATCATATTGCGGCGAATGTGTACAAGTTGTGCAAGGACAGAGTAATTGAAGCAATTTTCACTGCGTTTGTGGGTAAGATGAAACCTTGGAGGTTTGATGAGGGTATGGAAATGATAGAAGGTAGGAGCATTACTACTCACCAGTACATCATGTGGTGCGGTAAAAGGTTGCAAAATCTTGAAGAAGAGCCTCTGCAACTCCATAAATGGGCACAATGTCATGACGGAGGCCCAAATAGGTGGGGTATTATGACTACGAACGGATCAGAATCATTGAACAATGTTTTTCGAGTGGCGCGCCAACTGCCTGTAACGGCAATAGTTGATCGCACATTCTATAAAGTTGTGGATTGGTATGTCAGAAGAGGTGCGGTTGCTCGAAATTGGCATCAAAATGGAATGAGACTATCAGGAAAAATCATGACAGCGTTAGAACGTCGGATTGCCAAAGCAAAGGAGCACCAAGTGATACCATTGGGTGGTGAATTTCCGTCTACGAGGTCGTCGATCATGATGGAACCCAAAGAACGGTATGTCCGCTATTTTCTTAAATTTAGTATAACTTTCTCAATTTCTGTATATTTAAATAACATGATTTATTGATTGTAGGGGGTGAAGGGAGACATGAAGTACGAAGTTAGATTTCCAGAAGGGCAGCAGGGAATGGCTGTTTGTGATTGCCAGAAACCGCAATTTACTGGCATTCCCTGCAACCACGTATTGGCGGTGTGCTGTAAGAGACATCTAGATCCGATGAGATATGTAAGTCACTATTATAGCGTTGAAAATTATGTCAACACGTGGAGAGGTGAGTTTCACAGCTTCGGCAGCCACCGCAATTGGATATACGAGTTGGGAGCACCTAAAATCAAGCCGGACATAAATAAAATTAACAAGGGTAGGAGGAAGCACAAGCGAATTCCTAATGCTATGGATGTTATGGAAGCTCAATGTAGGCCACGCAGTGGAGTACAACGTCCAGAGGGGATCCGGTAGAAGAAGACCGTCAGGTTAGAAATCGTAATTGTGAAGTAGTACATATTTTTAATTAAATTAAGATTTTACACACTCAATTATATTTATATCCTCATTGTGCAGGGGCAACTGTTGAAAGACGGAGAAGCGTATCTGGCATCCGGCCAGAAGCATCTGCATCTGCTAGGTATACAGAGGCATCTGCTCCACAAGAAAGACGGAGAAGCGTATCTGGCACCCGGCCAGAGGCATCTGCATCTGCTAGGTATACAGAGGCATCTGCTCCACAAGAAAGACGGAGAAGCGTATCTGGCACCCGGCCAGAGGCATCTGCATCTGCTAGGTATACAGAGGCATCTGCATCTGCTCCACATGTACAAACAACTGGTAGTCAAGCAGGACCATCTGGTAGCCGACCATCTATTGGTCGGACGGCTAGTCGTTTGGTGAACAAATTCTTAAGACGTAAGGAACGATGAATATTGTGTAATGCAAGACCATGTTTTATATAAGACTATGCTAGTCTGTTTTTTTGGAATTTCTGTTTTTCTGTTTTTCTGAATTTCTGACCTCCGTCGACAAATCGTCAGAACTGTAGCAAACCGTAATATTTTTGTATGTACAAGTTATATTATCTGAAAAACTAGACTTCGACGCCTTTCTTTCCATATAAAGAACCCAAAATTCCATGTAGTCATTTAATCATAATTGAATTTCCAATCTAGTCGAATTTCTGTTCTGTTTTTTTGGAATTTCTGTTTTTCTGTTTTTCTGAATTTCTGACCTCCGTCGACAAATCGTCAAAACTGTAGCAAACCGTAATATTTTGTATGTACAAGTTATATTATCTGAAAACTAGACTTCGACGCCTTTCTTTCCATATAAAGAACCCAAAATTCCATGTAGTCATTTAATCATAATTGAATTTCCAATCTAGTCGAATTTCTGTTCTGTTTTTTTGGAATTTCTGTTTTTCTGTTTTTCTGAATTTCTGACCTCCGTCGACAAATCGTCAGAACTGTAGCAAACCGTAATATTTTTGTATGTACAAGTTATATTATCTGAAAACTAGACTTCGACGCCTTTCTTTCCATATAAAGAACCCAAAATTCCATGTAGCCATTTAATCATAATTGAATTTCCAATCTAGTCGAATTTCTGTTCTGTTTTTTTGGAATTTCTGTTTTTCTGTTTTTCTGAATTTCTGACCTCCGTCGACAAATCGTCAGAACTGTAGCAAACCGTAATATTTTTGTATGTACAAGTTATATTATCTGAAAACTAGACTTCGACGCCTTTCTTTCCATATAAAGAACCCAAAATTCCATGTAGCCATTTAATCATAATTGAATTTCCAATCTAGTCGAATTTCTGTTCTGTTTTTTTGGAATTTCTGTTTTTCTGTTTTTCTGAATTTCTGACCTCCGTCGACAAATCGTCAGAACTGTAGCAAACCGTAATATTTTTGTATGTACAAGTTATATTATCTGAAAACTAGACTTCGACGCCTTTCTTTCCATATAAAGAACCCAAAATTCCATGTAGCCATTTAATCATAATTGAATTTCCAATCTAGTCGAATTTCTGATTTCTAATTTATCTGAACTTCTGTTTTTCTGTTTTTCTGAATTTCTGACCTTGGCCGAATTAGATGGAATATGGACGAATTTTGAATTTTTGTTGTTATTAATTTTTAATGTTATCGGAATTTTGGAATTTCAAATGCGAAGAAGATTTGGTATGTCAGAGATGTAGAAGGAAGCACGGATTAGACGTCGAAGAAGAGGAACCACTAAATTAATTCATGTTTACACTAAACAATCCATACAATAAACAAAAACTACACTAAATCAATCCGTGGCTTCCCTGCCCCTAGGATTCAGGGTAATCTCGAGTGGCTAAATCTGCGAGCTGGCCTTGTCTGGCGTCTTGCAGGAGCCGCTGCTGATGGCCCCGCATCATCTGCTAGAGGGTGCCCGTCTATTACTATGTTTCGAAGCGAGGTGTAAACTCCCTGCAGAATATCTTCATGCGTCGTTGGAGGAACTTGGACATCTACATGCCTCGCTCTAATGTCTGGAATATCACCGCCGATATCGATGTGGTTTGGGTCAAATGGAAGCCCGGCTTGCTCGACCATGGCTCTGAACATTGCGATATGCCCAATATCCCGTAAAAAATCACGACTATGCACTAGCAACAGTTGTCCAAAAGCCATTTGCCCAGGTGTCTTCACCATCGCAATTCCTTCTGCGGTCATATTCATGAGGCGAAATCTCTGAAAAAAATAGAGTAGTTAAATAAAATGAAAGATAGTTCGTAAATAAAATGAGCATATATATTAAAAATTAAAATCAAAATACTTACGGTACGTGCTTGCACCTCGGCCTCCGAGACATACCCGAGACGGTCTACTTCTTCTTCTGGTTCTGGCAATGGCTGGCTCAGAACTTCTGGTTCTGGCATTTGATAAATCGATGCCATGCCGTTCCGGATGAACCAATCAATATACTCGGGATACCTGTAACGACCAATTAGAATAAATTAACTCATCACTGGATCCGAATTCAAAATTTAAAAAAATACGTACCTATCCACATCGTAAGGTCCCGGCTCTCCAATTGCGCATGGTTGTGTAGCGATATGCTCCGCCCAGTGAGTGTTCCAGTCTGCGGATAATCCGTCGTCTCTGTCTAAGCCCTGCGCGCGGGTCATACTGCGGAGGCCTTCCAGATAATCAAAGGGCAGTGGAGCCAGCGGAGGAACTAGCTGAAATAATCCGAACTGCCGGTAAACCCTCTCAGGAAGATGAATCTCACACTCCCAGAAATGGACCAACCACATGCGATATCTAAATATATCTTGGTCTCTAATCCCGCGCCAAGGTAGCTGGTGGTAGTAAGTCGTATACGGCATCCAGTTGACATTATCTACCCTCAGACGCTCAAACTGGTCTCGATATTGCGCAAGACCTAAGTTGTGAACACATTACAAATAAATATTGAACTAACACTAAATTATATTGAGAAATATAAGTTCAATACATGTTTAAATAATGTACCTCTAATAGGGTTGCCATCCCATTGGTGCGGAATAGTCCATCTTGCGCCAAAAGCCAGCCTCTCCAATTGGTTTTCACCGCCAAATGGTAAATCGTGCCTGCCTCTGGGCCGGCCCATAGGAAACCGAGTCCAACACCACATCTGTAGCAGTAGTAATGGACCATTAATCGAAACTGTTTTCTTTCTGCAAGCCCGAGACAACTCACGATACAGGCAGGCAAGTACAGCACCTCCCCAATTGTAGTCCACTTGCTGGTGTCCCAAATTCTCTAAGAACTGCAAGTACATGATCGGGACAGAACTTGAGTTCGCATCGGGAAACATCACCGATCCAAACAAGTCCATGCAGTATGCCCGTGTGTGTCGATCAACGATCTCCTGGGGAGTGTTATGTGCCAAGTTTCCGTTAAAGCGGTCCTTCAACCATTTTAGTCGCATATGGTATTTGGATCTCTTAACTTCGCCTTTGTCGTTCACCTTTGAATAAAAAAATTCATCTTCACTGTCTTCATTGCCGTCATAGACCTCATGCCCTAGGCATTCTTCGATCAGTAGTGACCAATTATCATCTGTATGTCCAGCAATTGCCTTTCCTGTAAACATAGATGTTAAAGATAAAGATATACTCGATATTTACAATACAATTTAATACACTACAATACGCTAAAAAAAAGATAAATTACTCTAAATATTTATACAATTTATTTACACTAAATATTAATAGGATTTATTTACACTAAATTACTCTAAATATTTACACTAACTTACTCTAAATATTTACACTATTTATTTACACTAAATTAATTTATTCCTAAATTAATTTATTCGTAAATTAATTTACACTATATTAATTTATTCCTAAATTTATTTACACTATATTAATTTATTCCTAAATTTATTTACACTACATTTATTTACACTAAATTACCTGCACTAAATATAAACTACTCACAAAAGTATAAATTAGTAAGATAAAATATTTTACCTGTAACAGGTAAGCCCCACAGACAGCTGACATCTTCCAGTGTCACTGTGCACTCCCCCACCGGAAGATGGAAACTATTCGTCTCGGGCCTCCACCTCTCGACGAGCGCAGTGATCAAATGTTTATCAATCTGACAATGCGTCACATCCTTCATCTGGTACAGGCCTAAGTACACCAAACCTTCTTTCATCCGAGGCTGGTAATGAATGCCCATTTGCCGAGGACCAGGACGCAGTGAACGAATCGGCTGGAACGATAATTTCATGCAAAATAATGTAAAGAACAAAAATTAATTTAAACTTCCAAGTTTATTTTGAAATTTAAATCCAACACGATATTAAACAAATACCGTTGTATTCACCAACGATATCTTGTGTTCCTCAGGAGGCAATTGCAATAAGCGTTGTTCATCAGCCATTTTGCACTACAATATAAAAATTACAACATAAAAAAACTCCAGTTAGTTAACAAATCAAAAATTCCTTTAGCTAATTTACTCTACATACAAAATTAAAAAAAACCTACAATTAGTTAAATTATACTAAAAAAAACCTAAATTACACTAAAAAAAGCCTAAATTATTCTACATTTATTTTAAAAAAAAACCATTACCAAGATTACTCTATCTACATACCAAATCATTATACAATTACTAAACACTATATACAATAAATTTATACACTAAATTACTCTAAATATTTATAAAATTTATTTACACTAAATATTTATACAATTTTTATACAACTTACTTACACTAAATATTTATTCACACTAAATTTATTTGCACTAAAAAATTATACAATTTATTTACACTAAATATTTATTCTACACTTAAATTTATTTACACTAAATTTATTTACACTAAATTACTCTAAATTACTCTAATTACTCTAACTACTTATACATTTTATTTATACTACAATACATTAAAATACACTACAATCACTAAATAAATAACACTAAAATAAACTAATTTACACTACAATACACTAAAATAAACTAATTTACACTACATACAAACTAAACTAAATAATTTTACAAAAAAAATTAAAATTCGGATTCTTTTCCTAAATTAAAAATGCACACTATAATACATTAAATTAAACTACAATACACTACAAAAAACTAATTTATTCTATAACTAAACTAAATAATTATAAATTTCGGATATTTTAAAAAAAAATAAATTTAATCACGTACCCAATGAAACTTGTAGATCTGAAGCTTTTCTTGTTCTTCTCTCAAAACTATATTCAAATATGTAATTAGAATAAAAAATGGCTGAAAATTTGAGGGGTTAAAATTAAATTTTTTTGGTTTGGTTTCGGGTAGAGGAAGAGGAAGAAGCTCTCGCGTGAAGAACAATGGAGAAAGAAGAAGGAAGGGAGTTGGCTTCTCGGTCCCGAGTAAAGAAAATAATGGGACCGAGTTGCCTTCTCGGTCCGGAGGAAAAAACAATGGGACCGAGTTGGCTTCTCGGTCCAGAAGGAAATTTGGTCCGGACCGAAATGCCAATTCGGTCCGGAAGTATTTGGATTTTCTGTGGCGAGAGGTGCGCCAATATTTAAAATAAAGGGGGACCGAGATGCCAATTCGGTCCGGAGAAAAAAAATTTATTGGGACCGAATTGGCATCTCGGTTCTGATGGTTTTTGTAAATTCAAAAGCCATCATGCTGGTTTCGTAGAAAAGATTTTTTGATTTACGGTTTTTAAAAAAAATCCATTGAGCAGCCTCCTTGACTGGGGCCGCAGCGGCATTGTGCGAACTCCAGTCTTTGAGGCCGCAGAATATTTGAGCGGCCTGAGTAAATTTCAAATTTCCCAAAAATCAGGGTGTTTTGGTTTATTTTTTTTTGTTATGGTAGAAATAAAATTTTCGGATTAATTAACTCTAGTTATTATGCATGAAACCGGTAGTTGTTAGGCTTGACTTTTGTAATGGAATTGGTTAATGTTAATGAAACGGGCTACAAGTTTTTATTCAAAAAAAGAAAATGTATGCATAAAGATAAAATCTATATAGTTTATTTATTGTTTTAAATGAATTGACATAGTTATTCTTCTTTATCTAAATAGAACTATTTATTATTTTATTTATTATATATATTTTTTTACTAAATATATATATGTCCTTTACTAAAAGCAACTTTGTTGTAACTATTTTCATAGAAAACTTTAAAACAATTAGAGAAAATTAATTCCGTTGGTCAGGAGAAGGTCAATTATTTCATTTTATTTTTAAATCATCTCATATCATATACCATAATTTGATGTATATTAAATAAAATTAATATGATTATTTAATTTCATGAGTAAATATGCAATGATTAATGAGTTCAAGGATATATGAGATAAATTTGAAGAGTTGATGGCTAAATAAAAATGGTTTCAATGGTTCACAAAATATGTAAGATATATAAAAGAGTTGATGGATTAATGCGAAATCCAAAAAGGATTAAAGGATTTAAGTTCATTGATTCGGGTCGAAAAGGTGGTTGCAAGCCGCGTGCTTCACAGTTCGTCGCAGCAGATCAACAGGCATTTTGATTTTGACCCACGCCATCCGCTCTTCTAATATTTCTGTTACATTTTCTGTGTATCAATCGGTGTTTCTGCTTTCTTATTTAATTGCTAATGTTGTTAGTTCACTTCGTACCTATGTTGCACGGATACGGGTACGGGTATCGTATCGGATACGGCGATACGGTAATTTTCAAAAATCAAAGATACGATACGTTTATTATATATAATATTTTTTATTATTTTAATTATATTTATATGAATCAAATGGAGCAAAACAATACTATAGCGAATATATATTAAATATAATAAGTACTCTATTATAACAACAACATTACAGTAGTACAGTGGTAGTAGGCTATGGTTGTTATGTCTCAGATCCCAAGTTCGAATCACGGTAGCATTAAAAAAAAATTGATTTGTGCGTGTGATTTTGGCGCAGTGCACGGTGGACTGCAAGCGTATCCAGGTGTATCCCAGCGAGTCAAAACCGTATCGGCCGAGTGAGGATACGTATCGGTGCCGTACGGGTGCGTATCGGTATCCGATGCGTGTCCGATACCGATACGGCGCCTAAACTGGCGTATCCGTGCAACGTAGCTTCGTACAGTAGCGTGTCAGGCAAATCACAGGAAATGTAACTAACATGTCCAGAATCATCTAGAGGATCAGGACATATGCTGGGGAGAGTGTTTCATTTTAAAGGATCTGATATATCTGATCATGATCGGACGGTCCAAACGCTGTTGGGAAGTAATTCATAAAAATCGTACAATTTATGTACGCTTCTTTGATCTTTATTATTAATGGAATATATGTTACATGCGTTTATTTGAATTTAGTTTGATGAAGGGCCTATAGCATTAATTAATATTTAATGTGTTTTTTTTTTTAAAAATATGCTCTGTAATGCATTCCGAATGTGTGCTTTGACTCACAATCTTCATTTTCGAAATTTGAAATCTTGGAGAAAATCAAATTTTATATTTCTTTTTTAGAAAGAGAAAAATATATTGATTTAAATTTTTTGGACCATTCAATAATCTGTTTGACTTCCTATTCAAATGCTTAATAAAATACATGAAGAAATTTAATTTGTTTTAACAAATTTAAATGTATAAACAATTTTAATCCTACGTATCTTTCTAGCTGCCAATTTTTCCAAAATATAAATAATGTTGTGATAATTTATTAATTATTTGATTTCCATAATTACTATATAGTCTTTCCATTTTTTTATTTTGCATTGAATATGTATGGAAATTTTGGATCAATGTAATTTGTTTACTATATAGTCTTTCCATTTTTTTATTTTACTTAATTTTAGCGTGAACAATGTGATTTGTTTATTATAGCATCAGGGTTTTTTTTTTTAATGAGAGGGTTGGAAGTTAAGCCACCAACTCTCTTTTTAAACTTATGTTATTACAATAAAAATAAATTTTTCACATCCGGATTTTGAACCCACGACCTCCCATATCAGAAGACACGTGCCTCTGCCACTAGATCAAAGGTTGGTTCTAGCATCATATTGTATTTTTATTTTTATTTTTTATTCATAAGTTAATTGTCAAAATTATTCATGATAATTTCCATTAATTCAATATGGTTTCTTACGATCAATTCACGTTTTATTTATATAAGTAATAATGTCATTTTCTTTAATTATTTTTGTGAAAAAAAACAAAAATTAATTGCCAAAATATCATTTTAAAAGTAAAATTTGTGTAGCTGGGTAAAATAAATCCATATATACAATGTTACTAGATTTTCATAATATAATAAAATCTTTCACTCTTGTATTTTTTTTTTCTAAAAATCTTAAAGATGTAACGAAATAAAAATAACGAAACTACACAATATATACTTATATTACAAATCTAACTTTTATTGAAAAATTCGTATAATAATATATTAGAGAGACAAATTTAAACAAAACATATTTTATGAACATAATTTTTAAGGAAAGAAAATCTTATAATAATATATGAGAGAGAAACAGTTTTTGAAGAATAATTAATAAAAGATAAAATTATCTATATATTAAAATATTTAGATCATATTGTGTTAATAAAAAAGAGTAAAGATGTTGTCCCCCCACTCCAGTCCCCTAAACGTCCCCCCAATTCTAACTAACTTTGTCAATCATTAAACCATATTGAAAAACGTGTAAAAGATGAGTCTAGTTTTTTTCTTTAAATACTTGATATCATAAGTATGCATACTTGATGAATTATATATGAATATTTGATAACTTAGGTATGAATACTTTTCATATTTGAGTCCAGTTTTTTTCTTTAAATACTTGATATCTTAAGTATGAATACTTGATGAATTATATATAAATATTTGATATGTTAGGTATGAATACTTTCCATTTTGTATGAATACTTTCCATATTTGAATATTTGATACCTTGAAAAATGTGTAAAAGTATGTCATCATGGATCTCATTTGAAAGAGAAAAAAAAATAGAATACGTTCGTGGTTTTAGATTTGCAAAATTCCTCATAGATCGTCCCAAAAATTGGTTAGATTGAACGGAGAAAAAAAACCACATTGAAAAACGTGTAAAAGATGAGTAGGTATTGTGTCCAGTTTTTTTTATGTACTTGATATCTTAGGTATGAATACTTGATGAATTATATATGAATACTTGATATCTTAGGTATTCATACTTTTCATTTTGTATGTGAATTAATTTAATCAATGAATGGGGACTGGTGGTGTGATCCACGTGACTTTTTGGTTGTGGTCTCCAATGCAGTCTGACAGTTACTGTCACACCCCAAATCACAGGTATAACAGCCCGCCGCGTATATTCATTCAGACATATACGCAAGGCAGTGGATCTTTTATATGCATTACCAATAACTCCATTACATAATAACCACATCCCAATATTTCTTACAAAATGTATATCTGACAGAATACGGCAAACTATATTTTAGAACTGCCTCCCGCATCTTGTCAGTTTCAACAACCCCAAATCCCCAATTTCATGTGGTTATGCTGTCAGATGCAATCCCACACAGTCTCTCTGTATTCGTGTAGTAAACCTAAAAAAGAACCCAAAGGGTGGGGGTGAGAATAATTTCTCAGTGCGAATTTGCCACAATCAGGTTATTGGACTTGCAATCAGAATCCACTTTCAAAAATAAAATCCATACAACAGCATTTTAACAGTTCTATATCAGTATATAAAGGTATGCATATGCTCCACAACAATAATCAAATGAAACACAACTCACGGAGTTTTTCAAGATGAAATTCGAATGAAATGCATATTGGCTTACCCTATTTATTTTCTAGAGCTGGTAGCACTTACAGATGTTCTTTCGAGCTGGACCCTTTATCAAACACTCATCTGTAGGGTTACAGACACCTACAGATGTTCCACCGAGCTGGACCCTTTATCAGACACCCATCTGTAGTGCTTTGGCTTAACCAGTTACTAAAGTATGGTTCAGAGTCATATAATGAAAATTCATTGGAAATCATTCTTAATGTCGTAATATTCAATTGACCATCCAAACACATTACCACTACGGATAATGCCACCGAGCCATAGACGTTACATTACCACTACGGATAATGCCACCGAGCCATTAACCTTGCATTACCACTACGGATAATGCCACCGAGCCATATACATATAAAATATGTATAACCACAATCCACATATCATTTCACAACCACAAATTTGTGGTTACTTTCAACCAAAATCAGATCATAAGATAATAATCGAAATGACAACCATACGAATATGCAAATCAACCATATCACAACAATTCAGTTTTAAATGAATTGGGTCATGCACATGAATCAAACAATTCAATTTATGCAACAATCAAATAATCCAACATGACATTCGAAAGAGAATTCAATTTCTGAAAATAAAACATCAAACAAGTCCAAGAACCCCGCACCTGATTACGAAGAGTGTATCTCGCACTTATGGTTCAGACGTCTCGAAAGGTCCCGCAAAATCTTGCTCAACCGAGCCTACACCAATTAACACCTCTCTTTGTTGGATTAGCCTAGATTAATCACAACTCTTCTCAAATTTTCGGATTTGAACCAAACCCTAGATAGAAAACCAAGATTAAGATGAAATTGAGAAATGAATTACCAAATTGGCAACATAGAAGCTTAATGGAGGTGGATTACTCAAAACTTATACAAAAATTCCAGATTTGGGACAAAACCCCAATAATGGAGAAAATTTCAGATCTTGCGAAGAGAGGAGAGAAAGGAAATACCAATGGAGAGCTAAATAGCTACTAGAAGGAGAAATAGACCGCCATTTCCATTCCTCTCGTAAATCTTTCAAGGGTTTCGGTGAAATTTTGAGGGAGAAGAGGGGTTTTCTCCTTCTCTTTCTTTGGGAGGCACACACAAGGAGAAAGGGGCGGACCACAGGGGAGAATGAGGGGAGAGAGAGAGAGAGAATTTTGCAAAATAGACCCTGATCAGCAGGAAATACCATAAAACGTTTTGGACGTTTTCGAAACCGTTGTAACGTTTTAATTAAATTCTAAGATTTAGAAATTCTGTTTTTGATCAAATTTTTACAGAGCCAATCGTTTTGAAACGTTTTAAAACGTTGGGAGCGTTTTATAATCATTGGTAACGATTTAACTAAACTCGCAGGAATTGGAAAATGGAGTTCGAATTTTGAAAACGTCTGGAATGTTTTAACAAACGTCTGGACGTTTTAGGGTCCAGCAGCACATTTTTTTTTTTTCATAATGTCACAGTTACTGCCTCCGAAAAGTAATGGTCCCCTGTTTGTATGTGAATTAATACTTGATATCTTAGGTATGAATACTTGATGAATTATATATGAATACTTCATATCTTAGGTATTCATATTTTCCATTTTGGGACTGAATTAATGTATGTTGAATGGGGGACTGACAGTTGTACTTTGACAGTTAGGGGGACGTTTAGGGGACTGAATGGGGGGGACTGTTAGTCGATCCCAATAAAAAAATAGTGTTAATATGGTCGTTGTTATTATCAATTATCCTTCCAAAAAGAAAACATTGTTAGAATGTTAGAATATACATAGGGGTGAAAATGGAGCAGATTCGGAACGGATAATGTTGATAACGTATCCTTCTCCGCCTTTCAATAAGCAGATACGAATACATATACAGATAGTAAACGGATGTTAAAATTCAAAATCAAATCCGTCTTAGACGGATACGGAGACGAAGCGGATAATCTACGAATACTGATTCGAAACAGATACAAAATGAATAATTATCGGATAATTGAGTCATATAAATAATCTACTCATTGTCCCACGTATATAATATAATAGTATTATAATCAAAACATAATTATATGCATATGTAAAAAAAATGAAAAGGTATTTTATTGAATATAATTGAGCATTGGCAAGAGTTAACGTATAATTAGAAAATGAAGAGTTAATACTCCCACACATCCACTTTTTGACTAATGTCCCTATTCGTGCACCTTGTCCACGTAACATGGCATCTACTGACTAACATCTCACACATCTACTTTTCTTTGCTCCGGTTCATAAATCAATAGTCCCAAAATGACATTTGCAATCAGAGTTAAGACCTTTAAATACAGGGACCTCTACTGAATTCATAAATTACGTACAGGCGTAGCTCACTCAAAAAATAAAAAAATTCACGGGAAACCCCACTTCTGTAAAGAGAAATGTCACTTTTGAAAAAGCAAAACGCAGTCGGGTATCGGGTATCCCTCCATTTCCTTCCGGATAGTCTGAATATCCATTCCGTTTAAGAACTTGGATCCGTATCCGTATTCGAATCCGGGTGATGTTCTCCATATGCATTAAATATTTGGATCTGTATCCGGAATTATCCGTATCCGTTTAATCCAAATATCCGGATCTGTATTCGGAATTATCCGTATCCGTTTAATCCAAACGAATTCGGAACGGATATCCGCCGGATAATCGGGATCCGTTTACAGTCCTAAATATACACCATCATTTTTATTAATATCCAAAGTTAATTACAAATTAATAAATATACCTACGTTAGCTAGGTTTTTTTGAAAATGTCCAAACCGGCCATTTAATGGCCGGTCTCTATTTTTCTCAACCGGCCATTTTTATATATGTGTAGAGAGTGAGGCGTTTTTTCTCAAAATTCATTCTATCAAATTTCACACTATCTCTCTTCACTTTATCTCTTTCTCCCAAATTTCTCCTCCTCTTCCCAGATTTGTAAATAAGTCCCTCTAATTTTTTTAAAATTCATTTTTAGTGCAAGATGGTTGTAAAATGTTAGGATTTGTTAGTAATGTACCAAAATTAGTATAATTTAGTTGTAGTTAGTTTTAATTATTTAATTTAGTATAATTTAGAGTAATTAGCTAAATTTAGATTAATGTAGCGTAATTAAGCGTAATTAAACGTAATTTAGTATAATTAGCGTAATTTAGCGTAATTTAGCATAATTTAGCATTTTTTACTATAATTAGCATAATTAAGCGTAATTTAGTGCAATTTAGCATAATTAGCATATTTACACGTATTTTAGCATATTTTTAGCGCAATTAGCATATTTAAGCATAATTTAGCGTAATTTAGAGCAATTTAGTGTAATTAGCATATTTTAGCGTATTTTAGCCTGATTTAGCATATTTTCACCTTTTCAGCATATTTTAGCCTATTTTAGTCTATTTTAGCATATTTACACGTATTTTAGCATATTTTAGCATAATGTAGCATATTTAAACTTTTTGTAGCATATTTTAGCGCAATTAGCATATTTTCACTTTTTGTAGAGAGGCCAGTGGTAGCCGGTCTCAGACTCAGCCTGACTTTGTGACTGAGTTGGCAGCATCTATCTTCTCTACACCCCCGCCAGTCCCTAGGGGTGAGGATAAAAATGTCTGGGATACTGCGGTATGGATGAGCATAGAGGTCGATGCCGATGCCGTTACACCTGATCAGGGAGTCTGGCGGACCACCTGATCAGGGAGTCTGGCGGACCACCTGATCAGGGAGGATGGGAAAGACTCCCCGACAAAGAAAACAGGGGATCGTCACCTCAGCGATGGTTCCCCTTTGGTGGTCATCACCGCTGAGTCCTCAATGTCTCCCTTAACCTGACATGCGGGGGCACAATAGCCATTCAGGTGGAGGGTCGATATCGCCGAAGTTCTCATAAAGAACGCTTCTAATAGTCGGATCATCCGTGGTAGCATATTCTTCAACATCTTTGGGTGGAAACCCTAAATGAGATAAGTCTCTTCAAGCGGGCTTCACCCGTCCAAAAATTGTTAGCGAAGGATATGCGAGCATTGCGTGCGGTTTCACTTTCTCCTTTTCGAAGTTCGGATTTGGGTGCCATGGTAAGATCTAGGATTTGAAATGAAAGTTATGGATTAGACAATTTATATTAATTTTAAACAATTTCTAAAATAAATAAATAAAATAAATAAATAAAATAAATAAAAAAAGGAAAAAAATAATAAATTTACAGAAAAATCGCCTCAAATATCGCTCTTTTTGCCTCAGAAATCGCCTTATCTTTCTTTTCCTCTCTTTCTGTTATGTGGGTTTGAGTGAGTTGTGAGAGATAGGAGAGAGAAAGATGGATATTTATCTGATCTTAAACAACAACAAAAAAGTCCCAACCAGCCATTAAATGGCCGGTTGAGAATAAAATTGGGAACCGGTCATTAAATGGTCGGTTTGGACATTTTTAAAAATACTCAGCTAAGGTGGGCATTATTATTATTTTATAATTAACTTTGGATATTAATAAAATTGGCGGGGATATACATTGCATCACTTGCTTTTAAGTAATATAGTAATATACAATTGCTTTCAAGTTAACATGTTGGCAAAGTGTATTATAGTTTTAATATGTGTGTGTATATATATCGCTAAAAACCACAAATAGCTAGTACTGTGGTATCTATAAGTGAAAAGGATGCATCTGCAAGCACTCATATATGATGATCACATATATATAGTTTCTCCTTAATTAATAATGTATAATGCCAATTGCATCAGCATATATATTAAATCTCAATTAGGTTCACTCTTCTCCACAACTCTTTCTACTCTTGCTATTTTTATTGATCTTAATAGAAATCATGTGATTTAGTAATATTTTTCAAGAAAGCATCCCCACCATGCCCTAGTTAATATAGAATCCACTATGTAACAAACAGCTTAATTTGTGGGATACTGTTAGCTACATTGGGTCCATATTATTTTTGTATTATTTTTCAATGATTCATGCTTGAGTAACCCTTTTGGATAGTGACAAGAAACAAACTCTAATTTTATAAAAGAATTGTCAATGCATTCAGGGTTTTGTTAACATTCATATGTAGGTGAGCTTTGTGTGATGTTGTTTGTAAGAACATTATGTGAGGTTGTGTTGTAAAGACATATTTCAGAGGCTGTGTACCAGTTGTTTGGTACCGGTTCTCAGTTAAATGGTTTCAATCTATAATGAAATCGGTGGTAACTCCCACTATTTGTCAAAAAAAAAAAAAATATGCATGAATAGAAATAAGAAGCTTGAAGGTCATTCTGTCTTACAAAAAATGCCCAATTTTTAGCAGCATATCAAGCGCTACCTTGATAATTAATTTTCTAACAATTTGAGCTGAATCAAACATAGTTTTGCTAGTGAGAGATGGTAACAATGAATTAAAAAAAAACGAAGAAATGTACCTTTGATTTAACTATGTTTTATTGTTAACAGATTGAAGTTTTCTTTTTCCTTTCAAATAATATTTCGGACTG
Source organism: Carex parvula (assembly GCA_025461045.1). NCBI lineage: Eukaryota > Viridiplantae > Streptophyta > Magnoliopsida > Poales > Cyperaceae > Carex > Carex parvula. Next base: position 384,783 of record JAJGRW010000824.1, read on the forward strand.
GCGCACTCCATATATGCTAACTGCAGTATTAACTGGTGGATTAATATCAAATTAAGCAGGTAATAGCTTTCAAACTCCATACATTACCTGAAATAAGTGTGCAATTATAGTCGCAAAGAGAACCATTTGAGTTACTTATCTTTCCAGCTACAATTATTGTGTATGCAATAATGCAAACCCTAAAAAAATTATATATAAATACCCCCTGCATTACCCCCACTCTTCCTCAAACTATAACCATAATTAACATACACAACATAGTTCATAAAAAATGGCCTACTTACACCTTCATATGAACCTCTTCCTCCGAACCATCTTTTTAACTCTGCTCTTCGATTTAACTTTTGTTACCGCATGGAAGTCGAGCGCATTCCCTTCACAACCAGTACTACTCGTCCCTCAACGTACCTCCTATATTGTGCACACCCTTAACACATCTCGCCCCGCACACTTCCTCACTCAAAATGAGTGGTACTCATCCCTTATCAGATCGCTCCCCCGTTCAAACAAGCCAGATGCAACTGTTCCAAAACCGCGTATCTTTTACGTATACGAAACAGCCATACAAGGTTTTGCCGCAACACTTACACCTGAAGAAGCTCAGATGATCTCTGAAAATGACGGAGTCATCGGGGTGTATGAAGACGTAATGTTTAACATCCATACTACTCACTCACCTGAATTCATTGGCCTTAATCCCGACTACGGCATATGGAAAGAATCCAATCTAGGCGATGATGTCATCATCGGCCTACTAGACACTGGCATCTGGCCAGAGAGCCAAAGTTTCAATGACTCTGGGCTAAACCCTGTGGGCCCCAGGTGGCAGGGGGAATGTGAGGTTGGAATCCGCTTCAATTCAAGCATGTGCAACAACAAGCTCGTCGGTGCAAGATTTTTCAGAGCTGGAGCGGAAGCGATATTTGGATCTCAGGTCAGTGACAATGACTACCTGTCGCCAAGAGATCATCTGGGACATGGGACCCATACATCCTCGACCGCTACTGGGTCTCCTGTTCTCGGAGCTGACTTTTATGGCCAAGAGACCGGGACAGCCCAGGGGATGGCACCCAATGCCAAGATCGCCATGTACAAGGTGTGCTGGGGCGCCATCGGCTGTGCCAGCTCTGACATCCTCGCTGCGGTTGATAAAGCAATAGAAGATGGTGTCGACATCCTCTCACTATCCCTCGGTTCAATTCAATTGATTCCATATTACAATGATGCGATAGCGATCGGAGTATTTGCAGCAGAGCGGCATCGGATCTTTGTTGCGTGTTCAGCCGGCAACAGTGGACCACATCTCACCACAGTGGTCAACACAGCGCCTTGGATCACTACTGTTGCCGCAGGTTCGATTGACCGAACATTACAAGCCAATCTAACATTGGGTTCTGGTGAAGTGCTTTTTGGTGAATCGCTCTATTTTGGGGTTATCAATGGCATGGAAATGCTCCCAATAATAAGTATCAACTTCTGTTACAGTGATGTCTTGATAGCTTCTGAAATTATGGGCAAGATAGTTGTGTGCCGAGACGCGACTGTGCGCACAGGATTCGTCATTCAAGCTGCTGGTGGGGCCGGGCTTGTTTCAATTAATGTCAATCCCTCATTAGGAGAAACAATCGTGGCCAAGAGCTACACTCTTCCGTCTCTTTCGCTGGGTTATGACGAGAGTAGAAAGTTAATAGCGTATTTGAACTCGACGATGGAACCAATGGCACGACTCGAGTATGATGGCCATATGGTTATTGGCAAGAGTCGGGCCCCACAGGTGGCCTTTTACTCATCTCGTGGACCGAACTATGAGATGCCGGAACTACTCAAACCTGACATACTAGCACCTGGCAATAACATCCTTGCTGCATGGCCATCAGAAACACCCGTATCCGGTGACCCCTCGGACCCGAGACGATCTGACTTTAACATAATGTCAGGCACATCTATGGCCTGTCCCCACGTCGCAGGCACTGCTGCACTACTTCGGCATCTGAAACCAACATGGTCTCCGGCCATGATACGATCTGCAATGATGACCACAGCCTTAGTGCTTGACAATAGAGACCGTCCGATAGTATCAACCGATAACTCACAAGATGCCACACCGTTGTCCTTTGGAGGTGGACACATCTATCCACAAGCGGCACTTGATCCCGGGCTGGTGTATGATGCCGGCTTTGAAGACTACGCGAAGTGGCTGTGCAAACTAAATTACACAAGCGAACAAATGAGACGGTTTGTTGGTTCGCCCATAAATTGCAGCCATGTACACTATGACCATAGCTGGGACCTGAACTACCCGTCATTCGCAGTTGCATTTAAAAATCATACCGGTCATCGAGTGGTGAGGAGAAGGACCCTGATGAAGGTGTCGGATTTGCCCGAGAACTACACAGCAAGGGTGGTCAATTTGGCTGCAGAGAAGGTTTCGGTGAAAGTGAGGCCAGAGATGTTGGATTTTGTCGGGACGTACGAGAAGAGGGACTACACGGTCGAGTTCAAAAGCAAGATCGGTGCAAATTCAACGGTCGAGTACGGATTTGCGTATGTTATTTGGGAGAATAAGGAGCATCAAGTGAAGAGCCCTGTTGTGTTTATATGGGATGCTGTTTCAGTTTTTAAATAGTTCCAGTGAATAAACAGAATTATACTTTCTGTTGCTTTTACGTATGCAATGAAGTTTTAATCGGTCGTGCTTAGTTTAAAAATAAAGAAATCTCTTTAATTGCATCATACATTCAATTCTTCTACCTATGAGTTAATTTCTTGTAGTGGAGTTTGTATGGTTCAGAAATCACAAATTTCTGGTAAACTTTCTGGTAAAATTTGAACCATTACAAACTAATATGCACTGTTCCCTTAAATACTTTCTTTTTAGTTTTCTTTTTATTGTTTAATTTTGAAAAAAATTGGCCGAATTTAGTGGGACATATTTTTCATTAATAGTACTCATGTTCTAATCATGAGGCACCTATGAAAACAGGCCTCGTAGGCTCTGTTCTATTGGGCTGGTTGGCTAGCTGGCTTTGTAAATAATAGAAAATATTAAATTTTAAACAACACCAAGCCTAAAATGAAAAATCCTTATATTTATTTTATTATTAAGCTTGATTAAGTTACAAACATACAGAAAAAAAAAATGAAATTTGACGAAAAAAATATACACCGACTTAATTTTTTTATATGGTTGGAGTACTTCTTTTATTTGATTGAAAAAAAAATGTTGTAATAAAAAAAAAAACTGTTTGTTAGTTTGTCTTAAAATTGAATGGATCGTCCTATTTATTTTGTATAACATAATTATCTTTAGAAATTTGGGTTCTCGAAATTTCAAAAAAAATTTGTATCTTACTGCCGGTAAAATTAGAGCAAACAATTTGAATTCTGATTTAATTTATATAAAAAATCATCAAAAGCTAGGATTTTGATAATTGAAGTTTAAACTATGGTGTTGTTTTAACTTGTTCCTCCTTAAAACATTTTTATCTGATACTTCAAATATCCTAAAGCACTTAATCACTACTAAGTTGTACTATGTTTTTAGATATTTAAACATATTAATTTAAACCAAATTAAAAATTGTTAACCATTTATATGAAAATTTGATTTTTTTTATGATATAATTTTAATGAGTTTTTCTTATTTATTTTAGAAAAGCTGAAGTAAATCAAAATTTACATACATCAGAGTTTATGAAGTATGGCGCATTCTAAATTTTAATATCTTATCTTAAACATTGAAAGTACAAAAGTATTGAAAGCACTAATGAGTCCGGCTAGTATGACATCGGTGTCATATGACACTAACTACAAAATTGATTGGATAGACTTCAAATACGATTAATCCAAACCGTTCAAATCGATTTACTTTATGGGTGATGCGTTTACATGTAAACGTTTTATATTTTTTTTATTTTAGTATCAAATCAAGTGGTCAAAAATGTTGAAAAATGAATGTATTAAAATTAACTTAAAAACTCACACATTTGACCGCTTGACTTGATACTACATAAATTCGAAAAATTATAAATTTTGCATGTAAACGCACAACTAATTAAATAGATCGGTTTAAACAGTTTGGATTCACTGTTTGAAGTCGATTCGATAGATTTTGAAGTTGGTGTTATATAGGCTGAAATGACACTGATGTTATACTAGCCGGACTCAGCACTAATCACTACTAAATTTTAATATCTTATTTTAATCATAGTAAATATTGCAAGTACAAAAATATTAACAAGGTATATGATAAACTAGAGTAACCAAAAATATAACCTGTAAGCAACAAACTCGCAAGTTTCGAAACGTTAATTTTGAGGTTTTTCTGGTATATATGGTATTAAAACCCTAATTTTGTGCTTTTTTTTTCTGGAATATCTTAAAATATTTTTTCCGACTTTTCAGAGAGATACAGCTGAGAAAAGAATCATTTTTCTCAATCTTCCAATTTTAAGAAACCTATATACGGCAATTTCACTTGTTTATGGGACCAATGCCCACTTTAGAGGAAAATATCTTTAGGGTTAACAAAATAGAAAACTTCCCCAAACAAACGAGTACGGGTCCTCTGAAGTAACTAAACTTTTGAGTTTTCATCAGGACTGTACGATAGGAATCCGGACCAATCCGGTCCGAGGTATATTCCTACCAAAACAGATCGGACGGTCTGGGTCGAAAATCAAAATTTATGCTACTTTAGGGGATCCGAATTAAAACAGGAAATATGGGACCTCGAAATATCTGGAGTCGAATATCAGACCGTATATTTACCATCCAACGGTTTAGATCTCCTTTTCTCCCCCGAAACCGAGTATTTCTAGATCCTTCTACTCGACCGCCTCTCTTCTGTATTCTTATAAGTTTCCAGGAACCAACTCCGCTTTTGTAAGCACTCAACTTTTGACCGATCAGAAAGCGAGAATTTCTTCGCTATATCTACCAAGCTTCTTTGATCGGGGAATTGAGATTTGTTGAGTTATTCTTTGGGATCGGTTTAAATCTTCCGAATCGCGTTAATTTAGCAAGAGATTTGAACAAAAAGAGAGAGTAAAGATGTTTGGAAGAGGGGGGATGAAAAAGAGCGATAATACGAAGTATTATGAAATTCTTGGCGTGCCCAAGAGTGCTTCTCAGGAAGATCTGAAGAAGGCATATCGTAAGGCGGCGATTAAGAACCACCCCGACAAGGGAGGCGATCCTGAGAAGGTATGAAGAAAGTTGGATCTTTTTCTTGATTTCATATTTTTGTTAGAATCGGATCGTTGGTGCGTTAGTTGTGCTCATTTTGTATTGGAAAATCTTGTACGGTTTTGTTATGGATCTACGATAGAGAACTTTTTACGGGATCGGGTTTGAGATATTTTATTTTTGTACCCTTAGTATACTTCTGTTTACTAATTGAATCCATATGTCTGATCTTTTGAAGGGCGTCTTGGTTTTACTTCTTGGATTTGTCCACAATTTAGGCTCTGCAGTTCTCTGTTGTCGAGATCTAATTGGTGATACTTGACCGTAGTCTTTGGACGCAATTAGACATTTTAGGATTGTACCAAGCATCAGAACAAGGTTTAGCTGGTGTTGTGTGCGGTTGATTTAAAGAAGAATGATAGATACTATGTTGTTTATGAACATCTAACAAAGTATAAAAGGAGATGTTCAAATATCCCAAAATCTGAATCTTGGAACTTAAATTTGTCAAGTCAAAACTGTTAAAGTACTTCTTGCTAAAACTTTGAATGTGGTGTACGTTTTTCAGTTCAAGGAGCTAGCTCAGGCTTATGAGGTGCTAAGTGACCCTGAGAAGCGTGAAATTTACGATCAGTACGGTGAAGATGCTCTCAAGGAAGGAATGGGAGGCGGTGGTGCGGGTGGTGTTGACCCATTCGACATTTTCTCTTCCTTTTTTGGCGGTGGAGGTTTCGGCGGTAATATATCTTTCCCTATTGTATATTACTAACACTTATCAACTATACTCTTGGCTAGTTAATAACACATGAAATTAATGTGTCATTGCAGGTGGTGGTAGCAGCAGGGGTAGAAGGCAGAGGAGGGGTGAAGACGTGGTGCACCCTTTGAAGGTGTCGCTAGATGACCTGTACAACGGTACCTCTAAGAAGCTATCTCTGTCACGCAATGTGCTGTGCTCGAAGTGCAAGGGAAAGGGGTCAAAGTCGGGGGCATCGATGAAGTGCCCTGGTTGCCAGGGGTCAGGCATGAAGGTGACGATCAGGCAGCTGGGCCCGTCGATGATCCAGCAGATGCAGCACCCATGCAACGAGTGCAAGGGCACAGGTGAGACGATCACCGACAAGGATCGCTGCCCCGGGTGCAAGGGTGAGAAGGTCGTCCAGGAGAAGAAGGTTCTCGAGGTTGTTGTTGAGAAGGGCATGCAAAACGGCCAGAAGATCACCTTCCCTGGCGAGGCCGATGAAGCTGTAAGCTTCCATTGGTTTATTATTTTTCTTTTATGTTTTGATTGCCACTGGTTGAATAGCTGTTTGGCCAAAGGCCCAACTGATTGGTTGACTTTTGATCGAATGATTTATGGTGCAGCCGGATACGGTTACTGGGGACATAGTGTTTGTGCTGCAGCAGAAGGATCACTCCAAGTTCAAGAGAAAGGGAGATGACCTCTTTATTGAGCACACCTTGTCTCTCACTGAGGCCCTCTGCGGCTTCCAGTTTGTGCTCACCCACCTCGACAACCGTCAACTCCTCATCAAATCTAACCCCGGCGAGGTCATCAAGCCTGGTATGAAACTCCTTGTCAACTTCTCTAATTATCTGTCTGTTGTTGGATTTTTTTTTTGTTTTGGGTTGACTAATTACTTGTTTTGTTGCTTTGACATGCACAGATTCATTTAAGGCCATAAATGATGAGGGGATGCCAATGTACCAGCGCCCATTCATGAAGGGCAAGCTGTACATCCACTTCACTGTTGAATTCCCCGACTCGCTGTCCCTGGAGCAGGTTAAGGCGCTGGAGACAGTACTACCGCCAAAACCTGCCTCAACAATGACTGACATGGAGCTGGATGAGTGCGAGGAGACAACTTTGCACGATGTCAACATCGAGGAGGAGATGCGGCGCAAGCAACACCAAGCCCGTGAGGCGTATGATGAGGACGACGAGGACATGCATGGCGGTGGCCATCGTGTCCAGTGTGCTCAGCAGTAGAAACTTTGAAATTTTAATCTAGCTGGTGATGCGGATGGTTAAATTCTTTTTGTATCGGAGGGGTTATAATTATTTTTACTATTGTTGTTGTTAGCTTTGTGACTACTGGTGAAGTTCAATTCTAATGGGGCTTACAAACTTTTGACAGTAGCCTTGGTTATAGGTTACTTTTGAGCAATAGCTTTCTTTAACCTGGTTTACTGTGGTGTTAAATGGATGCAATTTTAAATATTGTTTGCTCTTATGGTAGTAGTTTTACTACGGTCTTGTTATCTGCAACTGCAATCTTTAATGACCTGTGCGCTTAGCATCTCCCATCTTTAGAGCAAATTTTTATTTTCCAAGTCTCTAATATTCTGCCTTGACCTATAGAACATAGTAGTTTAGAATTTTATTATGCACCATTGACTCATTTGATCTTCTTTCTTTCCTAATGTAAGTTTATAATCTTTATACGTTTAATGAAGGGCCCTCGGGAAGCGAGGTGGTATGGAATATGGATAGACAAATACATATGTTGGCAGGATTTTTTTTCCTGCCCACATGAGAGTCGGTTTCGTATTTTTTTCGTTGCAACTGTTGCGAGAATTTCATAGTCATATAATAAGCTGGTTTGACTTTTATTGCATCAAATTTTGTACCTGCTTCAACGGAGTTTTACAAACTTTAACCGAAGAACTTGTCAAAATGACCAAAAAGAAGCTTACTTGATGACATTCTACGGGGTTGTTTCAAAAAAAGAAAAATTCAACATTGTTCACATTGAATGAAGCATATATAACTCAATTTGATGCTTATCTAATCTTTTTTTTTTTTTTTTTAAATATCAGAAACATGACATAGACAAAAAGGTTAGATGCTTGTGCTCTTGGAACAAAAATCGTGTAGTTTAACCTCATTTCTTCTAAAATACGTATATAAGTCTTTCGTTTGCACGTTCGAAAAAGAAAAAGGAAAAGAAAAGAAAAAGTAGAAGAAGAGGAGGAAATAAGGGATTAAGCCTCTTTAATGCTTAATCCGTTTTCTTTAGCTTCTTAGCCGCTTAATCTTGTCGAATACTGATTTTTTTGGTGGAGATTAAAGATCATTTTTTTTAGCTTTCTCTTGTCCGGATCTTAATCTTCTGTTCAGATCTTAAGGCACTTTTATCTCTTCATGTAACTTTCTTAGCTTTCACACATGAATTAAGACAACCAAACATATGTATAAGTGGTTGATTATCTATGCAGAAAATAAATAACTACCACTCATGATTATACAAATTACAAAACATGCGAAGTCGAGAAATTGTACCTTGGATAATTTTAGAGACATATTATTGGTAAAACCCCAAAACTGCTCATCTTGCCGATGTATCCTTTCCATTAAATTCAACGAATGAATCTTTTGACTAAACAGGTTCAAACTTTGAAGACTATGACTTGGAATTTATTAACCATGTCGTGATCAGGTTTTCTCAATTGATTAATATGCATTTTCAGCGCTCAACTTGTACGCAACTGCAATTGCATGAAACATGTATCGTTAAAAATCAGGGTTCTAAATAGCTAGCTATAGTTACGCAATAGCTGCGTTATAATATTTTTGGACCTCAAAAGCTATAACGCTATTAATCGTTTTTTTTTAATAATGATTTTAAATAGCTAACTATAGTTGCGCTATAGCGCTATAATCTCTATTTAGAACCTTGTTAAAAATTGATGAAAATGTGCAAGCAACAGCAATCAATAATTTTAGTTACTCACCTACTTATACATAACTGAGCATTATCTATTACGATTTCCAACTTTCTTTTCATTTAAAAGTTTTTCTAAATGGTCAGACAGTTCAGGTGACCTTGCTCTATCGCCAATTATATCTCTATTTTACGGATAACTATTGACTTAACTACCCAACATATAAAATCTAACTTATTAAATGTTCGATTAAAACTGAAAAGGAAAATGTTTTGTAATTAACAAAAAGTTTCCAGCAAATCAGAGGTGTACCCAGAATTTTTATTAGGAGTAGACAAAAAAATTTAATAATATGACTAGCGGATTGTGAATTACCATAAATAAATCAATTAATCAGACTGTGAGTTGTTCAAGTGTAGATAAAATTTTCTTCAAAAATAGATATCAACCGGATTATTTATAAACCTATTCCTGATTCAATGTGATCTTGAAAGTGGGCAACTGCCTAGCCCTAATTTTCCAATAGGTAGGAAAAATTTAAGAGTAGATAACTGCCTACTCCTAATTCAATGTGTTTCACCACTGTAGTGAACTTTGCTAAATTACAACTGTACGGTGTGATCTTGGGAGTTTTTTTTTTTTCTCTCTATTCAGATTTTTCAAAATGTTTAGGGGACAAACTCGGTTTTAAGAACACTAATAAGTTTATTTCTAGTTCTGAATGTGTATTGTTAATAATTTTTGACTGAATTTCATACATTCAAAATTACAAACAACTGAAATAATAGGAGTATACAGGACACCTCCAGTCAAGTTGCTACTGGATATCAAAAGCACAACAAAGGAGATGATTAGGCGCTTCAACAGAATCAGTTAGAGTGTTGCTTAGTATTAGCTATACGCTGTAACAAATTAGATATAGTTAGATTATTACATTGTATTGTCTATATATAGACCAATGGTATGTCAATGTCAATTGAGGTTGAGTCAACTCGGTAACTTAAGTCTGAATCAATTCGGTAACTCTGGTCAAGAAATATCGAGTCATTGTCAATTCAATTCAGGTTGAGTCGACCCATGTTGTATTGTTCTTTTCCCATTGAAATTGTCTTTTTATTTTTTGTCGTTTGTACTAGCGGTTGTAATTTTGTAGCGTGGGATGAGGTACAACGGGCTTTTGCTTGCGGATACGAAAGCTCTTTATTTTATTTATTTATAATTTATTTATATACGAAAGCTCTTAATTTTATTTATTTATAATTTATTTATTAGTTCCGTGGACATATGATTTAGGGGTGAAAACGGTATGGATAATATCTTATTCGTATTTAATTCGTATTCGAAACATTAGATGTGGATATCTGATATCTGACTATCCGTGTGAATATGAATACTGATATGATTTTACGTTTCAATTATCCGTATCCGAATAGTATATATATCATATATTTTAATATATATTATGACAAAATATTGTTATTCACTATTAAAATTAGATAAATATTATGAACTTTAGTAATTTTTAATATTATTTTAATAAATATTCGATCTGATCCGTATTCGTATCTTTATTCAGCTGATATCTAATTTGTATACGTATCACAAAAAATTAAAAGAAATATGAATATGATTTTACCACTATCCGCTCGGTTTTCACCCCTACATATGATTGCTATTGATTTACAACAATATTCACCTTAAATAATCTAATTTGCTTGATAACTAATATAAAAAGTAACTTGAATTGTCCAACGACAAAATTGCTTACTTGATAATTTTAAAACTATATAAAATGCAATATCTAAAAATACTTATCACAAATATCAGAAAATATATTGAGTTTGTCCTAAAAAACTGACATTATGGTGAACAATGGCGATAATAATGGCTTGATAATTACTAGAATTTTTTTTTACGATTGCAATTATAAACGTGATTTAGTGTTCGGAATTTAACAAAGTAGTTCTTATATATATAGAGTATGAGAGATAATCATGAAGTTATGAGCGTTGTTTATGCAAAATGCGCTTAGATATAATCAGTGGCGGATCCACATAGGCTCAGGGGTACGCACTTGCCTACCTCTGGATTTGAAAAAAATTTTAATCCCAGTGTATTTTTTAGACTGTGCCTATCCCTGACTCAAAATCGTGTCCAACCCTGACCCAAAAAATTTGCATTTTGTACTCTAGCTCATGAGATTAGATAGAGAAAAAAAAATTTATATTCTTATTAGTATTTTGTGCCTACCTCTGACCAAAATTCTGAATCCGCTCCCGGATATAATACTCAAAGAAGCTTAAATGACACATTCTTTGAGACATCCAATCCCTTTTATACTCCAATTAACAAAAGCGTTGACATTTCCAACCCCTCTCCGCCCGCAAAGCCATTCCCTTCTCCACTTCTTCAGATCCACATCACAAGCTCTCATCAAATCCAAAATGAAACAATAGTAATCAATCTCACCCAGAAGAAAAGAAATGAAATGAAATGAACGCATCAATCAGTCCTGTGGCATTGGCCCCGACGAACAAGGTGAACTTAACCTCATATCTAACCATGCTAACGGTGTACACGGTCGGCATCCCGGTTGCGGTACTACTGCTGATCACCACTTTCATTTTTGCATTCGCATTGTGCAACCGTACCACTGCTAACAACACCAGCAGCACAGGCGCAATAACTGATGATGTCGAATTGTATGAGAATTATGACGACACATTAATGGCAATCGGAATCGACGATGACACGCTCAAGGCGTATCCGACGGTGGCCTATACACGCAACAGTTCGTCTAATGATGGGTGTTGTTCTATTTGTTTGGTGGATTATAAGGAGGGGGAGGTAAATTTCAAATCTTTTTATTCATAAAATTCAAATCATTTGCTCCAATTCAGAATATACCTGTACATTTTTTCAAATTGGTCATGAAAAAGTTTTGTAATTATTGTAGGTACTAAGATCAATGCCGGGGTGCAGTCACCTGTTCCACGTGCAGTGCGTCGACACATGGCTGAAGTCACGGCCGACATGTCCTGTTTGTCGGACTTCACCATTGACTAGTCCGGTGCCGACGCCACTTGCCGAGGTTGTGCCGCTTGCCCAAACAGTTCAACATTCATGATTTGGTTCCTAAGCCTTAGATCCATTGAGAAGCATTTAGTTGGAATTATGATCATTAAATTGGGTAAATTTTACTATGCTAATTGGAAAAGGAATTTTTGCTAGACTGCTAAGATTTGCTTAAATTCTTCTGTGACCAATTAATTTAATTAGTTGATTCTGATCTAACTATGAGCCGTGGGTTGTTATCTAATTACGGTTAATTTGGGATAATTTAAAGTGTAAAATATAGAGCGACCATAGTACTATTTAACCCATTTTGATTGTTAAGTGATCAAAGTAAAAGTAGGATCTGATAATTTTAAAATGATCAGACGGCTCAGAAAAATCATTTGCGTAGATACATCTTAAATGCAACGAGCCAAGCATAATTTGTTATCTCCACAATCAATTTCTCCTTCTGAATTTGGCACCAAGTTCTGGTCTCAAATACAGTAATTTAATTTTCTTAATTAACCATTCCGGTAAAAGAAAAGTTGATATACTGCGCAATTTCCCGATCAAAATTTAAGAGATATCAGATTTACCCAACATGTCAGTTTTAACTAAACTATCTTAAACTTAACCTGTACAACTTTTTTCTTAAAAAAACAAAAAAAAAATACACACAAATTAAATTTGTTGGTTGAATTTTCCCTTGTATCGTCAAATAACTGAAAGCGAAGATGAACTTCTGGACCTTTCAATTGTTCCAGCTGTTTGTTCTCTTCCATGAAAAGCAACTAGCAATCCTTATCCTGTCATGTTAATTTTATGCCATTATATATTTGATTGATTGGTTCTTCTATTTCATCCTACCAAACTTTATACCAAAAACCCAGAAACTATATATATATACCATCGGACAAGATTGCACAATATGCTATGACATGATCATTTTTTAGAGAGCCTAATTTTCTTTTGAGATTAAAGAATTAGTTTATATAGTCAAATGATTTTTTTTTCTAATTATTTTAAATATACATTTAACAAAATCAATCATTAATAAACTTATAATATATAATATGTACTACAACCCTCCCCAAAATTATTAACCAATCTCAGCGGTTTGGCCATGGATATTTCTTTTTGTATGTGGAAGCAAAAAATTTCATGATTTTAAACATTGAAAAGCTTATTTGGAAAAAAGAAAGTTCTAGTGAGATTCTTACAGAATTTTGCTGAATCCTAAATTTTGGGACTCCCTGTTGTGTACCCACTTGTGGCGGGTTGTTAATAAATATTAGAGTTGTGTTTAGCATTGGTCTAATTAGTCTTAGCTGAGCTTGAAATCAAGCCTGGAAAAAAAGGCACAACTTGATTTTAAAAATGAGTGAGGCTACGGTACTATGCATAGCACGGATTGGGTCCGTGCTACGGCTTAATATTTTAGTTTTTAAAATTCTAACGGTCGATCCAAACCGTTCAACATGATTATAAAATGAATATGTACTTGCAAACCAAATTTTACATTTTTTTGAATTTTTTTACTATTTTTTTAGATAGGTAGAAAATCACTTAATCTGAAAATTCTGAACCATCCAAAAACAGTGATTTTCTACCTATCTAAAAAAATAGTAAAAAAAAATAAAAAAAATGTAAAATTTGATTTGCAAGTACATATTCATTTTATAATCATGTTGAACGGTTTGGATCGACCGTTAGGATTTTGAAAACTCAAATATTGAGCCGTAGCACGGACCCAACCGTGCTATGCATAGTACCGTAGCCTCACGCTTTGAAAATTATACAAGTCTCTCTCAATCAGAGTTCGAACATAGCATATTTTCTGTAGTTCTAGGTTCACTACCTGTACAGTAATTATCTCGCTTTATTTAACATTGCAATTTATTAATCCCTAGACAACTTTTTAAAGTGTCAATTGAGCTTAATACAGAGATATTGCCTAGTAGGTAATATTAAACAATAAGATAATCTTAAAGAATTGAAAAAAAAAAATAGTTTTTATTCAATAAGTAAAGATATTGGGGTGAAAACGGATCAGATAAGGAGTGAATAGTAGTAAAACCATATTCTTATCTGTTTTTATTTTTCATATGTGGATACGAATCGGATATTAAACGAATACCAATACAAATACTGATAAGTCGGATATTTAATATAAAAATATATAAAGTTTATAAAAAAATTATTAAATTTATAATATTTATTTAATTATAGCTGTGAATAACATAATTTTTTTTATAATATACATTAAATATATAGTATATAGCTACTATCCAATGCGGATAATTAAAATTTAAAACTATATCCGTATCCGTATCCACACATATATTCGTATTTAATTTTCGAATACAGGTCAAATACAGATATGATATTAGTCCTAAAAGGTACCGTTTATTTACTGACTGAGGATGTGTATTATTTTTTGTTTCAATATATACATTGTATAAAATTATTTTAAAATGATATGAGAGTTCTAATTTAATTACAGATACTTTTGATCTATAACAACAACAAAAATAAAAGACCGCGACTGCAAGCTGAGAAGTATTTCTCAGTCTTCAATTGCCTTTTTTACAAAAATGAAAGACCACGGTTCGAAACTTAGAAGTATTTATCCGCCTTCAATAGTAACTTTCTTATATTTTTTTCACTCTCTTTCTGTTTCGACCTATACTAAAGAAAAAAAAAAATTGCTTTATGTTCAATAAATTACCTATAAATTAATTAGCAATGTTATTTATTTTTGTTTGAAAAAGTGTTGTCAAAATTATCAAAATAATCATTAATAAGTGATTTCTCTCCTCTTAGTACAATCATTATAATTTGAAGATAATTTAGGAATACGCTGTAATAAATTTATACGAGTATAATACAATATCTGACAATTTTATTACCATGACTGGTTCTTTGTTCATGTAATCACATGTTTTAAAATATATTATGGCGTTAAATTTACTATTATTCTTACCGTTATTTTTTTTATTATTTTCTGAGAAATGTCGTAGGAACATCTTTAACTTCAATCAACGGTATCGCTGTACAGAAAATCACCGAGTTCCAATCAACTGTATTGCCCAATATGTATCTTAGGTTTTCCAAACAATATTATTATGTGGACCCAATCATCAGAGACAATCAAGGATAATCTGTTCTACAAAAGTGTAACAAAAAAGCAGGAATCTTAAAGAGGGCATCCAATGTTCTGTGGGTCCCACAAATCATGACCGTTGCAATCACGCCAGACTTTCCTTTTCCAAATCCTCTGTGTTTTTAAAATACCGGAGTTATCCATTGTCTACCAAATTCTTTTCTATCGCAGACCATATTTCAGCTGTCAATTGATCTATGAACCGGAGAGGATTTGATCTCCCCCGACCCGTTATTCCGAATTTTCGAAGGGATATATTATTATTTTCTTATAAAGGACCCAGCTTTATAGCCGTTACCCACTTTGAGTCATCTCTTAACAAAGAAAGCACACCTCTCTCAAAAAGCTCCCTGACAACCTCGCTTCGATTTTCCTTTTGCACTTTCCTTTTTCTCTCTCTTGTTCTTCTCTTTCATTCCCTTCTCCATTCTTCCATGCGCAATTCTCATCGCAAAAACAAAGGACAGAGGAGGAGATGAAGGGGTTCAGCTCAAGAATTCTAAGAACTCTCAAATCTTTTCATCAAGTGGGCCCCACCAAGCAGGGAAACGGCCGAGTTCTCCTAATCGAAGCCCCGTCAGATGAGTTCTTCGATGCACCCCCTTCTCTGGTCACCTCTCCATCTCATTCTACTCTCCCAATTACCACCAAAGAAGAAGAACAAGAAGAAGAAGAAGAAAAAGAACAAGAAGAAAAAGAACTCCAGTTTGAGCTTCATAACACACCTATCAACCCGATTCAATTCGGCACCGAAGAATCAAGCGATAAAGAGAATATTGGCCCAAGCACACCCAGCAAAAAATCTGAGCAGCCGTTAGAACTCGAGCAAAATAGCCCTAAAAGAGCTGATCTTGGATCCGGGCTCCCTTCATACCGCCGCCCTGATTTGAATTCTTCAACCCTTTTTGACCCGAACCTGCTAGCGGCTTTCAGACAAGCAGTATCAGACCATAACCAGAGTTACGTGGAAGCAAGAACCCGTACCAGGTCTATGAGTGAAGAGATAGACCTGATCGAAACCTTTGAACCCCCAACTAAGGTAGCACGTACCGAGACAGAGAGCAGCTCGTCGGACCTATTAGCAGATTTTGAGATCAGATGCCCGCAAGGTGGCAAGGAGTGTGTAATTTTGTACACAACTTCACTTCACGGTATTAGAAAGACGTTCGAGGAATGCAACCGGGTTCGGTTCCTATTGGAGAATTTGGGTGTTAATTTCCATGAAAGGGATATCTCCATGGATTTGGGTTACAGAGAAGAATTATGGGAAGTACTGGGCTTCCGTGCAATTCCACCGCGGCTTTTCATTACTGGACGGTATATAGGAGGGGCAGAGGAGGTGGTCGGATTGCATGAAAACGGGCGACTGCGGCCTTTGGTAAGGCAGTTTTTTGTTGGTTGTAACGGTGCTTCGTGCGAAGGGTGTGGAGGGATGAAATTTATGATGTGTTCGGCATGTAATGGTAGTCATAGTCTCTATGACAGAGATGAGGAGACCAAAATACCATGTCTCGGTTGCAATGAGAATGGACTGGTACCATGTCCTTTGTGCACCTAAGGTGTTTGATTTAATGCTCGAGTGAGTAAATAGGCTTTTCTTCACGAGTAATATGGTAAATTGATGTGTAATTGATGTGTAATTTGTTGTTTATTTAGTGACAACTCCAATAGATTTGTTTGAACTATGTATGGAATGGATAAATAATACAAGTTTTGTCTTTGAAATTCAATACAAAATACCCATGATTTTTTGTTGCCCTTGATTGGAACTTCTCTGTATTATATGACAAAAAAAGGAACCTGACATATTCTGAGCTAATATATTTTTCTTTTTCTTTTTAATCCGAAATCGTTTGAAGTCCTTTCTTTTCAGAAATAATCCCAAAGGAAATTCCAAGGTAGCACTTGTTGCTAGCGCTTCAAATTTCAATACTTTTGGTACAAGATGGTGGAATAAGCATAGTGACAAATGAATTATTCGGGTTTGGTTCGGCGAGGTCAAAAATTCGTGACTCGGGAATGATTCGAAATTATCCGGACTAGAGATCTCAGTCCTACAAGGAACAAAAAAAAAACAAAAAAAAAATGTTGTGGGAAAAATTCAGAAAATTTCGGGAAAAGTTCGTAAAATTCGCGAATTATTCGGGAATAATTTGGTCAAAGTTCAGTCAACTGAATAATTCGGCGTTCGGTTCGTTATTACAAAAAAAATGAATTTTTTGCGAATAATTTGCGAATCTTGTGACTATGCTCTTAGAAGGTTTACTGTTGGATCAGACCAAAGGATATTTAGATATCTGTTTGAGTCTGCAAGGAAGACGATTGATTTAGCATAGTACCGAGTCCGGCTACTATAACACTAGTGTCATTTCAAACTAAATAACACCACATCTTAAACCATTGGATCTACTTTAATATTCGTGCAAGACACTAGTGTCATTCCAACCCTATCTTGTACACGAATATTAAAGTAGATCCAATAGTTTAAGATGTGATGTTATTTAGTTTGGAATGACACTAGTGTTATAGTAGCCAGACTCCATAGTGAGTCCGGCTACTATAACACTAGTGTCATTTCAAATTAAATAACACCACATCTTAAACCATTGGATCTACTTTAATATTCGTGCAAAACACTAGTGTCATTTCAGTCCTATCTTGTGCACGAATATTAAAGTAGATCCAATAGTTTAAGATGTGGTGTTACTTAGTTTGAAATGACACTAATGTTATAGTAGCCGGACTCCTCCATAGTACCTACACTAATCATTGAACTGTTGGCCTCACTTAGAATGAATTTAGTTTGCCTTTCTATAGAAAAGCAAGAGTGATGAAAATATTTACCCAACATGTTTGTTTTGATGCAAACATCAGGTGTGCAGTCAGTTCGGTACAATATGGTACGGTAAAAATGTGTGTACCAGTCACTTCTAGATAATCCAAATTAATAACTTTTAAGTTTAGATTTAATTAGAAGACCTACTACCTGTTGTTTATGAACCTTTTTGGGGTTATAATTTTAATTTTTGGAAATTGCCATCCTTGGCATTTTAACACCAATTTTGGCGAATTTGATATAATCACCATAAATAAATATTTGGTTGTTACGTGCGAATCCTTTTTGTTTGAATATAAATTTGTTTATTCAAACTGAACTGTGCAGAGGAATGAACCTTTTAAGGCGCGTTGTATGGATATGCAATTCTGCATTATGCGTTTAATTACAACAAATCATTAAACAATGCAATTATTTTTGTAAGATTTTATGAACAAAAAGTTACAAATATTGCTTAAAATCCAAAATGATTGTAAGATTATGACCTAGCTAGAATTATTGTCCCACTTTTAAGTTATTTTTTTGGCTCCATCGATAGGGGTGAAAAACAATATGGATAATATTCGAAAAATTAGATGTGGATATCTAATATCCGAATATCCGTGTGAATATGGATACTGATATGATTTTACGTTTCAATTATCCGTATCCGAATAATAGATATATATCATATATTTTAATATGTATTATAAAAAAATATTGTTATTCACCATTAAAATTAGATCAATATTATAACTTTGATATTTTTAATATTATTTTAATAAATATCCGATCCGATCCGTATCCGTATCTGCATCCGGCTGATATCCGATCCATATCCGTATTCGAAAAATTGAAAAGGAATATGAATATGATTTTACCACTATCCGCTCCGTTTTCACCCCTAGACCATAGATCTTTGACTTGCTACTTTAAAATTACAGACATATTCTTATTTTGCTCATCTAGAATTCATTAGACGATCTAGGAAACAAGAACTTTATTGCCTGATATCATATATTGATCCGGATAGTCAAGAAATATAGAATGCATATACATCTTTCATTTTGTTTAAATCTGTAGCTATTAAAAATGAACATATACTATGTTTTTGGTCATTTGATTGATCGGATGATAAAAAAAATTATGGTGTATACTGTATACAAGAGCTTTCTTGTTTTTTTTAATATTCAAAAATTTATTGTTTGATACTTTTCAGATGGTGTGAGGGTTCCAATACCTCATGTCTTTCATACCTCACCGTACCTCATATTGTATATTTCCGTTTTCAAAGTCCAAACTGTCAATCCGAACCGCTCAACATGATATTCATGCTAAAATATGCTTGGGGATGAAATTTTATAATTTTTGCAAATTTTTAACTATTTTTTAAGATATGTACAAAATCACTATATCTGGACCATTCAAAAACAGTGATTTTCTGCCTATCTAAAAAAATAGTAAAAAATTTTCAAAAATTATAAAGTTTCATCCCCGAGCATATTTTAGTATGTATATCATATTGAACTGTTCGGATCGACATATAGGACTTTGAAAATGAAGATATAAAATATGAGGTATGATGAGGTATGAAAAGCATGAGGTATTGGAACCCTCCTCGAGAAACATATAGTTTATTTTTGAGGTGAACTTCTAGATTTTAAAAAATAGAAACAAATAGGGTTAATGTAAAGCCTTCTACTTTGAATATTTGCATATTTTAGGATCAATTAATTTAGGGGCGGGTCTTAGTGTGCTCCAAAGATGGCTAAGCCACTCCATGATTTAAATTTTTTTAATTATGTGTATTAAAATTTAATTAATTTTTTTTCCTTATATCAAATGATTACTTGTAACATAGTGGTTAAAGTTGCTCATTGTGTTATGGGGGGTTTGTGTTTATCTCACTTTCCCGCATTGTACATTTTTACATTTTATTTTTCAGTTTTCCTATCTAAATTTTCTAGTTCCGTCCATATTTATATAAGTTTGACATTGATCAAATTTTTATTTGTAGTATATTTGGTAGTACCGTGCATGTTAGCTAAATTTAGTTTTGGTCCAACAGACAATATGTAGTTTTGGTGAATTTAGGTGTTATTTTGATGGATTTTGGCCGGGAAATTAATGGAGAATAGAAGTATTGGTATTTGTTACCGATATGTATCGTACGTAGTCGTGTATAATTCTCTTTCTTCTTTAGTTCTTCTCCGCGGAATCGTGATTCCTCTGGCGACTGGTGTTGGCGTAACTTTTTTTTTATTTTATTCAAGCAGCTGGTGCTTGGGTTAGCGTCTGGCGACTGGGGCTTTACAATTCCAATTCTTTTTTTTTTATTCACATGAGCTTTAGTTTGGGCTCTAGCTGGGACCTAGGGTAGGTAAAACAATATTACAGGGGTAGGCAAGGCTTCAAATAAGCCCGGTCCTATAAATTTTTTTTTCAGAAATAAACAAGTGCCTACCCGTGCGCCTATGTACTCTCGCCTCTGTACATATGTATCACACAAGTATTGATATTTGTTACCGATATGTATCGTCCGATTATACAACTACAATTGCCTTCGTAAAGTATCACAATTACATGGACCATTTGATACGACCACTTGTAAAAAAGAATGTTATGCTTTTGACAGTGGTTTTTATTATAATAATACCCAGATCTAGGCAGATTGATGCAGCTTCTTCATCCAAACTTATTATGTCAGTTGTTAGTTTCATAAAGGATGAATGAAGTGTCTCTAAGCATCAAAGGTTTAAATAGTGTTTATTGTATCATAGTGAAACAGTTAAAAAATGACCTATTGCTACATTGCACCGTTATAGCACGCATTGCATGCGCTATAGCACGCTATAGCGTGCTATAGTGCTAATAGAGTCATAGCTTTTATGGTCCGAAAATACTATAGCGCTGCTATAGAACGCTATTTACAACCCTGCTAAGCGTACATCTAATTATTATACCCATAAGCCACGCAAAATGCATTTGTCATATGTATATGGTTCGGAATTTCCATTCTGCTAAATAAAAGGAAAACAAATTGTATTTTATTTCTAGAATATATTGGTATAATGAAAGGTATATAACCTACAAAATATGGAAAAAATAAAAACGAATTATGAAATACTGGTTTAGATATTTGAGAAAACTTATAATTTGATTTCAATGTCTCTGTATTTTTCTGTTTTAAGAACATATCTTCTTTTTTAATTGTATAAAATTAAAAATATGTTCAAATATTTTCCACAATCATTAGTCATTAATAATTTCAAATATAAACAATATTTAATGAGACAATGAGATTGTATATAACATAATCATATAATATATGAAATGGTTCGCATTCAATCTCATATGTAATTATAATCTAATTTATCATTACATGCTATATATCAGTACAATTATGGATATATTAATGATTAATAAAAAATATATATGACTTTATTCAAACTTTTTTTTAAATAAGTGGCATATGCGTCACTTTTCCGTTGCTTAAATCATATGTTGTTTTAACCTAAATAGATATAATTATCATACATTCAGCTTACACATGTAAAATTAACATTCTAAGCATATCAACTTAACAAATATAAATTTCTTAGAAATAAGGTTTTATTTTTTTCCTTTGTAAACAAATATACTACAAATAACATTGCCGTTATTATTATCCATTAAAAAATTAAAAAATCATGAATATTAATGCAAATTGAATAAAAAATTCAAAAATATTTTAAAATTGTATTTTAACATGTTATGTATGTCAATAGATATTTTTTTCATTTGTTTGTCACTAATCATAAATTAAAAGATTACAATTAACTGATAAATATATTGAAAACATAATCAAGTTTAAGCATTATGTGTGCATAGATTAAATAAAATTCGACAAATACATATATTTGGTTGCATACCATGTGCATCCAAAATAAAAATAAAAATAAAAATAAACCAATGGTAAAATAAACTGTATTTATCTGCATTTAAATCTTCATATATATAAGAATTGTATTATGCACTATGCAGTATCCTTTGTACCGGAACTTTTAAATATATCACTGTCAAAAGAAAAATAAACTAAAAGACCACTGAAACTGAGGAATTCGAAAAATACCAGGGCCGCAATGACAAATGGTGACTCTATTTTTTGGGGCCACCATTTGTATTTTTTTTTTTTTTTTTTGTGGGAATGGTATTAATAAAAATTTCGGTCCTTTCTGGCACATTATATAGCATTTAAAACACTGCTGTGTTCTAAGACTGGAATTCAGATCCTCTCCGGTACCGTAATAGGGAATCTTTTACAATTACTTGATCTGGACCGTTCTTTTTAATTTGGCACGAATCTCAAAGCCCAATAATACTGCCCCCTCCGTTAGTCTGGATCTCAAAGCGGCTGAGAGTTAATCTCAACCTGTAAAGTAAAGGGAATCTTTTACAGTAATGGAGAGGATATTTGTCCCTAAGACGGGTAGTTAACGGACCGATATCCTCCCAGGTACCTGACTCAAGCAAATTAAAACGGCCGGCCCAGATTAATTCTATATGGGCCAACGGTGCCTATTGTGACTGTAGGGGGCTGTTTTGAGATTCGTGTCATATTAAATGGGCCGTCCGATCGTAATTTGCTTGAGTCAGGTAACCTGAGGTGATGTGAATCCGTAGTTAACATGGTACGAAAGTTAAAAGCATGATATATCAGTTATTTTCTCTTCTTAATTAATTACTGGGCAGTACATGTAGAGTTTAATTTTGAATAATAACCTGCACCTCTAAGTTCTTCTTTAACTGTGTTGCATTCTACTACGAACTCCAACCTGGTTTCTTTATCAAGCCTTTATTCTCCATTGTCTCCCAAATTTTCTCTACCTCATGAAATAAACCAGCTGAAGAATACATATTAGCTAAGGTGACATAAGTTGTGGGGTTATCGGGTTCAATCTCAAACAAGGCCTCCGCAGCCAGCTTACCCAATTTAAGATTCTTGTGGATTCGTGCTCCACTTAGCAAAGAAGCCCACAAGAATTTGTTGGGTTTGACTGGCATATTGTCAATTATGTCCCCGGCTTCATCCACCTGGCCTGAACGACACAACAAATCGACCAAGCAAGCATAGTGATCAGAGGTTTGGTTCATACCATACACCTCTTTAATCGAATTGAAAACTATGCGGCCTTTATCCACCTGCCCGGCATGTGCGCATGCCGTGAGCACACCAATAAAAGTCACATGGTCGGGTATGATGCGTAATTGTACCATCATATCATAGTACCTGAGAGCTTCTTCAGGTTGTCCATTCTGAGCACATGCAGTTATTATAGAGGTCCATGAGACTAGGTCCGGTTCACGCATTCCATCAAACATCTTTCGTGCTTCATCTATACTCCCACAATTGGAGTACATATGCACCAGTGCACTTTCTCCAAATAATGAGGATGCCCCCCATACACCCAGTTTTAGCATTTGGCAATGGACTTGTTGTCCGGTGTCCTCTAGGTATAGCTTGGAACATGCACATAATAAACCTGTAAAGGTGAATTCATTTGGCTTAAACCCACATCTTACCATATCAGAGAAAACCTGAAATCCATCAACCCACAAACCATTATCGAAGTACCTCCCCATCATAGTTGTCCAAGAAATCAAATCCCTGTCAGCCGCCAAATCAAACACATGCCATGCATACTTCATATATCCGCATTTGGAATACATGTCAGTCAGTGCACTCCAGGCAACCTTGTCCGATTGAAAACCTGATCTAATCACATGACCATGAATCTCCTTTCCATAATTAATGCACGTAATAGCTGTGGCAGCAACCAGTGCAGAAGAAACTGTGAACCTGTTATCAACTTTAGAAATTTCACACAGTTGAGTTGTCTGAAACATTTGGCGGTAGAGTGTTAGAGCTTTCAAAGGGTATCTATTACGGGTATATGCAGAGATAATAGTACTCCAAGAGAAATGATCTCTGCGGGGCATTTTGTCGAACAGATGGCGTGCATTGTCAATTTGTCCTGCATTGGAATAGGCAGAAATGAGGGTATTGTAGGAGCAGATATCTCTATGCGGCATTTGGTCGAACAGTTTCTGTGCGTCTTCTATACTGCCGAGTTTTGATAAAAGTGAGAGAAGGCGGTTGGAGAGGTGGGTGTCTGAAAGGAAGGGAAAGGAGCGAGACACAAGGCAGCGTGTAGCGGAGAGGATAGAGAGGCGAGTATGACGGCGGTGGGAGAGAGAGGAGATGAGGCAGTCAATGGTACCGTGGAGATCATGTGACATGGGTCATGGGTGTATGAGGTGCTTTGCTTGTATTCAGCTTCCTTGGTCTATAGTAGTGCGTTAGGCTTCGGCATTTCTCGGCGCCGAGTCAAGTACACAGGCAAAATGTATATCTTGCTGTTTTTTTTTTTTTTTTTCATAAAAATTTGAAACATATATATATTTTTTTTACTAATAAGTCGCCGAAATTTTTATTAATATCTCAAAAAACAATCAAATTTCACTATCTACACTAGTTTTCAACAAAATTCCAAATCTAACCGAATTTCTGCCAAATTATTTGATAGATTTGGAATTCTCTTTCTCGAATAATGATTAGTGAAATCGTGATCAAGTTAATAAAATTTATAACTCGGTTTTCTATCGAGTCAGATTACAAGTGCATAATCCTATCGAGTAATATAATTGAGTGTCGATCAGTAAGGAATAAAGTTTAAGGTCTTGAACAATTAAATTTCAATCTTTCAAAAAGTTAGACAAAATCTGAAAATTGAGAATTGTTGGTCTTAATCTTTGTATTTGGCAAAAATTAAAAGTATGTAAAATAAATAAGACAGTGATGTGAATTCTTAGGGTTTGCTACTCAATATGTTTTAGTTTAATCTTATTTGATGTTGATTTTTGAATGTTGTTCAAGGGTTTCTAATCCAATTTAGTGACTCTCACTTTCGCATCGGCACAGCCACCCTACCTATCAAGAGATCCGGCTAAAGCTTGTCTTAATTAGTGCAAGTAGTTCTGTGATTAGCCCAAAAGATTTCAAACTTCACTTACTATGTTCGTCGCCCTACTATCTTGGTTCTATTGGATATCCCCATGGTGAGGCAAGACCATGCGACATTCGTCTGCAAATGCCAAGACTCCCATGTATACTTTTGTTGGTCCAACTAATGGTATATTCGGCTAAGGACTCATCCACTAGTCTAGTATTTTTATTCTCCTTATCCTAACTCAGTTAGCCTAATGGGACTATCTTTTCATGTGTGGTCATCAAATGACGGTATAGACTAACAAAACGAAATTAAGTAAGAATGAAAATAAAACGCAAAAGATCGAACAACAAAAGACTAAACAATGATCAAATAAAATATATATCAAAACATCATGAGTAACAAGATTTACTGCCAACTCTAATAATCTAAACTTAGCCGTGGAACGGCATGTTTACAATAGAGAAATAAGATAAAGATACAACCATACACGAAGTACCCTCTTACTTAGTCTCTACACACTCCGCTCTTCTTACTTAATAAAATATAAATCTAAAATGCCTAAAGTATCAAAGATGTGTTATTCTCTGTTCAGGAGTCTTTTATAGGAGTGTAGGGCGCCTAGAGATGATTGGAGACCAAGTAATCCGATCTGGATACAGCTGTCACGAAATCTAACGAAAGGTTGCCTCCAATGCGGACCGTACCGGCTGGTACGGACTGTATTGCCCCTGTGCAGAAGTTGGGGGCTTTAGGAGTTAATGTGTATTCCTTCCTGCTTGGTTCGTATTAGGTCTCTGGTCCAACTGGCTGGTACGTCCGTACCAGAACTTAACTTCAGTGCTAAGCTATTTCGATTGACCCGATTCTTGCTCCATTTGATGTAAAATATCTCCAAAACATGGTCCCTGCAATAAAACATAGAAGAGAGCAACAATAATTAGTTTCTTGTAATAATTAAACATAAATGTGAGAAAATAAGACAAAACCTAAGTCAAAATTTTACGTAAAGCAGGGTCGTTTTTACCCTGATCAAATAATTCAACGGAAATAAGATTTTCCAATTTTTATTTTAATTAAATAGAAGATGTTCTAATTTTTTTACTTTTTCTCAAGGTTCTAAATAGCGTTTATAGCGTCGTAGCGGGAAGGCTAAAAAAAAAGCTATAGCGAATAGCGTCGCTATAGCGGAAGCTATTCCAAATAGCGTTTTTTTTTTTTACATTTCGTATATTCAATATTTGTACTAAATATCAACATTATCTAAAGTCTCATAGAACAATAAATAACACCAAAGTAATTAAGAAATTATAATATTCATATTGAACCAGTACAAAGTTCAAATTGCGGTTCAAAATATCCATAGTAATATTATAAACTATCGATTTTTCCTATTAAAAATATCTTAAGCATCATGATTCATGACATAATTTTTTTTTCTATTCAAATTTTATTTTCGATTTGGACTTTTTTTCTATTCAAATTTTAATTTCTATTCCCAATTTCAAATTGATTTATCTGTAGCAAGTAGCAACAAATTCAATTTCGGTTTGAGATTTTTTTTATCTTTATTTAAAACCCATATAAATTGCTTTAAAAAAAAAAACCCATATTGTATAGCGCAAATAGCGCGAATAGCGGACCGCTATAGCGCTGTAGCGGTCGCTATAGCGGCCGTAGCGCAAATAGCGCATTTTGATGTCATAGCGTAGCGTTTGGGGTCCAAAAACGCTATAGCGCGCTATTTAGAACACTGCTTTTTCTATTGAAATATTAGAAAAAATTTATAGTTCTTGAAAAATATAGGGAGTATATAGAATTGAATTTACTAGAAAGACTACGACAAATAACTTGGATCAATATTTTTCAGGCATGATTTTTTTGTTGGGTAATTCTGGCCGCAAAATTTTGATTTTCGAGAACAGTCGCAAAATTCGGCACGAAAAATTTCTCGAGAAATTCTGTCTGAGAATTCATCTTGCCAAAATTACTTTTGAGAAAATTTCCCGATAAATTCTGCTCGGAAATTTACTGCGAAATTCTGACTAGGCTTATGGTGCGGAAAGAACGTAAAATCAAAATTTTACATTCTACCATAAGCCGATGATCTACTATCCGATTAATTTCTAAAATAATATTTATTTAACATTTAAATAAATTTAAATAACATTTATACCTTTTTCCAAATTCAAATTGGAATGCTGTGTTTCTCTGTTGCGTAGCACCAGACGTCTGATGCCTCTATCAGTCGTCCACCAGGAAAACCAGAGAGTCGATATTTCTTTTGCCAGAAATACTTTACCGACTTTCTATGCTAAAACACTATTCACGAATATTGTAAAAACTGATTCACAACTTTTGCAAAAACAAATTCACGAATATTCGCGGGAACACTATTTTCAATTTGTGTGGACTTTTTTATTTGCAATTTGTGTGGAATTTACTGTTTTGTATGGTACGTCCAATGCATGAATAATTTGTTGAGGTGAATTAGATTGCCTCCTTTGCAGAAATTATTGGAGACGATGCAAGACTGACTTTGCTGCGAATTTAATTGTTTCTGAATTCTTTCTCATGCCTTCATTTTGAGAAGTCACACACATCAAGATAAGAAATAAAAGAAACAACATGTGACTACTAAATAAAAAGTAATTCTAATTTAATTAATAAAGCACAAATCCATTGGCCTTTTGATCTATCTTTGCCAACCTGATCGCAAAGGTTTTTACAGTCTAATTTTACAATCCTAATTCATTTAACTACAATAATACTACTTCTTAGAAGACGAAGTGGTAGCTTACTAGTATAAGTACACGGAACAAACTCATCGTTCGATGTTGGAGGCTCTGGATCAACTTTTTTTTTTTCAAACCATAGCCGTAGGGGTTTTCCACAAAGTCATCTGTCTGAAATTTCATACCTACAAAATTCCTCCTGTATGAATGATTAACATTCCTTTTTATTATAGTATATTCGACAGTTGTTCTTCTTTTCTTCATTTTTACCTCAATCACTAATTGACTCTCCTCTCGTTAGGCCACGATAGGACGACCTACCTCGGTTGGTATCGTTCATCCTTTGAGCCCTTCAAATATCGCCCTTCTCGCCTAAAAAATTGCATTATCTTTCTCTCTTTCTCTTTATGAGTTGAGTGAGTTGTGAGGGGGAGAGAAAAATGGATAGTTATAGGGTGTAAAACAGTAAAAAAAAATTTTGCGGTACTGGTCATTAAATAACCGGTAATAGATTAAAATAGGTACAGGCCATTTAATGGTCAGTTTGGATCTTTTTATCAAAATCCAGCCGAACTGTGTATATTTATTAATTTCTAATTAACGTTGGATATTAATAAAAATGTCGGAAATTAAACGAAGTAAGCCTTCCAAAATTCAATTATTATACAGCTTTATTCCCTCTCATGAAACTACCCCTCCTCCGCCGCACTGCTCCGCTTTCTCACTGGAAATCTCCTCTCTCGTTCCCCTTTAGTACATCTCCGCACCGCCATTTTTTCGTTTCTCTCTCGCGAGCAGTCGTTCGCTCACTTTATAAAAGGCGTTGCCTTTGCTCAAAAATGGCCATGTCTCAAGTCGTGGTGAGAGAACCCGATTTACTTGATAGGAAGAAGGCTTCCATCCGCAATGCTGGCACCTCTAAATTGCAAGTGAGAAAGTTCCCATTTAAACTACCTCTATTTGTTATTTGTTGATTTAAAGTGTACCCAAAACCTGACTAGTGTGTTTTTCTTGATAATTTATTCTTTGGAGAAGTCCAAGAGGACAAATTGGCAAAGTAAATTAGTATTATTGCCAAATAGAATTTTCATTTTCTTAAAACTAAGACATAAAAATGTAATTCTCACTTATGTTTATCTGCAACCTTAGCAAATAGGATGATGTAGAAGTGAAATAATTGCTAATTATTGTACAAATTGCTTTAGTCAATTTAAGTTATTGACTACTTAATTATTGATTTTTAGGTGATTGCAGACTTTGATGGCACACTCACCAAGTACTGGTGCAATGGAGCTCGTGGCCAGAGTAGGTTTTTCGTTTAAGTCTCCGCTTTCTTTATTTTCCTATGCGAATTATTTTTTTTGAAGGTTGGCGGCAAGATGCCATCAACAATATATATTAGGATAAAGAAAAAAGTTGTTTAATTACAATGAATTCAGTAGCAGCTCCTCTCACTAAGCTGTACCGGATCCTAATTATAAATTTAACTGGCAAAAATGGCCGCCAGTAAGATACAATAAGACCCCGCAAAATTTGACCCTAGTCTATACCCACTGGGACCAGACCGAAATGTCCAATGCCGTATCATTAATTTTCCTATGCGAATTATTGCTTGTATCTTTTAATATATCGTGGTGATTTGTGTAATGTTTAGCCAGTCATGGATTGTTGCAACAAGGAAATGCAGAGTATGATGCAAAGAGACAAATGCTGTATGATTACTACCATCCACTCGAAATCTCTCCTTCGATACCTATTGAGGAGAAAACAAAGCTCATGGAGGAATGGTAAACTAAAATCCTCCCTTTTGTTTTTTATTATTTTTTTAAGAATTGTAATTTTGGAAGAAATGTTTAGTAAGAAAATCGAGGTTTAGACAAGCCAATTATTTTTATGTGATATAAGGTGCCGATATTATGCTCAAGTATTTTGAAAAAAATAATTGAGGCCATTTGTCATTTGGGAGATAGAAATACTTCTTTTATTGTCAAAAGTACTGAATGTTTTGTATTATGAAAATCACACTATAGGTGGGAAAAGACGCATGGCCTTTTAATTGAGGGTGGCCTTACATACGATGCAATAAAGAAATCTGTGGCTGATGCTACTATTTCTTTTAGAGATGGTGTGGTTCAGCTTTTTGAATTCTTGGAAGTTAGCTGCTTCTTGCTTAATTATTCATTTCCAATACGTGAAAACTTAAATTCTTGGAGAAATAATTATCTCCAGTGTAAAGTATAAAATCTAGACTGATGTTTCATTGCTTTCATAATTCAGGAGAAGGATATACCTGTTGTAATATTTTCTGCTGGGCTTGCTGATATCATAGAGGAGGTAAATTCGACACCAACAATGTATTAAATTTGCATTTAAAACTTTTAGTCAGTTTATTTATTTATACAAGTATATCACTTTGAATTAGGTGTTTAGACAAAAGCTGCATCGGTCATTCAAGAACATAAAAGTTGTGTCGAACAGGATGCAATTTGATGAAAGAGGCTGTCTGGTAGCCTTTAAAGGTCAATTTTGACTCTTCTATTTTTATATATTTGATGATCCTTGCAAATACAATGGTAAGAATTTGAGTGTACCTGATTATACATTTCACATTCCATTGCAAACATAACCTCTACCAAAGTCCTGAATTTAAACTTTTCCATATCTCCCCCACCCCCTCTTTCATATATATAATTTTTTAAAAAGATCAGGTAAGACAATTCATGTTTTCAACAAAAATGAGCATGCAATCGACATGGCTGCACCAATCCACGATGAATTTGGCAATTTAGACGGGTCAGATGTGAATGGAACATTTGTGAAAGACAGGACCAACATTTTGTTATTAGGTGATGGATTAGGCGATCTCGGCATGTCAGATGGGGTCAGCTTTGAAAACCGTATTGCTGTTGGCTTTCTGTAAGTGAAATATCTCCAATTTCTTTTCATACTAAGGTTATGTTTGATGTTTATCATTTTGAATGAATTAGAACTAGAAAAGATGTAATTTTAATGAACTGGATTAACAAATATGCTGATTAAAAAGGTATACTACATAAATATGGTGTAGTTCAATGAAAGTACATTACATAAGAAGAATGGTCTTTTGACTTTTTTCCTTGTTGTCAATATTCATGTGATGCAGCTTATGATTTTCAAGTGGGACCCACAATGTAACTGGTAAAATCACCGGAGATTTTTTTTTTGACAAAACCACTATTGAAGTCTGTTCTTTCTAAGTAGTAAAAAGTAGTTCCTATTTTCTAGAAAAAATGTTCTTATGCCATGCTAAGGACTATACACTAATGTATTTTTTTTTTTTCTGCATGTATTATTTGATCATTCCCTTTCAGAACCTTCTTTAACATTGAGAGAAAACTCCGTTTGCTTCTTTTCTTTTGCATTTATGTTTTTCCAATCAGTATTACTTTGTTGGCCATGTATGTGCATGTAATATGAAACTCTACTTAAATTATTGTAATTCTTCTATGTAGGAATAGTAACATAGAGAAATCTCTCAAGGATTACTCTGAAGCATTTGATATTGTCTATCTGGTTAGTCTCCTTTTTTATCTGGTATGCAAATCATTTCATATTCAATCTTTCTGCAAAATGTTCACTGTGCTTGCGCAAATTTTGTTTTTGTAGAATGATGCATCAATGTGGGGTGTGTTCAACCTTGTATCTGAGCTATGCTCGACCAACCAGTAATTTTGGCAGCAAATTTCAGATTGACCTTATTATTTCCTGACCTTGATTGTACTAAATGCTGATGCTGCTGATGTTAATTTATTGGTTCTAATATTGCATTGGTTCTCTTGTGAGATCTTGGGGATGAGTTCATGTCCCTCCAGGCCATTGTTCAATTATGCTGTTGCAAAGTGCTATGGTAATTTGCTCAAGTGTTTGTTCCTTTTAATTGGGCCAATTTCAAATTAATCTTTTTTAAAATCGGTAAAATTGTGAAAATCAAACACCATTGGTTCCCAGCATAGAATCCAACTTAACAATAAAAAATGTCCATTTCTGCAGATAATTCTCCTTCTTAATTGATGAAAATAAATGAGCTTTAGAAATTTTAACTTACCAATTTGTTACAAAAAATATTTTGTGTGTGACACGGTCCTATGGCTGGATGCTTTTTCTGCTGCACTGATTTGAAAAGGAAAAGGTTAGCTGCTACTGTCATTGGTTCATTGCAACGATTCCAGAGGTGTGTCGGGTAACTGATCTAATAAACCGACATGGGATTTCTTGTATGATAAAGTATAAATTTGGTTATGTTTGTTGAAATACACCGAACAAAATTGATCGTAAACAAAAACAAGCATATTTCTGCATAGAAACAAGTTTTTTTTAAGGTCATAACAGCACCCTTTTTCCTGTCTATACCATAATACCATTGAACAGATCCCCATATAAATCTTTAAACTAATCATGACGTACGGAATTCATTGCCTGTAAACAGGGCTGTTAATGATGCGAGTTTGAGCGAGTTGGGTATGCTCGTGTTCGGTTTATTGAGTTAATGAGTGAGTCAACTCCAGTTGAGAAGACAGTATTGAGTTGACAACTGTGCTCGTGCTCAACTCGTTAAATGCTCGAGTTGACTTGTGCTCGTTAAACGACTTGTTAAGAAATCAAGCCTATAGGCAATTTTGAATTTTGTTTGGAGTTATTTTGTTTCAGAACTAGACAAATTGATAAGTAATAGCTAATTCCTCCAATAAAAAATATTGGCATACTGACATGCCAAGTTGTACAATTAGAGTCAAGCATCACAAATTACCAGTTAATTAATTTCAATAGTATCTTATAGGTACCAACATAAAACAAAATATTTGCATATTGTTTTGAATTTGTTTTTGTTCATAAACCCAAACAACGTGTTTTAATGTTGCACAACTTTCTATATAATTAATGAATAATTACACCTGATAAAAAAAATGCAAATTGTCATAATCAGATTCTTTTCAAAGAGTAACAGATACATCATTCAATTTAATTTAGGTTCTGGTGGGTCCTATTGTAATTTTAATTTAATTTGAGTTTGGATTCGGTTGAAAACTACTTGGAATTGGATGTGACATGATTTCATATAACTCAATTCTTAATAAGCGTGTTATGAGCGAGTTGGGGTATGTTCATGCTCGGTTCATTAAGTTAACGAGCGAGTTGATAATGAGTGAGTTGTTAGCGATTTTTTAACGAGTCACGAGGTATGAGCAATTTTCTCATCCCACCTGTAAGGCTATAACAGTTGTGCTTGTAGTGGTAACTGGTAACTGGGTTGGGTGCTTACGGTACTTTGAATAGTTATGCGACGGGTCGGTTTCTGACTGGATTCAGTTGTCATTTTTTATTCCAAAATTCAATCGTGTAGCAATTTACAAAATTTATTTGATATTCAATATATATTTCGTTAAATAGTGAAATATAATTGTCCATCATCAATCTATGGGGTTCGTTTGGTTGTCCTGACATGTGAAACACAGTTGATACCTGAGGTCAATTTGGGTCCGATGCCCATCAGACTCAAAGTGAGTTAAGTGAGTTCGATGGGTTCGATGACCGTCCGATTTGCTTTAACATCCGCACCTGCAATTTTCGCGTCTGCTTTAAAATTCGTGTGCACGAATTTTAAAGCAGATTGGACAGTTCCGAAACCCATCAGACCC
The DNA here is from genome assembly GCA_025461045.1 of Carex parvula. Lineage (NCBI taxonomy): Eukaryota > Viridiplantae > Streptophyta > Magnoliopsida > Poales > Cyperaceae > Carex > Carex parvula. The sequence goes on from JAJGRW010000824.1 coordinate 418,069, forward strand.
AACCTGCTCTCGTTGATACCTACACTGCGCACAGGGATAATGCAGTTGTTTTCCATTTGTTTATATATCAATGCTACTTGAACAAATGTGTATATACATACATACTGGTGTATATACTTGGAAAAAATTGGGAAGTTTAATTCAACAAATTTGTGCCAGGACAAAGATATGAGCATAACCCGATTACTATCCATCCTTCTTTGTCTATCTAAACTTAACAAGCCAATTACTATCCTTCATATTTCGCATTTCCCATGCAAATCTCCTATTAAAACATCATCTTCTCACCAATATACCCAACGAACATAAACATGAGCAGAAGCCTATTAACACCATATATCGAGAAAAAAAAATGAAACAGTATGTAATAAACAGAGAACTTGCGGTTTTTATGCTAGTGAATATGACCTTTTTTTGTTTTGCCAGGATCATATGCCATGCTGCTTCACAACCTCTTTCCAAATTTAAACGAGCAAATCTTCAAATTCCATAGATGCATGTACAATAACAAAGAAGACCCCCCTCCCCAAACCCCCATGCAACCGAAATCTACTTTTATTTATACTACAGTAATATTAGTATATTTCACCACTCCATGCTACCAAGTCAGAATATGTTAACCTAAGCAATCAAGTTAATCTTCTATCCCAAAATCAGGTTCAGGGGGCCTCGGCACTGGAATAGTTAAATCTCGGATCCTCATACTCCGGATCCTATGCAACCCTTTCAAAGCATTTGCCGCAAATCGTGAGGCATAGATCGTCGCACCTAGGCTGGATGAAGTGTTGGGTGACATGCTGTCTTCCATCTCCTCTCTCCTTCTTATCTCTGCAGCTTTTCTTTTAGAAAACCTCCTCCATGCTGCCTGTATATAGCACGCAGCCCATGTGCGCCACTGCTGCGAGTAAAACCGAAATGTGTGCTGCACCTGTTTGCTATGCAAGCGTCTGAACTGACTCGCCACAAACTTGAGTTCATCAGCAATTAGCGCAAAAGCTTCGACCTCGGTGAGGGCCCGCACGGTGCGAGTGGAAGAAGGGAGGTTGGATCCCGACTTGGGGTCAAGGGCCCACGTGAGGAGCTCCTCACCACAGAAGTCACCCTCCTTGAGGATACCACGGTTATAGAAACCTGAGCGGCCACCGTCAGTGGTGACACTCTCGAGGCGGCCACGAATGATAAAAATCATCTCATCAACTGGGTCACCCTCCCGAACTATGTATGTGTGTTCTGTGCAGAGACTTGGTTTGAGGCGCTCGCATATCGCATCTAACAGCCGCTCATCCATGTTCTCGAATAAAGGTACCTGCATAAAAAAATGGACTAAATAATACTAGTTCATATAGTTGACCTGATAAGATTTTATCTATTGTTTCAGATCACAGTCTTAGCATCTTGACAATCACATGTGGATGTGCAGTACTTCATACATTCAGGTAAAGAGTATTTTTGGGGAAGGTCTAATTACAGACCATAGTGATACCGAGACATATAATCTAACACCAGATGGCTAGCAAAGATGATGAATGTTGCTCTTAAGCTTTATTTATACTTTGTATAAACGCACAAAAATAATCTCCTCTCGACCCCAGGTAAAAACAAATATAAAATTACCCTTCGGACAAGGCCAAGACAGAGATGGCGCTTGATGTCCCTCCGGAGATCCTTCGGAAGACTCTGCACAATGTTCTCTTCATCGACCCCACGAGTCTCAACCCACTTGTATTGGTCATATCTCCTCACTCGCTGCTTCAGGTCATGCGGCAAAAGCCGGTGGCGCATCCATTGCTCGGAGTCTGACCTCTTCACCCTCATCTCCTCCAACCGGATTGTTGACGATTGAAGATAGGTCTACGGAAGATATTGGTTTCCAGTTAGATCAAAACAATTTATGGTCTTGGTGGCATAGGATTTCTCTGTTTTCAAAGTCTAAACATTCGATCCGAACTGCTCAACATGATCTCCATATTAAAATGTGCTTGGAGACCATATTTTATGATTTTTTTGAAATTTTTTACTAATTTTTTTAAGATAGGTATAAAATTACTGTTTTTGGACAGTTCTAAATAGTAATTTTTTAAAAAAATAATAAAATTTAGTCTTCAAGCACATTTTAATACGGTGATCATGTTGAGTGGTTCGGATTGATTGTTTGGACTTTAAAATGGAGATAAGGATGTGAGGCATTATTGAGGCATGAAAGACACGAGGCATTTGGAACATGCTCTTTTTTTTATTTTTATTGAGCTGTTCCTTATTTTTGCTTTATTGACTGCTTTAGGTTATCTGGGGTTTCACTGGGTAGGGTACTTTTTTTACCATATGTATTCAAGAATAAAGCAAAAAGCAAATTGATCCAAAGCAAGCGGAATAATGAAAAGATCAAACAAAAATATATAATTTATAATATGACACCTATTAATTTACCTGCATATTACCGATAAGTAGGGCGAAAAGAATCAAACCTAAGATAGCCAGAGAAATCGAGAAGATAACCTCTACAGTATAAATGCTTGTCTGTAACCCTTGACCCAGTGTGCTATTGTCAGATGTCACAACAAAATCACAAAAAAGTCAGAAATTGTTAGTACCCATATGCGCATGCACGAATAAAGAGATAAAGATTACAATCTAAAAGAACCTTGCATAAATGACAGTTGAAATTATTGTATTGCAAAATCACGAGATGCGAAGCCAGAATTTGTAGCTTTGGAGAAAAAAAGCTAGCAATTTATGACTTTTACACTACTGCCGGTTCTTTTACCTTGAAGAAATTTTTGTATATATTTAACCTCTATAAGCAATACTAAGGTAAAAGAATATAAATGTTTGAATCCTCAGTTCCTCACCATATTCACTTCTTGGACAATTACATTGTGAATTGAGATATAGCTTTAGTAGTTGATTGTTCTTTTATAAATTAAGGTATTATCTGGAGCATGGTTTGTGAAGCAATGACCTCTGACTCACACCTGTATTACAGGTCAATAAATATACTCCAACATTTCACCTTTGATATATAATGATATGTATTACACACAGGTTTATTAATTTATTGTTTGGAATTCTTTTTTTTTTTTAGGAGAATAAAACTCACAATCAATGCTCTAAATAGCAAATTAAAAGAAAGAGATTACATACCTCAGATTTTGAAGTCCCCACCACAAGCAGAAAAAGAATTTGGGAAGAAATTTCACAGATGAAGCAACCCCAGAGTCCAGTGCTGATTCGTAAATACCAAAATTGAACTCAGGGTTATCTTCTATCACTGAGCAATTCTTAATCAGATCATCTCTTCCGGCATTAGCCCACTCGTTGTACCCCGGTAAATAATTATTACCACAGTATAAAAAGCTGTTGTGACATCCTGGTGACTTGCATGCCTTTTTCCAGCAGCTATCTTCGCGCTCAACAGCTAGGAAGTACCAGAGTGCACCAACTATCTAAAAATAAGGTACAAAAAGAAATAATAAAATGGAAGCAATGCTGGTGTTTGTGTGGTGCATCATGCTTTTGGGGTATATATATATATATATATATAGAGTAAGGCTACGGTGCTTTCCAAAGTAAACCACTCTGTCTACTTCGGGCTACTTTTTGGATTTTGAAAATCCAAACAACCAATCCGAACCGTTCAATATGTTCTAAACATTGAAATGTGCTTGGAGACCAAATTTTACATTTTTTGGAATTTTTTTACTATTTATTAAGCCACTTTGAAAGTTTCTGATCTGGTGGTCCAGAAAATTTTACTGTTTTTTACTGTTTGCCGTCGGATCAGCGATTTTCAAAGTGGCTTAATAAATAGTAAAAAAATTTCAAAAAATGTAAAATTTGGTCTCCAAGCACATTTCAATGTTTAGAACATATTGAACGGTTCGGATTGGTTGTTTGGATTTTCAAAATCCAAAAAGTAGCCCGAAGTAAACGGGGTGGTTTACTTTGCAAAGCACCGTAGCCTTACTCTATATATATATATATATATATATATATATATATATATATTTGAGAGCAATATCACGCTTTTGGAGTATTTATGATTTGTGGTTAGCTAGGACAACAGAAGAATTAAGAAACAAAGTAAAAAATGCAAAATGGTTTGATGGGTCCAAAACCCATTATGATTTATTTAGATCTTTGCCAAAACGACCAAGAATATTAAAAAGAAAAAAACACTTGCTGCTTAAAGTCTAATTTATGCTGACACCATAAACTAATAAAATAGAAAATGTGAGATGATCCAAAGGATAACTTACATGACTTGCGAGTAGATACCACAGCAGATAGTAAACTGCACCCATCCAAGCAGACTCAGCAACAACACCAGATGACCTTTTGAGTTCGGTCATTAGAGGAAAAATGCGCAAAAATCTGGGTATGTATTGCGCAAGTACAATAATAATCACTTCAGTTTTTGTGCCCAACACATCTGCACCTGTTGATTGGTGCAGGTATCTCCATAATACAATCTGTAGGTAGATGTTACCAGCAATTATATAAAAAATAAGCCATAAATAGATGAAATATTCAACTAAAATGCCGACTTGGTCCAATACCTGAGGGAGAGGAAATACTGAGAGAAAATCTACAATAAAGTATCTCCTCAGATAGCGTTTTGCAATCTGCTCAGGATTAATCACCAGCTCGCCTCGGCCAAATACCCTAGATGAAGGCGCAATAAAAGCAGTCCGAAATTGAAGCACCATGCGCCCAAGATACAATGAATCAATAACCGTGCGCAAGGTGGTCGCGGCAACAGCAAGCTTCCTATCTATCCCGAGGCAGTTATTTTCAATATCGACTGTCGGCAGATACATAAACAACGGGTCAATCGAAACCCCGAGAAAACATGAAAGAGCGAATAGTCGATTCATCCATTGCAGAAACTTATCTTGGGGATCAAATATTTTCTTCTCTTTTTTATTGAGATCCTCTGCAAAGACTGCATGAGATACACCGTATCGGATTGACCGGCCAAAGGAGCGCAGCTGCTCAGAGCTCTTTATAACCCCTTTCTTGAAAGATTTGGGTTTTGTTTTGGAGTTAGTGCCAAACGGTTCAATTGAGAAGCTCGTTCTGTTCATTCTACCAGGAGGGGTTGTAACAGATAGCTACGGGCTTGACTCCTCTAACCTAGATAACGGATTTGTACTGAGATTAAAACCATATGCACGGAAAGTGCCAAAAAAAAAAATAGTAATTGTACCTCACAAATCTCTCTCTATGGCCATCAATAGACTGCGACTTATAAACACCACAAGTAAACATCTTGAGGTGTATCAGCAGCAGCACAAAAGGCCATCAAAAGAGCTCATGCGTAGGCTTGATACGCACCAGTTAAATAGAATTGATCTGTTTGAAATAAGAGAAATAAAAAACAAAAAATGCATCACTACACCAAATTTAACTTTATGACTTAAAAACTTGAGGTTTTCTAAAATTAACTGACAAGGACATTAAAGTAATTCTCTTTCAAATTTTATATCTTTTAGAAGTTAGAACCAAAATATACATCTTTGAGATGAGATTTTTCCCTTATAATTGAAGAGAAGATGGCAGAAAGAAAATTTTATTAGTTTTGCGTTCAGTGAACCAGGCTGTGATGTAAAAGAATTCCATGAAGCCAATTCTTATATATGAAGCTGGTTAATTTTTCGAGATTTTTATACTGTAAAGGCAATTTATTGGGATTCTGCGTGACATGTACAGATTTGTAGCTCACAAAATTAATAACTTGCCTCATGCGACAAGACAAATCCAGAATTGATGCTCCATATATCGTGCAAATTTTACAGGACTGAAATATTAACAAATTTTCTTGAGAAAATCTCGTGTCCAAAAGCTCGAAAATACTTAGGTAAATTTGGTTCTAAGATTTTTAATTTCTTTTGAGAAAATACACATTTCTTTGAAGCATTTTCTTTTTTGAGGGTTCTTGGCAGATGCTGCCAGTTCTTTGAAGCATTTTCTTTTAATTAAAATAAGCCTAACAAGGACCAACTTCTTAAGTAGACAAATTTACTCCACACCACAAGCCCAACTCCAATAATTCTAAGTTTCACAATACATTACTTTCTATAATTCAAGAATGACAAATAAATTAATAAAATTTGAATAAAGAAAAAGGTTAAACCAATTTGGCATAAATTTACCAATGCAACTTGATTTCGTCATAGGGTTAGTTGAATTACTGTACTAATAAGTCTTATTAATCACTTATTCCGACCCGACAAAACAAATTGACCAACTGACAGAATAGCTTTGTGCGTGTTACTTTCTATTTTATTTCATTTAAAAAAAAAAGGAATAATTGCCAATTGTATTATGATATACTGGTATTTATTCTGATAAAACTGATTTTGGATGCTCTATATCAGGTCTCTTGTTGCATATTAATTAGACGAAGAATTGAAATTCATTGCCGTAGACATTTATTACCATTATAGAAAGAAAAATAAAGATAAAATCTACATTTAAATTTTCTGTACTGCCCTTGAATTATCATATATGGATAAAATTGATTCCTAAAAATTAAATAATTGCAAAAATTATAAGTAATTTTGGTCATGGTTCATGTTTGGAAATACTGCATTCTGAATTCAACCTGGGTTCACTATATCATATTAAAGTTTGAACAGAAATTGTAACTTATGAAAAGTTAATCCAGAAATGCAATTTCTTTATTTATGACGCAATCAAACAAAAATTAGAAAATTTTGCCAAGAAAAAAAGGGAAACTTCCCTGGGCAATTCGATATTGTCATTTCCGTAGTACTTGAACCAAACTAAGATCAATCGAAATAAATTAATTGACAAACAAATAAACTTTACAACTTCTCATTTATTTGTGTCCCGCAAAATGATTAATTCTTACTAAAAATTCCCTCTTCTTATATCAAAAACTTTCCCCTCTTCTCTTATGGTGCATTTTCTTTAAAATTGTGAAGCCAAAAGACAGATATCAGTACCGATTTTGTAGCTGAGGTTTCGACGAAGAAGCCAAATCGAATAATTTGCATAGATCTTGAGGGAGATTGTGAGGAAAAAAGAGGAAAAATAATTAGAGCGAAATCAAGAAATGAAACGGAAAATTTTTGGCGGTCACTCGCTCCCCGTGTCTCTCCCTCCAAATATAGAGAGAATAGACAATACCTACTGGAGATATTCTACGATTCATCCTTAGCTTCAATCCGTGTAGTGGATATATAACTTTGGAGATTAGTAACTCGTGCGGTTTTGCCTATTTTATAAAGAGGAGGCTCAAATGTTTTATTTTTTGTCGTGCTTCTATTTTTAAAATAAATTTAATAACTCAAAATTTAAAACTTAAAAGTTAAAATAAAACTGTTAGATATGATCTACATAATTTTATCTATGCACGTATAAAAAATTATGACATTTCAATTTTATTTTGGTTGTCATCAAAATCTTATAAAATCGTAGTAATGTGGATAATTTCTAGACGTTTATTTTTCAACTTATTGATTCACATAAACAAAACCGAAATGTGAAAATATTTTATTAGCACATAGAGAAAATAACATAAATTATATCTAAATAAAAACACAAAAAGTAAAGACATTTGAACCGTCTTTGTAAATTAGACAAAGTCTAATTTGCAGAGACATCCGATAAGTTGTCCGGTGAATTACATGGATAACAAAGTAAAGAAAGATATATAATATTTTAAAATAAATATAAATGTAGTATTAATTATTTAAGTTATTTCTTAATTAATTATAATTTCTCATGTTCCACCATGTTGATCTCTAAAGCAACCATTAATTTTATTCATAAGCTGACAGGCGCGCGCGCGCGCACACACATCATATATAGATTGTCAAGTCAACTTATTTGTCATTATATTAATACAATAGCGTCCACTAATTCTAATTTAATTTACCACGAAAAATTTAATTATACATATTTGTACTCAGGAATTTATTTGGCATCCAGAACTACGTTTGTATAGTTACACCGAACCCAAAATAATAATCTTGCAACGAAGTTACATGTTGTCACCTAAGTCATGATTAAACTTAATCTATATAGGTGTTCTCACGAATTAGAACATTCACACAAAAGCACATTTTACAACCAAATCAAAACATCAGTATTCACACCAATTCAAACATTCAAACAATTAACAAGCACATTTTGTAAGCAAATAACAACATGCATTGAGTCAAGAACAGGTGTTTTATTAAAAGAGGGATACACTGAAGCACAACCGGATCAGGTAACAAGTAACCATCGGAAATCCAAAACATCCAAAATTTCATAACATGATAATAAGATTGATATAATTCACATTGTCCAGGTGCAGAATTTATGATGAGCAGCTTGTAGAAGGAAGGTCGCAATACTTGCTCTCTTCACACGAAACCGTCAACTCCTCTAGGGCTTACCGAAAAATGCGCTCCTGAAAAGCAAAAACCCGACCGCATGTCCCACGCATGCGGCTATGAAGATGCCCCCCTTGAACGACATGACTGCGAGCATGAGGAGGTACATAAGCCCAACTCTCAATGTGTGCACCACCATCTGTGCCAGGTCCTTGTTGTGTGCGAGGTGGTGGCTGCTGATTATCTCTGCTCCTGCAGTCAACAGAAAGACGGCGATCAGTGCTAGGGTGTACATGCCTCGACTGTCCCCGGGCCAGTCGGTGAAAAGGACCTCCGACTTCCTGCCCCAGAAGAAGGTCATGGAGATGTAGTGCTTCTTCTTCGTTGGGGCCATCGCCTCCTACATGTCCATGTCATGGTCCATGGGGCCGGTGAAGGAGACTGATTGTGATAGTTTCCGGATGATATTATTGGGTTATATAGAGTAAGAAAATTGAAATAAGAAAATCAATAGAACATTTAATTCTTCCCTTTTATATTCGTACATGATTTGAATTTTTGAAATTTCGAGCGCACTTATAATCTTGTAGCTCGGGGGTAACGGTTGACTTCATAAAGAGAGGGAGCAATAATTTTAAGAAAAGAGGAGGAAAACTATTGTGAAATCAAAGTTTCAATACCATTTTAACAAAGAAAATAGTACAAAAGAACAAATGTACAATCAGAAAACCCAGAAATAATCGAGCTATATTAAGATAAACCTCAAGGGCTAGAGAAGATACTACAAAATTTTCCAATATACATCTATATAAAATAATCAAGATTTCTCGGATAAATCACTTCACTTGACAAAATGAACAAAGGAAAAATGTGTTATCGGTACACCAGTAGCAGAATCCAACAGATACCTGTACTGATTATTCATAAAACAAAACCACCATCAATTCAACCAGCAACTTTTGTTCTCCTTTGCCTCGCATTTATCTCTCTTCCCACACTTCTAGACCGAGCAATCTTTTTTACCACAGAATCACTTACGTTAACGTTGTCATCATCATCATCATCATCACTCTCTTCTTCATCCTCGTCTTCTTCCTCTTCTTCCTCTTCGTCATACTCATCCACACCATCAAATTCACTATCTCTATCCTTGCCAATTGCAGCCACTTTCTTCTTTTCCCCTCCTTTGGCCTTGACAGGCTTGCGCTTGTGCATCAAATGCACGTACCGATACCTCACATCCATCACTGGGTGTTTCTCGACCAACACATGCCGCCTATAACCTTCCCTCAAGACAACCGTCTCAGTTTTCAATTTATTTGAAACATAAAATATGCCGGGATGGTTTATGATTGCTTTTCTGAAGCCAGGTGGCAACCCCATCTTTTGACCGAGTAAAATCAAGTTAGACTTTTCGGTTTTCTTGTCTACGAAGAGACTGAGTGCTTCATGAAACACAGCTACCACCCATTTCTCGGCAATATCGCTCTTCGGGGTCAGGTGGGACCCACTGTCATAAGGGGAATGGTAGGGAAGCTTCTGCCAGTTGTCTAGCCATTTTCGGACTTTGTTATCGAGCTTGAAACCTCTGGAGAAATGCAATGGGAATGCCAGAGGAGAACCATTCTTGTATTCACCAGTGCGTTTTGCGTAACTGTTAAAATGGCAATTTGTTTAGTCTGAAGACATACATTGAAAGGGATATTTTAGTGAGTTTGGTCAATTCCAAATTCCAATCCAAACCGATGATCGGAATTTATATCTGGGACCATATAGACAGGTTATCAGGTAGAATGTATAACAGAGATAAACAACTTTCATGATTAAATGCATCCCAAGTCAGATCCATTTTGGTAAACCTGTTCATTTAACAAGTCAGCTAGGCTATTACCAGAATCAGTTTTATAACATACAATACTTGCTGCCAGTCTTGAATTTCATAACAAAATAAAAAGGTACAGACCAGTACCAGTATTACTTTTCTTTGCACTATTTGGACGACTATGGTACGTTTCAATCTCAACTTACTGTCGAATGCATTGCTGAGCATAAATTCATAACAACACCCAATTTTTTTTTTTTTTTACGGTCAGTCAAGTTTCAGTAAACAAAATAACAACGCTCAAATTTTAATTACTTAAAAATATAATATCAAGTATCAACTGTGAGTCTGTAACTTAAACTATGTAATTCATATCATCAGAAATCAACTCAATCAACTAATCATATTATATTACCTCTCCATGGAAGACACGGCAAGATCTCTCCTATAATAAACCACCTCCAAATCAAGCTCACCATGGTTTGAAATAGAAGGCGAGGTGCAAAAATAATCAGGGTATTTCGGCAAAACCGACCTGATAAAATCTCTTGGTAACCCTAGATCCCACCTCAACCTCTCGACCAGCCCAAGAGGCAACTTTCGACTTGGCGACAGCATAAGCAATTTCAGCAGGCGATCAGCCACATCAGACTGAGAGATTGCTTCTGCTTGAAGCTCCTCCTCGTGCAAGGAGAGAAGCTCGTTGGTGGGTCGGATTTGGGGAACCGGGGGGAGGGGAGGGGAAGGTAGGGTTTCAGTGAAAGCGTAGGGGAAGAGGCGGATGAACTGGATAGCGCGACATGGGAGGTAGAGGCGGGATTTGAGAGGGGTAATGGAGGAGAGGGGGAGGGAGTGGGGAGGGGAAGGGGAGGTGGAGAGGAGGTGATCTTTGAGGGAGAGGAAGGGGAGGAGGTATTTTTCTTTCTCCACGATGTGGTCCAGAGCACGGTCGCGGACACATTGAATGCGATCGTCGACGGAGCCGCGGCGGAGGGGAGGGGAAGGGAGGGGAAGGGACGGGAGGCGACGGCGGAGTGATTGCATCGGAGACCGAAAGGAAGGGACGAGAGGAGTGGCCGTGTGCGAAGAAAGAGAAGGTTTTGCAAGGGTTTTAGTTTGGGCTTTAATCGCTGGCATTCTGGGCCTACAATAACTAAATGTCGGAAATGAAAATTTGGGCCCAAAGTGGTTTTATAAGGATGATGTTTATATTTGGGCTCAAAGTGGTTCAGAGTCCAAATTCATTTAATATGAAGCTGTTTCATATTTTGAAGTCGAGATATAGAGTACTACGCTTGGAACTTGTACTTCATTGTAGACATTTTTGTTAACCAATATAGTGTTGCAAATGAGTCGAGTTTGAGCGAGTTACCTCCAACTCGAACTCAGCTCATTAAATAAATGAGTGAGTCAACTCGAGTTGAGATGGTAATAACGAGTTGTAGAGCCAACTCGAACTCAGCCTGTTATCAATTCGAGTTGGCTCACAACTCGTTTAACCAGTTAATTATATACTATTAGTATAAGAATTTATCAGTATCCAGTAATTTTTCATATAACAATAGTACATAAGTACCAACAATTTTTCATACAGCAACTTAGTACATAAGCACCAACAATTTTTCATACAACAGCTTAACAAAAACAATTTCTAAAATTTATTGTGACCAATACTATATAACACGAGTTATAAATGAGCGAGTTGGAGTAAGCTCAAACTCAGCTCATTTATTAAACGAGTCAGCCAACTCGAATTAGAACTAACTCGAGTTATAAATAAGCGAGTTATGAGCGAATTACGAGTTTCAGCAATTTTGCCAGCCGTAGTTGTGTTAACAAAATGAGTGGTCAAAACTTACTGTCCCAATTTACTGTGTCTCCATCACGTGCTTGTGTTAACAAAATGAGTGGTCAAAACTTACTGTCCAAATTTTGAGAACACTAAAAACTATATACAACGTGTGGGTGACATCGTATGTAATTGATTAATATTAATTGTGTGGCAGTAACATGATGATTACGTCATGTTGAATTGATCAGCAATTTTGGAAATATGCCCGAATTATTAAATTTTAAAGGAGCAAAAAAGTGTTAAGCAATCGAATATTTAAGTGTAGCAAATATAAGTGTTACATTAATATATATAGCGGTGTCACGGCCAGGGTCCGCGTATTTAGGAATTTGGTACACAAAATTTTAGTGAGAGTATAATTTTTTTTCTAACGAATAGGAGTGGAGTAGTGGACAGGAATTTAAAAAAATCACGGCACGACCGAATACGTCATGGCACGAGATTTGGTCAGAAAAAAATCGAAGCGGAGTAGTGCCGGTTACGTGCCGTGACCATCTTTCGAAAATTTGGCACAATAAGGCATGTCACATAAAAGATTTGGTCACGGCACGACACATGGTCACGTGTAATTAGGACCGAAGATCTTGATCGAATGGTGAATCCTAAATAAACTAACATAAATTTAAAAAAAATAGTTAAACGTGACAAATGTGACCGGTCACGTTTGAACACGTTAGGTGTGGTCACGGCGTAATTAACGTGTTGTGACCATTCATGTGCCATGACCATCTTTCTAAATTTGGTCACGACACGACACATGATCCAAGTTACGGCGTGACTAGTCGCGACAAGGTACATATTTATATCCTTAGTAGCGAATCTTTTTTTCGCCTAACAAATCAACGATTCTTCTAAGTGGAGTAGCGAATTGGACAACGTCTTTTTCTTTCTTTCTTTTTTTCTTTTACGCGAATCAGTCTGGGCTGACTTTCTTTTTTGCGCAATTTTTCTTCTATTGAACCGTGAATCTAATTCAGGGGTAAGCATTATATCTATTCAGATATAGACACAAGTATAAAATACCATTGAATTTTTCAGAAGTAGGCACTTGTCTACCCCTGAGTCTTCTTGGATCCGCCACTTGTCACGGGCTCATGGGCTATGTATGTGGCAGTCACTGAGATGGATCCTAAAAGCAAGCACCTAGTTAATTTCTGACAGAAAAATTTTAACAAGATTTGTTAGTTTGCTTGATTAAATTACATCTAAAAGCAATGGATTTGAGTAGACACTGAGTCCTGCATTATATATATATGATAGGATCATGGGTATAATTCTATAATTATTTTAAACAAGTAACTTTAATACAATAACAGAAGTCTAATTTAAAAGTTATTTACATTTTTCAATAAAAAAAGCTACTCTCCAATAAATATGGACTATATTTGCAATTGGACAGTAGTTAATATTTTGGAATTATATTAGAAAACTTAATTAACATTATGATATATACGTTACTTTACGTTGTGTTACTTTCTATGTTGCATGGATACGGGTACGGGTACGGGTATCGTATCGGATACGATACGGATACGGCGATACGGTAAATTTCAAAAATCTCGGATACGATACGCCTATTATATATTATTTTAATTATATTATTAATTCAGCACTTGTATTATATAAAATAAATATCAAAAATCCTGAATAAGTATTCAATATATTTTATATATATAAAAGCTAATACTTAATAACAACAAAGGAAGTCTATTGCAGTGGTAAAGGCGTAGGTTTGTTTCCCTCAAATCAATGGTTCGAATCCCGCTGGGAGGCATGAAATTTTGCTAATTTCGCTGGTCCACACGCGGTGCACACAGCAGTTCGGTCCACTGGTCCACGCGCGGTGCACACAGCGCGAATGGAGGGAGCAGTTGTCCACGCGTGGTTCACAGGAACAAATCAGGAGCGCCTTGAAGCGTATCCCACCCGTATCTCGCTGAAACAGCCGTATCCCCAAAAATTCAATGCGTATCGCGACCGTATCTGCAGTTTAGAGATACGCCACGTCAGCCGATACGCCAGCTGGCATATCGGAGCCGTATCGAGTGCGTATCGGGTGCGTATCCGTATCCAATACGCACCCGATACGGATACGGTGCCTAAATTGAAGTATCGGAGTAACATAGGTTACTTTACTTTATTTTAGGTTCTAAAAAGAATGGATATTCCATTGAGTATCAAAAGATAACTTTGGATCAGCACTTGGTTACAAATCAAGTACCTATATATATACAGAGTTCATGTCAAAGATCTAATTGATGATAACCATGCATGTGCATGCTCTTTTTCTTTTAGAAAGAAATGTTGACATGACACTCAACATAATCTTCATCTATTATCTTCCTGCTGCTCCTGCCGGTTTTATTTCTCATCGACCACTTATAACAGTTGAGAAGTATACAGATGTTCCAACTAACTTGGGACACCTGGTTAGTATAAAATTAAATGGAATGAGCATTACTCCCCACAGGCCACATGCTTCATGCTCCAAAGTTCTTCGATTTATTCCCCCTGTACCACCTGCCAAAAAAAAAGCTAACAATACAGTAGTGTATATAATACATTTTATGACCTGTTGGCAATTTCTTTTTATCCAATACAGTAGCGTATATAATACATTTTATGACCTGTTGGCAATTTCTTTTTGGAAATAGAGTGACTTTAATGTCTACTAATAATTTGATTCATAAAAAAAAATATTTATAATGAGTCAAGTAATTAATTCTAATTTTTAAGTCTACTTTTTTATTCTTCCAAAATCTTCTAAATTACCCAAAATTACTGATGATAGCACGTTCTAAACTCTACTCCGCATGTACAAATTGTGTTTGGTTGAGATATTGAACAAATTATGATATAAATAAAACTTTTTAAAACTGAACCCGAATGTAAAGCATCCGGTTCTTAAATGACAACTGGTATTATATTATCTGATATTGATAGAACAACAAATCAAGAAATTGCTATTAACACTAACCAGTATGATTTAGAGAGAACGTGCAACTTATATGATTTCATTAAAATGATATCAAGTGATTGGCTCAAGTAACACACACACACACACACACATATATACACATTCTTAATTAACAGCTCAGGTTGGCCCATTTCCTGATATGCTGAAAATGGTCTTTCACTATATTCTATAAATAGCATATCAAATCTTGTTATATATATAACCCTGCCGTTGCAAAAAATATTGAACCATTTAGTTATTATGTGACTGTGACATTAAATCCAAAAATTGTCCTTGTCTTGCTGTCCCGATATATAAAAGAAACACACCATGTTAGGAAATTAAATTTGCTGAGCTTCTGTGGCCAACAGGAACTGGTACCGAGAATTCTCTGTTTAATAAATGATTTAATTTCTTATTGTTCTATTTTTTTTTTTATACAACCTATAGCTACAGTCTACACTCTACAGTCAACACGCTTACCCTTTGCTGCTAGATACTATTTTCTTGTACAGGTGTCCAAAAAGTGCTTTCAATAATTTAACAGCTAGTGGCACGCGTCCATGTATTATTACTCCAAAGTGCTGGACCCACATTATATGATCATCAATCATTTTTGATACCAAAGTAACCAAACCATGATTAAAAAGGTTTGATTTTCGCACTATACATGTGCAACGTCATCCCATATTATTTGCCACGTGTTTGCTCATATATAGTGATTAGGGTTTTGGGATCAATGGATCACGCGTAGTTCTTCTTTATTTATTTTTTGGTAATGCTTCCTTTATTTAATGGGAGAGCACAGAGAGGATCAGAGAACAGTCTAGACAGTGCCATGTAAGAAGAGAGAGATCTAGAGAGAGATCGAATCTTGACAACCGTTGTCAATTCTTTTTCCTTTTCTTTTTTTAAAGAGAGAGATCGTAATTTTTTATACCGGGCTCTAGTGAAATGGAAATTAATTAAGATCACTCCGAGTTTTAACAAAAGGGATGCTAGTTGTCTTCTATTATTTTAAGAAGAAGGCTCTTCAGATCAAATTAGCAGCTCGATCTCTGTTTGTTAGTTTGTATCTCAAAGAATTGTCACTCTATTAATTAAATTTGATCTTTGATAAATTATTCTTTTTAAAAGCAACACAACTGTTAATTTTCATTAAACAAAAACATAAAAACTAAATAAAAGATATTTATAACCGGGAGTTAACCTAAAAACAGTGTTTATACTAAAATGATAGATGTGTGTGTGTGTGTATATATATATACACTAATATAATATGTTTTATACTAAAAAACAGATGTTTATCCTCGACAAACATATATTATACTAACATAATTAATATGTGTTTATACTAACAAGATTGATGCTTATATACTTTAATAGATTGATACTAACATAGCATTGCATGCTAAATGAATAAGTGTTTATACTTGAAAAGTCAATGCTTCTACTATTTATGAATATCTTTGTACATATTTCATATCATAACATATCTCTTGCACGGGATCTATAAAAAAATCTTCCAAAAAATAAAGATATATAGGTTGAATTTCATAATTTTTTTAAAAAGAAAAGAATGGACAGATAGAGATAGATGTTATGCTAAAACCTGAAAAACGGAAGAACGAATTATAAACACTTTGTTAAATTACACTACAACAAATAGGTTTTTGGCGACCGGCATCAGCAACCCACTTGGTCGTCGGTCGCTGAAGACCCCCCTCTGACGTCAGAAAAAATAACAGCGACAAAAAAAAAAGTGGTCGCAAAAAAGTATCAGCGACCGGATAACGTTATTCAGCGACCGGTGACATCATCAGAAGAGTATCTGCGACAATGCTTACAGCGACCGGGATTTCAGCGACCGGAATCATCATTCTGCGATCGGGATAACAAGTGACCGGCGCCGTGACTTTCTGCGACCGGTTTTCCAGTCGCAGAAAGCCTAATCTGCTGTAGTTAAAAGTGGAATGGCAGAAGGTCAGTAATAGCTAAAAAATAAAGATGCTGACTCGAAAACGTGTAGAAGACAAATCAGTAGGGATGTAAGTACGCGTTGCGCGCTGTAATTAGTCGATCACGTCACTTGAGTCATGTATGGTAAAATCTTAACGCATAATCGGACTGAGCTACTAACGAGTTGTACCGAATTGGATCTTATTAGCTCGTTGACTCAGCTGGACTGAATTTTAAGAAGAAATAAATTCTACAAACACTTAGAATTGAGCTGGACCGATCTCTGGACATCATAAAATTCACACAAATTCATATAAATTCACTAACGAGTGAGCTAAATCCAGCTCAAACTCGCTAATTCTGGATCGAGCCACTGCTGAACTGGCTTGTTTTGAGCTCGGGCCGTAAAAATCAAGTTGTTAGCGTGTGAGTCACGGACTCCTAAGCGGTCCACGAGCTATGTTTTTTTTTGCGAACTCCAGCATGTGAGCGTTAAAAAAATAATTTTAGTGGGGCAGTTTATTAATTAACAAAATGAATTTAATTTATTCTATTTACTTGAAGGAAATACCGTAGGGATTTTGTTCACTTAATTTCTAACAGCTAGCGCAGTAGTGTATGTCATGTGAATGCAGGGATGATCAGTCGGCGCCGGAATTCGGGACTACTCCAAAACAATTATATATATATTGAGTTTACGTGTACAAAGCTGCGCCTAAGCAAAGAAAATGCATGCAGGATTGCAGCAAAAGAAATCATAAAGTTTAAGAAGTGTATATGTGTCCATGTGATATGATGACAAGCTCCGAAATACAAAATGTAATGAATCACAAGAGAACGGCTAATAATATTATTTAAGGTCTGTGCCCCTATTTAGAGGATATTCCTAAAGATTCTATACCATTCAAAAGTAGTACTTTTGTATCTAATATAAAAATAGTAAAAAATTCTAAAACATCACCACTTTGCAGTCTCTGCGAAACATTAAAAAAAAAATTCTAAAACATATAAAATTTAATCTGTAAGTACATTTTCATATTAAGATCATATTGAACGGTTCAGATCAACTATTTGAACTTAAAAAACAAAAATATTTATGCAAAATACGGATTAATACCATAACTTCACTAGCAAAAAAAAAAAAAAAAACCAACTTTGAACCTATTATGTACTTACAATGAGTTATATATAACCTGAAATGTTTTTTCATATAAATTTACATATTTGAATCTCAAAATGTAAGTACTTGACCCTCCAACCTAGAAGTTTGCATGTTGCGCATCCAATTGGTGATTGTCCATGCGTTTCTGCATTGGTTAAAATATATGTACTTATCATGAAGCTTCTCATGTAACACTGTCGACCTCATTTACCTCATATAATATCCTATTAGACCAACTCTGCACCTGATTTCCACGGATAGGTAGCGAAAGATCCAGTTCCAATTTCCAAAGGCTGGGTTGAAACTACGGCGGAATTTAATATTTTAGGGACTAGGTTTTGTTTAGTAAAATCTGTCACTAGCTGGTTAGATCATAGTAGCAACATCAGATGCATATAGAATTATAGAATATATGCTGTGGCTTTTTACACGTAGCACTTTTTAATATTTTTCTCCATCTCCAGATATATCTACTTAAATTAAATTACATGCCTAGGTTTTAGGAACCATCATGTGTTCATGCCTGATCCTGATGCTCTTGTTGCTTGTTGGTACAAAATAGTGAATTCCTTCCAATTGTCACGTTCGGATCAGAAACAAATCCCCTAAATTGGGGGAATTGGGATACCCAAAAAGTGCAATTATTTTGAAATTCCGGTCCCATTTGAATTTTTCAAATGGATGGAAGTACGGTATATTTACATGCACCAGGACACGTAGCAATCCAGAAGAGCAGGTGTCACCTTATTAGAGGATTCCAGAACACCGGTCCATTCATTTAATCTGGACAATAACATCACCTATAATATCAGGTTGAACCACAACAAGAATGGGACAGTATTCGCGAGGGTAAAACTGGTTTTTGCCGATGGTATCGTCGCGGATATTTCTGTCGGTAATACCGATACGCTCAAGTGTACCATAGGCAATAGTATTTTTTAATGGTTCGGATCAGCAATTCGTACTTTAAAAATGAAGATATAAATTATGAGGTATGAAAAACATGAAGTATTGGAATTCTCCTCTAAATAAATAAATATATATATATATATATATATATATATATATATATATAGAGAGAGAGAGAGAGAGAGAGAGAGAGAGAAATTGAAAATTTGTTTAAAAATTATACGTACAATGACTTTATCTTTAAATTGTCTAATTAGTTAGAAATAAACCGTATGGATAAATTATGCCTGATCATATAAACATAAATGAGTACTACTAAATTGACAAAGATAAAATATGCGCAAGAATTTTGTTTCGAAACAAAAAAAAATACATGTTTGTTTTATTTATAATTATAATCTTTAAAACAGTGAAGAATCTACATTATTTATTTTGTGTTATGGTCAATATCAACGTGCAGCAAAATAAATTTATTTTTGAGGTACAATTTAGAAAAAAGAATTGATAACTATAAAATTACTTGCGAATATTTTATGTTGGACTCATTTAGTTCACAAATTGGGACAACATTTCGTAACAAAAAATTTATTCCAAATCAATACACACATGGAGAATTATACACGTTTAAAATATAAAAATACTAATCCGTATATTGCAATTTATATAGTTATAATGGTTTACATGCAAAATTATAACAACTATTGCCCCATTCGAGAAATAGAGAACGATTATGTGCAGCAGAAACTTTCTAACTTTCGTGTTGCAGATGACTAATATACTAATTATAAATTATAGAACCTAGAACCACACATCTGTAATCACAGAACATCCGAAGTAGATGAAAGCAAATTACCATTCTCCTCCAGCTCACCTTTGATTGGCCTATCAAACTAGGGTGTGCCACTTCTCACCTGTTGTTCCACCACGCGCCGAGTGCGTATCCTCTGAGATATCTCAACTTTTGCGCGACCTACGTATCTAATGCCTATTCGGGGATAGCGCGGGGGCCAGTATTATTTGTGCTTTGAGATTCGTGCAGAACTATCTGAATGGTTGTGATTTTCAATAAAAACACGCAAAAGTTGAGATATCTCAGAGTATTATTTGTGCTTCGTGCAGAACTATTCGGGGATAGCGCGGGGGCCAGCACGCGCTTTCCGCACTTAATTCAGTTAACTTCCTTTGTGACTGATCACAAAACGAGTAAATATAACACCCTAACACGTTGTTTATAACCCGTTACACATTAACTGCGGAGTTCTGTACACCGAAAACTCTGAAAATGCTTCAAAGAAATTCGAAGAAGAGAAAAAGAGAAAGAACGCGGTCGAAAGATTATAATACAATATATATCACTTGGGGGAAGAAGATGACCACGATACACACAACACCGACGAGTCACTACAAATTAGTGCTGATTTGAAAAGGTCACTTAAACGAAGATATTTGTAATTTCAGTTGACTTGGTCCAAGAACTAAATATGATAGTTGACCTCTTTACTAGACAAATAACAAAAAGTAATAAGAAAAATAATTGTATGTAAAAATATAAAAAAATTGTTAATATTTTAATGTAATAATTAAAATTGGAAAAGAAAGCTAACGAATGTCACTTATTCGTATGGTCCAGAATTTCTTTAAAACAGTGATTTTGTTCTATTTAAAAAATAGTAAACAAATTTTAAAAAATATAAAATTTAGCCTCCAAACATATTTTATTATGAAGATAATGTTGAACAGTTCGAATCGACTGTTCAGACTTTGAAAACAGAAATAAAAGATGTGGAGCATATTGGAGCACAAAATCATGATGCATTTGAACCCTCCTCTTCAATTAATATACATTGAATTAAGTTTGACCGGTTCAAAGGATTTTATTCAATCAGTACGTAGGGCTGGCAAAAAAATTCGTGACTCGTGGCCCGCTTGGTATCAGCCCGTGATTCGATTGGTAACAACTCGTTCGTTAGTGGACCGAGCTAATATTAGCTCGCTTGCCACAGACTCGAGCCAAAATTAATGAGTTTGAGTTTGGCCTGGCTCGGTCATTAATTAACAAGCTATTTAATATACAAAGTTTAATATTTTAATCGGATTCGTTCACTTCAGGTTGAGGATACTATGGTCTATGGATGCTCTAGCCAGTGTTATGGGAATTGCACTTTGGACTGTGCTTAAGTTGATTGGTAATTTTGTATGAAATATGTATGAATTAATTATAAGTAACTAAGTTAATTTGTATGAATTTGTTTGATTTGATATGCATGAATTTATTATGTGAACTATTTTTGTATGAATTTAGAAATTTGATATTTCTGTATGTATGAATTTAGCTGCAAACTTAATTTATAGTAGTTGATTTGCTTAGTTGTAACTTGAATTACTTAGTTGTAACTTGAATTAAGAGTATTCCTCAATAATTAGTCATATAAATATTATTTTTTTAGTCATAATTGATAAGATGTGTTATGAAAATTTAAGAAATAGCAAGAAAGAAAATATACAAATTTATGAATCTGCCAAGCTAGTAACGAGCCAGCTCGGTTCGTTCAGACAAGTCATGAGTCAGTCTTAAGCAGCAGTTTCTGTTAGAACGTAAAATTCAACTCGCTTGTTCAACCTAATCCACAAACAAACTAATTACGAGTGAGACCTAACTCGTTATTTAGTAGCTCGTTGCCGCCCCCAGCCAGTACGTGTGGGATATTGACTCCTATTTAAATAGTAGTGTGGGAAGCTTTCTTCCAATAAAAAATAATAATAAAAAAATAGTGCCAGAAGCTGTCACCTTCAATATGAAGCTATACAATATTAATTAAAAGAAGTTGGTGCGATTCGTCAACAATTTATTTTCTGGTCTTTCCTCAGGTTGCTGACATCATGGCATACGCACAAAGCATACTTGCTGATTTTAAAATTGGTAAAGAGATGAGGTGGTATTCAAATTACATTTTTAAGCATGTATTAATCGTAGGTAGGTTAACCAATATATACAAATTTGGAGAAAAAAATAATGGTGTCTTATTCTGATTGGCTGCATATATATATGTTGCACAATAGAGCCCACTTTTTAAGCTACAAGAAAAATTGAAAGTAAACATCATGCTACAAAAAGAATGTCAACTAATTAATTTGGATGTTTTGCTATATATACATATATACATACATACATACAATAATTAATTAACAATCTAAAAAAAACATATAGAGTTGCCACCCTTTTGTATGTCTACGACTACAAGTGTTTGTTTAATAATAAAATGTAAAGCCCACCGACAGCTCTTTGGATAGACGAAGAGACGACCCAAACTAGACTATTTTTCTATCCAAGTGCATGACAGTAAAATATTGAGTAAAATACTATGGTAGGATGCAAAAGGGTAATCACGTGTCGTATTTTATAGCCATATATAGATTCAAGACGTGCAGACATAATAATCCGATATTTTTATTAATACCCAAAAAAAAAACAAATTATCAAATCTGCTCCCACCCCAACTTTATTTTTATTTCTACCCTAACCGCCCGTCAGCTGGGCGGTCCAGTTTCCTTAGCAGACCGCACAGCGGCTGGGCGGTCCAATCTTCGTACCTGACCGCCCAGCTGCTGGGCGGTCCTCTGTTATTATTATTTTTTTTAAGGTTTTATGTTTTAATTTGTTTGAATGTTTTATATTAAATTGTTGTAATGATTTGGTTGAATGTTTTATATTAAATTGTTGTAATTATTTGTTTGAATGTTTTACATTAAATTGTTGTAATGATTTATTTGAATGTTTTATATTAAATTGTATGATATATATTTATTATTTGTTGACGATTATTTTTATATGTTATGTAATTGTGTAGTTTTAATATAATTGATTAGTTTTATATTAAGTTTGTTAATGTTTAAATGTTTCTAAATGGTAATCTAAATAGTAATCTAAATGGTAAGTATAAACAACAAAAGTAGGTAATCTAAATGGTAAGTCTAAAAATGAAACATAACAGTCCAAACACAAAATATAATAATCCAAACTAAAATACTAGAAACATATCAAACTAAAAAAAATATAAAAACCCTAACGGCGACGACGAGGGCGAGGTCCGGAGAGGTCCAACCTAGTAGGTGCATGGCGCTCTCTCTGCGACGGCGGACGCCTCTGGTGAACCTCATCCACCTGCATGTCATCGTGTACGGCCTCACGCGCCCATGGGTCCGCCCCCAGGTGTAATGCATGCTCCCATGGATCCCCGCCTGTGTACGCAACACCCACGGATCGGCCTCCCAAGTAAGAGGATACGTGGCCGGAGGCGGTGTGCCAAATATAGCAGCGGCAAAGCCATCTGCAGTCTGTGCCCCACTCCCACTGGCCTCGCCGTCGTGCTGTCTGGGCTCCATATACTGCGGTTGGTGGGAGCTAGCTGGCTCCCATCCGCCCTCATCTGGAGCTAGGTCATCCAAAGAGAAAACGGCGGCGGCGGCAGCTTCATCCTGTATGTAAACAATGTTAAATTAAAGACATAGAAGTAGAGTAAATTAATTAAATAATGAACTTTTGCTACCTCGGTATGCTGCACTGGAACTCCATGCTCGTTGTAGTACGCGTTCCACGCGTTGTTGTTCAACACCCATTGGTGGATCGCCCAACCCGAGTCATCATCTGCAGAAATGAAGATAAATTAATAATAATGATCTCTTAAAGAGACGCTTAATAATGATCATTTGTATGACATATTATTACCTATAGGAGGTGGCGGCATCTCATCAGCGTAGATAGGGGATCTAGGCTGCTCCGGATCTGGTGGTGAGGCCTTTATCTCGCGCCAATTGATGTCCTCCCCGGCATCGTGCAACATACCAACGAGGCGCCCGTCCCAGCCAGAGTCCTCCACGATCAGTGCACTGTGTTGGAGCATTTGACATCCTATCGCTCTCCAACTTTTTCTCGCCATGCACACCAAGCTGTGTGCCACTCCTCTAATAGCGGTCAAAATCTGCACACAATGTATTTTCATTATTATTATTAGAAGATGAATAAATAACTATAATTTTTTAAGCTTGTCAGTTTCATTTAAACATACCGAACGAGCATGGATCGGGCCGAAAGGCAAGTAAGTCCTAGATCCGTCACCCGTGAGTCTCCGTAGAAGAGCATCACCATAGTCCCCCTGTAGATAAACCGTCGGCATGCCCCATCTCTGGTACCAGACTAAATATCGCAATCTCCAAGGCCCGACCGGCATAGGGGCATATGGAGCTGGAGGCGGGGTCCATAAGTGATCCTCCGGTCGCCATCTCTCAACCAGACCGCAAACGAGAGCCTGGTCAATATCACAGTGAGGCATGGTGGCCAACTGATACAACCCGAGACGCATGATGCACTGCTCCATCAACGGGTGACGGACGTATGGTATCTCGGGGGTGCGATGCCTCACTGTCAACATCGTCGTGTCCTGCATTTTACAATGATTTCAATATAAACGTATAATTATACAATATTAAATAATGCTATTTAAATTAGGAATACAAAACCAACGTACCTCTATAGATGCAAGTGAGACACGGTGACTGACATGTGGGGTCCACAGAAGAGGACTAAATGTGTCAGGATGGTGAGGGGGATAATCTCCAAAGGGAGCATCTGCACTGGACGTCTCTGCACCGGATGCCTCTGCACCGGATGCCTCTGCACTGGATGCCGCTGCACCGGATGCCGCTGCACCGGATGCCGCTGCACCGGATGCCTCTCCACCAGAATCATGTGAACTCTCCCCCGTCTCCAGAGGGGCATCCTATGCACGTCCCCGTCTAGTTCTGACCATACTACATTTCAATAAACAGAAGATTCTATCTTATAAATCCTGATTTATAAACCCTAACTCATAAAGCCTAAATTTTGTCAACCCTGAACCCTAATTTAACAATTCAACCCTAATTTAACAATTCAACCCTAATTTAACAATTCAACCCTAAACCCTAATTTAACAATTCAACCCGATTTAACAATTCAACCCTAAACCCTAATTTAACAATTCAACCCTAAACCCAAATTTAACCATTCAACCCAAATTTAACAATTCAACCCAAAATTTAACAATTCAACCCTAATTTATCAATTCAACCCTAAATCCAAATTTAACAATTCAACCCAAATTAAACCCTAAACCCAAATTTAACAATTCAATCATAAACTCAAATTTAACAATTCAACCCTAAACCCTAATTTAACAATTCAACCCTAATTAGAACAATTCAACCCTAA
Source organism: Carex parvula (assembly GCA_025461045.1). NCBI lineage: Eukaryota > Viridiplantae > Streptophyta > Magnoliopsida > Poales > Cyperaceae > Carex > Carex parvula. Next base: position 443,321 of record JAJGRW010000824.1, read on the forward strand.
CCCTAATTTAACAATTCAACCATAAATTTGGAAACCCTAATTTTGAGCAATTCAATCGTGTCGAGAAAATCAACAACCCGTACAAGATAATTAACAATTCAATTCTACCAATCATTCCAATGCCAATACAAGATACAAAATATAAATTAAAAAAATTATTTAGAAACTTACTCGAAAATAATCGGATTGTCCGAGATTGCCGAAAATTAGGGTTCAGGTGAGAGAGAGAGAGAGGAAGAGAGAGAGAGAGGAAGAGAGAGAGAGGAAGAGAGAGAGAGGGTGGCAGATTTGAAGAGAGAGAGGAAGAGAGGGAGAGAGAGAGAGGGAGAGGGAGAGGGAGAGAGGGAGAGAGGAAGAGAGGAGAGAGAGAGGGACAGTGGCTGGGTTCGGGCGGCGGCGACGCGGGGTGGCGGGGAGGCAGAGAAGAAGAGAGAGAGAGTGCAGGGCGGTTCAGTGGGGGGGGTCGGCCGCTTTTAAAAAAAAAAATAACAGTGGACCGCCCAGCACTTGGGCGGTCAGGTATGAAGATTGGACCGCCCGGGTACTGGGCGGTCTGCTGATGAAACTGGACCGCCCAGCTGACGGGCGGTTAGGGTAGAAATAAAAATAAAGTTGGGGTGGGAGCAGATTTGATAATTTGTTTTTTTTTTTGGGTATTAATAAAAATATCGGCATAATTATTGCATACTAAATTTTATATTTTTAGAATTTTTATAACTTTCTAGAAAGTAGAAAATTAATATTTTTGAAAGGTCCATGATCAATACATTTTCATATACAGATCATATAGAATGTTCAGATCAAGTATTTATGTTTTAAAATAAAAATATTAATTTATAGTAGAGACCAATATGCACTATGTATAGTACCATAGCTTCACTTATTTTATATTTTGTCTTTTAATAAGAGTCGAGTTTAGGTTTTCATAAAACAAGAGTAGAGTTTTGGTAAAGAGTGAGGCCACAGTGTTATGAATAGTGTGAATTAGTTCGTATTGTAGTTCAATAACTCTGTTTCTAAAGTTCGAATAATCAATATGAAACATTCAACATAATCTCCATATGAAAATGTACTTATAGATAAAATTTTACATATTTATAACTTTTTACAATTTTTCTAGATAGTAAAAAATTACTACTTTTGATTGACCTAAAAATTTTAGACCATCCAAAAGTAGTGACCGTCTACCTATCTAAATGATAGTAAAAAGGAATAAAAATAATAAAATTTAGTTTTGAAATACATTTTTATATGGAGATCATGTTAAACGCACTACTACAGAAAAACACTTCACCATTGGTTCAAATCGCAATCCGCAATCATGTTTCGAACCGATGGCTTTCGCTTCGATAGGAAATGTATACACATATGCCATTGGCTCAAACCGATGGCATTTAGTTCCAATGTCATATGTTGGAAATTAGGGACATATGGGAATAATAGTTTTTCGGTCGTTAAAAACCATTTAATATAGAAACGTCATCATCTGTTGGGTGTTATTAGCCGATTGCAAAACTGTCTTACAACATCTATTGTGTTTGAGTTGGCATTGGCAGGTCCTAGTTTACCATCTGTTATTATTTTGGACCGTTGGCGATTTATTTATATATATTTTTTAATTATATATGCCTGTATTAGGGGCTAGCCTCCATATTTAGCAAGATAAACAACATAATATCTCTCTCTCTCTCTCTATATATAGTACCAAATCGAATACAAATAACATGCAGCAAATTAAGCAAGATAATATAGAAGACCAACAAACATATAGAACAATGCATCACTAAATTAATCAACATAATTAATCTGTAGCACTAAATTAACCCAAGTACCATCATTAATTAACATATCTGTTATGTTGCAACAAAGACAACCCCAAGACATACCCGAATTACACCCCTGCCCCGTCCACCCGTATGACTAAACTAAAACCAGCAATGGAGCTTTCAAAAATCACACCCCCCCCCACTGGTTGTATATATGAGACCAAAAAACCAGCAACATTGTACTTATATCAGTTAACTTACAAAACATAATCATTAATTGTACTAGTACCCACAAAAATGTACATCATATGTACCAAAAGCATTTAATTTCCCTGCCCATTTGTTGGAGGAGGTAATACCCAATCCAAGAAGTATATGCACCATCGCTGACGAACCTCATTTAGAGCTTTCAAATTATATGGATTGGTCGGTAGGAAAGCCAGCATGAATAAATGAAAACATATTAATAACATGTATAATTAATTAAGAACTTAAAATTAGTGCAGGATAGAAATGAATTGACATACATCTGGAGAACTTCGTGAGAGATATCAGATGATGAAATCCATATTCTTCATCACAAAGTATCCGCACTCCCAGTCTGATAATTGCTGTGGGCCCTGAAAATAGAGTTTGAAAACAAAATTAAATTATTAGTGCAATTATGTTGGAACTTGAAATAAGTTAAAATGAAATACTCCATTAATTTTTTTAATACCTGAAACATTGACCAATCACAAGTTCTTTTCCCCTTCGTGTGCCGTCCACTCTGCTGTTGATATTGTCCATAAGCCCTACAATTAATAAAGGTCAGTATGGTACTTATCCTAAGATATTATCACGTTGGTCAGATTATTACTTTGTGTTTTACATTATATGAATATTGCTTACTTAAGCAAATGTGATTCAATTGAAAAAATCCTGCCCTCCACTAGTTTGGAGTCGATGCAGAGGACCAGATCCTTGCTTGGAATTATGACAAGAAGTACCCAATGATCCCTACAATTTAAGTAATAGTAATAAATCAATATGAACTTGTGATTTAAGGAAAAGAAACATGAGTGAACTCTATGAAATTACTTCTCGTGGTATGGTGCAAAGATGAATTTTTTGTCTTGCAACCTAAGCAAGGTTTGGGTGCAGTACTCCAGCGACTCTGCGTTGTTGTATCTAATCAATGTTGCGCATATCATATTAGCATCCATATGTCCGATGTGCAAATTATTTTTCACAACGCTAGTAACAATGGTCATGCAATACCTGAATATAAGGATTGTCAGACTGGAGGAGGAAGAAGTTAATTGTGAAGAGAATAAATCTGTTTAAAAATAATAAAGACTCACAGTGAATAGACTTGGATGATAGAGATGTCCAGACTCTGCCAAGTCATTAAATCCCTCAAATCCATAAACCCTACTGCGATTTCGAAGCCCTCATTCCTAATTTGCCCCGACAAGAAAAGGCATACAAAGCTACCTTCTTCTAATAGGGGGTCTGAAGATATCGGTCGTGGACCTCTTTAAACGCGAGCCCAAGCTGTTCCAACTTTTCCTCACTTACCAGCGGTTCCTGTCCCTCCACCTGAACCATCTCTTCATGCTGAACTTCCTATAACAACCAATTACATTATTAAACAAATGAAAAGTGTGATAATGTTAATGAGAATATTTAGTAAATAGTTTATTAATTTGACCTCCTCCAGACTAATCTCCATCTTTGGCCATTGGATTACACTATATTTGGCATCCTGGAGGTATTGCATTAATTCATCCGGTACAGGAAGAGGTAACATCCTATATAAGTCAGTTATGCTATCGACATTCACCCGCATACAACCTGGTTGGATTTGAGTATTGGAACCTGGTTGATACGCATCTATAGGAAAAACATGCCCGGTCGCAACAACGCGAGCCCCGCACCAAAGTTTATGCTTACATTGCATTTCCTCACCTCCTGCAAATGTAATTAAGCAGAAAATATTTAATTAAATCAGAAGTCCATTGAATCAAATAAGAATTAGTTGAGTTGTACGGTAAATAGATGTGGACTTACCTGAATCAAGTCCAAGGGATGTGGACTTTCTACTTTTGGCTTAACTGCTTTTGCCTTAGCTGCTGCATTATCTCTTGAATTGATTGAAATCTTGAAACAATGAACTCTATGTTATTTTCCAGTAAGACAAAGTATTGCTTACATATTTCATGTTATAAAATAATTAAACCTAAAAAAAAATACCCAAAACCCTAACAGAGCACATAGATCACAGTGTATTACAGAAATAACACGCATGGCACAGTGTGTTATGGATCCATTTTGACCTAATTAATCCAATGCCATTTTCTTAATTTCGAGTAAGATTAGTGAATAAAGGTTTCTGGTGTAAAGAATTTTACCTTCACATCGAACTTGCAAGCCTTGTCGTAGGTAATCAAGAATTTTCACCAACCCCTTATCAGACGGTGTTGCACTTTACCTTTTCATCTTGTCCTCCTCTCTGGTGTTGGTTCATACTCTGGAGAGTGAGATTGTTGTTGTTCTTCGTCTATGGTGGGTGGTGACAACATAGATGCCGGCCAAAAAAAAATATCAAAATAAGTTCTTGTTAGTATGAAAAAACACTACAAAAGTAAGAAACTCAGTGAGAGGGAGGAACCTCACATCACAAAACCTAAAAAATAGTAAGTGAGAAGGAAAATCCTTAAAAATCTCACATCAAAAACCTACAAAACCAACAAAATACTACAAAGATATAAACAGAGAGTGAGAGGGAGCAACCTTAACTTTGGTGACAGAGTCAGGAAGGGTGGCCGCCCAGTGCAAGTGAGAGAAAGAGAAAACCTAGATTTAGGGACCTCGCTGCGGAGAAAGAGAGACCTTTGGAGTGATCGATCAATAATGGAAAGTTCAAACGACACCTATGGTACCGATCAAATATGTGAAATAAATTTTGAAAATACATGTGCCATCGGCTCCGTATGTAGACCGATAGCATATATTCTTAACGCTATCGACTCTGTATACTAACTGATGACGTATATACTTAACATCATCAGCGCATTATGATGGCAATTTTCAAATTTTGGGAGGCGCGCCCTTTTATGTGACAAGACTTGACTGCGGAGTTGGGCCTAAAGTTTGGCCAACTTTGAGTTTAGGCTTGGACCATCCAATTTGCAATGGTGTATGTCAATATTCGTGCTACTTCAAATCTGATGGTCAGATTTAATTATATAATTTGCGTTACTTTAGAAAATAATGATGTTTGAAAACCAAAAGTTTCCCACTAGAGAAAAATTTGGGCTCTGTTAATAACCAAATTAAATACAATTTTGCCGTGCTTATATGTCCCTTCATAAGGGAGACATTTTAATTTCATCAGATATGATATGTAGTTTAGTTGTTTAATTTCTCATTTATGTATATAGTTAAGGAGGGATATCATACACTTAATTACAACAATCTGTACTTACAACATCCAGTTACAACATGATTTTTCAAAGTCCAAATAGTCAATCCAAACCGTTCAACATGATCTGTGTATTAAAATATGCTTGGATATCAAATTTTACATTTTTTTTAATTTTTTTACTATTTATTAAGTAGGGTACAAATTTCAATGGTCTGAAAACAACAGTTTTGTAAAAATAATTCAAACTTTTTGAATAACCCTAAACTAAAGTAACACACAGTTTGAATTTATATCCCACCATCAGATCTGAGAGAGAAAGAATATTATATCACACAATTGCAGATCGGACCGTTCAATTTGCAACTCAAAATTTGCAAGACTTAGGGGCCAAGTTCGGAGAATGTGTTGAACTTTAACACCATCGGTTCGGCTGATAGCGTTTGGACAATTGAATAAATTTAATTTAGTTTCTCAGTTTTGAGACGACTATTCGTCTTCCACTTCAAGCCACTCTTTCTATTGTTGTGGTTTCTCTCATCTCTCACCTCTTTTGTCCTCTCTTATCACCAGTTCCCTTCTACTTACGGAACGATGAGTGACTACATTAATAATTTGCCCGACCCAATAATTCTCATAATCTTAGGACTGTTGGAGACCCAATAGGCAGTGCGTACATGCGTGTTGTCTAAGAGGTGGAACAACCTGTGGACCTTTTTAGCCGTCCTCAACATCAATGCCAGGGATTCTCAAGTCCAACCTTCTATGGAGGGGATCAATGCTTTACTAAAGAAGATTACAACTATTCATCTTCTGGAGTTACATCTCAAGTGCGCTCTATTTTTGGTATAATATCTCTAATTAACTGTAATTAAATAAATTGACCCTAATCACATTATCAATTTCAATTTTATATAATTGACCCACATTTATAGTTTTAAGGTCATGGTTTGCAAATATAGTGCGCTAATTGCATGAATATTGGTGTGCTAATTTGCATGCATGGGGTGCTAATTTTACATGATTGACCCACATAGATAGTTTGAAGGTCCTGAATTAATTGTGTGCATATTGGTGTAATTTTATATGATTGACCCATATAGTTTGAAGGTCCCCAATTGCATATGTATATTAATTGGTGTGCTAATTGCATACATGCATGCATGGTGTCCTAAATTGAATTTATAATTAAATTAATTGTTCTAACTCGTATTTGTATATTATTCCCTAATTACATGTATATATATAGGAACTGCCAACAACACTTTTGCCGTTAGAACTCCCAAAAATTGATAACATGAAGGTTGTCACTGTTTCCATTTGTACGTATTTTTTTTACAAAAACTTGCATCATAAATAGTTGTCCAAACTTGACAAAGCTCACAATAGTACAACATGAGAATTGTGTAAGTATATTTTTTTCCAACTTAATATATAGCTTCCATCATTTAATTAATTATTGTAAATTGAAGTAAATATCTAGTTATCAATTCATTAATTGTTAATTTGTTGCAGTACTGTGATGTTCTGCCAGTTGAGGATACACTTGTATATCCAACAATCCCGGGGCTGGTTCAAGCATCTCCAAGAAGAAATCTCGAGATGGTTGAGGTCAAGTACTGGAGGTTTGATACCATGGTGTGGCGAGTGATGAAATATCTGATGCTTGGTACAGGAGAATTGCAAAATTTTAGGAACTATCGTATAATGAATTGTTATTGCGATCATAGATATAGAACTTATAACGGAGGAACAGATAGTTATAGTGGGTGGGATTGGGGAGTTGTAGAATTGGAAGCTGCAGGACTCGATATTGTACATGTCGAGAAGAGTTTGCTGTTATACTAGATATGTTCAGGAATATATTTTGTATGGATACATGTTGTGTATTTTGTATATGGATGTTGTGTATTTTGTGTATGCATAAATGTTGCATATATATTAAATATTTCCAGTCTATATATTCATGAATGTCATGTACAATTAATATTTCTTGAATTTTGGATGGGTACATGTTTTATATGTTCCATTATTTATGGAATTATGGCAATTAATGTTGAATGATGAATCTTAATTAATTACATGCATTTGTGCAAGCAATGTGTGTTATTTTTCTGTTAATGATTATAACATAAAAAATATTAAGAGCAAGTTAATTTTTAGTTAATTCTTTTTGAGTTGGTATCATCTATGTTATTAAATAATTATTAAATGAATTATAATTGCACTATATATCTCTAAACTTAATAACACAATACATAACCATCAGCACTTGAATACATGGAGAAGTTATTTTATATTTAAATCTAGGTTCCAAGTATTTACAGTGTTGGTATTGATCAAACTAATACTGACGGCTCATCTACATCATGGATGGTAAATATCACCACATCTACACCATCGGTATAATAACCCAACCGATACCGCGGAGACACTCAAAACCAACGGTAGGATATAAAAAACGGATGGCAAAGGAGGGGTCCATTAACGCCATCGGTTGGTTCAACGTCACCCGATGGTAAAAAGTTTCAAGTAATTACAGTGCTGCCACTGATTACATACACCATCCGCGCCGAAGGACATCCGATAGTAAAGAAGCAATAGTAAATGTGTTTTTTGTTGCAGTGACGGTTCAGATCAAATATTAGAACTTTGAAATAAAAATAATCTGCGCTACGCGTAGTAGCTTCGTTGTTCTGTAAATGATAACAATGTTTTCCTAAGTTCCGTTTGAAAAAAAGGATACAAATATTTTAAAATAAATGTTCTCCACCGTACTCTAAATTTTTAATATAATATTTGGTACTTCTTATTTAAAAGAGAAGTAATAGCTCTTGCTAGAAATGAAAAAAAATATGTATTCCCCATATTATATTTTTAGTGATTATTATTGTATAATTAATAATCAATATAAACAGCAACATTAATAATAAGAGTAGAACTAAAATAAGGTAGAACATGTTGAGCTTAATTTTAAAATCTATCGAATTGATTTCAAATGACGAACTGTTGAAACCGATCTGCTTCACGAGTGAAGTGTTTACATACAAAAATTTATACTAAATAAGTTCGAAAATTTATTAAAAAAATTCAAAATTTTATACTAAATAATTTCAAAAAATTATTAAAAACTTTCATATAAATGTGTCACTTGTGAAATAGATGGCTTGAATAGTTTTAATTCGTCGTTTGAAGTCAATCCTACGAATTTGGAAATTAAACTCGTTAAGAGACTTGATAAGCATAAGAACACTCTACTTCTACTCTAACAACAACAACCACAACAACAACATCAATAATAATAACAATAGCAATAGCAACTATAACAATCACAATTGATTAATATAAAAATAGTACACATAACGTAATAATGATATTTTTATTATTAATTATATAAATAAATTATGGTATTATTACTAATGAAATGTACTATAATTTTATTAGTATAATATGATAATAAAGAGTAAGGTTAAAATGTCTCATTATTTTTGTGCCCCACATCATTATCTCTGTTTTCAAAGTCCAAATACTTGATCTGAATCGCTTAACATGTCTCCATATTAGAATGTGTTTGTATACCAAATTTTATATTTTTTTAGAAATCTTTTACTATTTTTTTAGATATGTACAAAACCAGAAGATTCTGAACCATCCAAAAATAGTGATTTTGTACCTATCTAAAAAATAAAATAAAAAAGTAAAAAGTAAAAAAATTGGTCTTCAGACATGTTAATATGAAGATCATATTGAGTTGTTTTCATTAGTTGTTTGGATCTTAAAAACATAAATAGGAACTAGTATCGTGCCCGTGCGTTGCAACAGAGACATATTATAAGATTGAATAGAAAATGAAGAGACATTTTTATTTGACATTCACACAGAATTAAGAAAAAAATATTTAAATGAAAATAATAAACACAAATGACAAAAAACGGAGATCCAAATAAATAAATAACAATAAAAGAAACAACAACAAAAATGAAAAAATAGATCAAATATAACATGAAAAAAATTTCTTGAAGTATCATTGCCAGTGTGATCCTCTTCGATGTAGTCCAACATTTCTGAAAATGAACAAATAAAATATTAAAAATAGATTATAATTGCTCAAATTGAGAACATATAATAAAATTAGAAATATTAAATTAATATGGTCCATACCTTATTTCTCATTCAAGATCTCCCGATAAACTATATTTTTTGTATACACTCCTGGGGCATCAATTTCCTCTTTCTGTTTCAGCATGACTTTTGTTGTACATCGTGACGTACCTTTTGACAATGCGACATATAACTGGTCGTGCGAAAAAATATTCTCGGGTAAATTGATGCCGACGTTAGGAATTGTTTGTCCTTGTGCTTTATTGATTGTCATGGCAAAAACTCAGACGAATAGGGAATTGCTTTCGTGTAAACTTGAAAGGGAACATCTCATCATCAGATAGACACATCGAAATTCTTGGTAGAAAAAATCTTTTTCCAGCATGTTGTCCAACAACAATCTCTGCATCTATTGCATTATTTTGAAAATTCCGACAAATAAGCCTTGTACCATTACATAGGCCATTTGATGGATCAAGGTTCCGTAATAAAATAATTGGACAACCCAACTTCAATTTGAGGAGATGTGGAGGCCGCCCACTTGGAGTCAAGGAGTTGAAAAATTCCGTTAGATAGTGATTAGCAATATCATCTTCTGCTTTGTCAAAACTAAAGTAGATCATCTCATCACCTGAAAATATCTCAATAATTTGTCGATTAAATTCATCAACATACTCATTTCTTGTTGATAGTATGGCCCTAGAAATAATATACTCTGACGAACCTCGTTGAGATGGAGAGACAGATTTGGTTTGCAAGTATAGAAATAAAACATTTGATCCGAATGGTACAGAATTTTCAGATCAAGTGATTTTCTACCTATCTAAAAAAATAGTAAAAAAAATTCTAAAAATGTAAAATTTGGTTTGCAAGTACATATTCATATGGAGATCATGTTGAACGGTTCGAATCAACCGTTAAGATTTTACAAACTCAAATATTGAGCCGTAGTACGGAGGCCCTCTATGCTATGCATAGCATATTAGCAATTTCCTATATATATATATATATATATAGAGTAAGGCTACGGTGCTTTGCAAAGTAAACCACCCCGTTTACTTCGGGCTACTTTTTAAATTTTGAAAATCCAAACAACCAATCCGAACCGTTCAACATGTTCTAAACATTGAAATGTGCTTGGAGACCAAATTTTACATTTTTTGGAATGTTTTTACTATTTATTAAGCCACTTTGAAAGTTTCTGATCTGGTGATCCAGAAAATTTTACTGTTTTTTACTGTTCGCCGTCGGATCAGCGATTTTCAAAGTGGCTTAATAAATAGTAAAAAAATTCCAAAAAATGTAAAATTTGGTCTCCAAGCACATTTCAATGTTTAGAACATGTTGAACGGTTCGGATCGGTTGTTTGGATTTTCAAAATCCAAAAAGTAGCCCGAAGTAAACGGGGTGGTTTACTTTGCAAAGCACCGTAGCCTTACTCTATATATATATATATATAGGTTGGCTAATATCAAAATGTTTGTTCCGGAGCCGTGGTGTAACCAATTGGTTTTCCGATTTTCAAAGTCCAAATGGTCGATCCAAACCATTAGATGTGATATTGATATTAAAATGTGCTTGTACATTTTTTGCAATTTGTTTACTATTTATTGAGTCAGTTTTAAAATTACTAATTTTAATAAATAGTGAAAAATTTCTAGATTATTGAAAACAATAATTTTAAAACTGACTTAATAATTAGTAAAAAAAATTCCAAAAAATTTCTGCAAATCACTCTTTCTGACTTGAAAGATCACTAATTAAGAATTTAACAAGCACAGGGTCGACTGAATAACCTATTAATTTCGATTCATGCGATGTCACTGTCTTTGATAAAATGATGTCTGACTTTATAAGGCAACAAGTCTAATCATAATAAAATATTATTTCGAAAGATATTTATGCAACAGACCAACATAATAAATATTATTTCGAAAGATATTTATGTAACAGACAAAATATCAACTATAATATTCATTAAAAATATAAATTTAATTAAAAAGTGTAACAAAAGAAAAAAAAGGTCAAAGCAGATAAGGTTGTTGGTGTAATCAAGTCGACTATATGCCCACCACTCTATATCTTGAAAGGGATCCTTTTCTTTCTGGTATCGTCGACATAATAATGATATGAAAATAGGCCTAGTAGTTCATATGGAGTTTTTATAAGGAAAAAAATAACATGGAAGGATAACGCCTTATTGGAATGGAGACTGGAGAGTCGACGAAGGGGGAGAGAAATATTAAACCCTATTCGGTTTGATATTAATGTTTTAAGTAAATCATGTGTGCAAGTGTTTGTAAATAAGTAGTTTTTGACAGAATCAATAACTTGTAAAATAAAGTGCAGTATAGTAAATAGATAGAGTTAAAAAAGTTGACATAGGAGATATTAACGGAGTTCGGTAGCTAAAGAAATACAATGAGAAAGATATTATCGGAGTGCAGTAAAGTGCACCACGACTAACTCGCCTTTCTATTATCCAATGAGAAAGAAATACAAGTTGGAACAGGTGAGAAAACACTCTAACGACCCAAAGAAAAGAAGCACAAATAGCTCAAATAGAGAAGGAGCACAACAGCTCGAAGTAGGCGAGCACAACAACTCTAAGTCCAACAAACACTCTCAAACTTTCACTCTAATCTCACAATGATCAATTTAGGTGGAGTAGATTTGAGGTTGTTGCAACGATATATATGGTTAAGCACAAGCAATAATAGACTGGTTAAACCTCTCAAGGATTTCAAAAGTGGCGGCTCAAAGGCTGCTATTATCTTGGTCTAGTCGGTTTGAGAATCATGTATCCAACATCTAATCAGTATGATCTTCGTAATCTTCATAATTTTCGTGATCTTCACGACCCAACATCTAATCAGTATCCAACCATTCCATATAGCTCGTGGGAATCATGTATCCGATCATCATGTATCAAATCATTCCATATAGCTCGTGTAGATCATGTATCCGATTATTTCGTACAACTTGTCATGTCAACTTGTCGTAATATTTATCGTTGACTTTCTTTGACCTTCGGATATAGCAATTAAACTTGCGCACATCTCAAATAAAAAAACTGTAAATTCAATGTTTATATATTTTGCAAATTAGTCAAACAACGAACAAAATTACTTACAACAACAAAAATCACTTGTGCTGGGATTCCAATGTGACTTAATTACAATAAATAAGTAGGCAAAATTTTGTCTTTGTAAAAAGAAATACAATAAATATCACCTTAACAATAATAAAAAATATTAATATATTTATTTTGGATACTACCATCACTAAAATAAGTTTTTATTTTTATTTTTTTATTAAATAAATCCACATCCAAATGTTAACATCAATTGGCTAAAATCGAGATAACCTTCACAAACAATTTTTTTCTCGACCTCTTTCTCCTTAACTTTAGTGATGCCTAATTTATGTCAAAAAGATATTTCAGCGTACAATAAGTATGTAGCCAATATGACAATGATAACATGAATTCTCTTATTTACTATTATGTGTACTTTTCTCTTTCTCTTTCTTATTATTTTTCCACTTACTATTAAAAGAATGTGTTTTTGGAATGATCAACACAATAATAACCTCAACCTTATCTCTAATCTCTGACATCACTATGCATGTCCACATCCACTTGTTTATCCAAAATTATTATTATTGTGTATTCATACATTCACTTTAGGGAATAGAGCAAAGAGCAAAACTAATTGGATGATATTTATTATGTTTTATCAACAACTCGTTATTTTGTTTAACCACAAAGAAACAATAAATCAACTAAGAATATTTTGTTGAATCTTTTTACGATGATTAAATTATTGATTTTTTTTCACATCATATAAAATTAATATGAACCATATTGCACATCTTAAAATAATTATAAATAAATTGATATGATATTTTATTTAGCAATTGCTTATTGAAAATAGTTACTTGAATGATATTGAAATAAATGATATCAATGTTTACCTCGGATCTTCAACTTGCTGAGCATCGTGCTAATAATTTGTTATATATTTAAGATACAGAAAAATAAAAAAATATTGTAAATGTATAAAAGATGGTTATCTATTATTTATATGTTTTTCATGTGTGTAATACATACAAAGTTTTTATTTATAAGCTACAAATTTTAAATTGAGATCATCAAAATTAATTCTAATAATTAATGGAGATATGAGGACAAGTCATAAAAGATGGTTATCTATTATTGAAGAATGTAAAATATCCGGAAAAAAAATCCGAGAGGAAAGAGAATGGCGCACCGACCCTTTGCTGGAATTGACCTTTCGACTAAAATACAAAAAAAGAAAAGAAAAAAGAAAGAAAGACAAAAAGAGACTCACCAGTCAACACCAAGAAGAAGAAAGTCTACGCTCCCTTAAGAAAATATCCAGATCGTAAATTCAAGAATCCAACAATCAAAGTTGATGTACCTTCTTCGAAAGTAACACTAAGCAAGTTAACTTGTCTAACATGAGCTATGAAAGACCTTTCAAGTTTGAATATCTTATTTTGAATAAAGTTATTTACAACAATGTTTTCATTTTATACAGTGTACGAAAAAAGAGTTCAAATAAAAAATATATAATTCATACATTACATGAAATTAAAACAACACTAAATCAACCAATCCTAAACATAAGATATATTTTTATTTATAGCATAAAAAAATAAACCAAATCACCCTGGTTTTGGTGGAATTCGAAAAATACCTGGGCCGCTCAGGCGTTCTGCGCCCTCAAAGACGGAGGTCCGCCCAATGCCCCTGTGAACTCGGGTCCGCCAAACGCCTATGTGGCCCCTCCTTTTTTTTTTAAAGCAAAAATGTTTTTTTTGTTTTGTTTTGGCTTTATGTTTTTTATTTTTTTATGTTGTTTATATATATTATGTGTAATTGTAATTTTGTGTTCAATGTCGTTTATTTTGAAAATATTGTTTGTTTGTCGTATCTATCTTATGAGTCTGTTGTTTATTTTGGAAATGTCGTTCGTTTGAAATATCATTTGTGTACGAAGAGATAATGATATAATGAACAAAATAAATAAATAACAAAAAATAAATAAAATAAATAACAAAACAACAAAATAAATAAGTGGCAGTATCTAACAAATAAGTCCCAGTATCTGACAAAATATCTAACAAAGTACAAATCAAAACTTACCGGTCAGGACTAAATACCGTCCTCGGCTTCTTCCTGAACCCTCGACCCCGCCTGGAGAGTGGCGTCTCGTCATTATCTGCTGAGTCTGTAGAGTCCTCTGCATGGATATCCTCCGCTGAACCAGCTCGTCATGAATCTCCTCAATCTCGAATATATGCTGGACTTCAGGACCAAAAATCGTAGTCTGTCCAGACTCACCCTGCGTGAATAAAAACGCCTGTCTGGCTGATCATCATTGAGTGAAGGGTACGATGCCTGCTGTGTGGAGGACCCAGGAAACTGTGGGAAGGGCTCTGTCTGAACATACCCTAGTTGATAGGCAGGCGGCTCACTCTGGGTCGGACTATAATTCTGAGAATACAGTTCATCTCCCTCTGTGCCAAAATCTATGGAGATGTTATAATGCGGCAGGTCGTCCTCATCGCCCTGCAGTAACTTACAGATTAGTTAATCAAGAATTTTGAAATAAAAATCACAATTATGTATTTTAATTACAATTATACCTCAGCATCCTGAGTAGTCATGGTCTGGACTGCAGCTTGGCTGACCGACAGTCTCAGCGTTCTGCACAACTGCAAACAATGCCTCGTCACTAGCGTACGGGACGTTGATATCAGGCTCGTCGGATATGTCATGGATCGCATCACACCCGCCAAAGCCAACGCATCTGAGAAGAGAGTTGAGGCGCGACCTGTATCTACATTGGCACATCGCAGGTACGTTGTGCTTGAGTATGGCTTTCCCGAGCCTCTTCCAGCCCCTCACGTGGCCATCATTGCCGCTATGACGCAACTCTTGACCATATATTAGGCCTGCAAGAAAACATTATACAAATGTTGTACAAATATAAATATTATAAGTTTTTAATTAGATATTTAACATTAAACATACCGCACATGCTAACAATACGCAGGCAGGGATAATACCATGGTTCCGTCCTCTCCGATCATGAGGATTGTCGGTGATACATGCATCAAGATATACGGTGTACATATAGTTATCCTGGTACCAATCTCTGTATGGTCTACATGAATTACAAAAATGTCAGATATTACAATTAGAAAACTGTAGTTAATAAGTAAATTCAAGAAATAATTCTTACATCGGCGCGACATCCATGGGACGGTCTTGCTCAGCTATAGGAAGGTTTGGCGCTCCCGCCTAGTCCACGTAAATGGCATGCACGACGGCCCAGTTCTTGCCCGCAGCTGTCCCTCGGTGGATGAAGCTATCGCCACAGCGCCTTGCTGATCGGTGCCGGCGGCAGACTTTGCTGACGCAACCCGAACTGTCTCATGACCCGTCCAGATTAGTGGTGCTCGACAATCTGTATTTTTAATTATGTTAGGAAACTTCAATGAAATTAAGTTGTAGTGGCGAAAATTAATTAAGTAAAATTACGGTACCTGAAAACATATGAGCGGCACCTCTGCACGCCAGAAACGCTCTTGCTGTCGACATCGCTCTAGCAGTAACTCCATCAAGCACTGATGTACCCCATCTACCTCGACTTGAATTTACATATTTGAAACCTGATATCAATCCCAGTATCTAAATTTGAAATTTTTTTGGATCAAATTTAAGTAAAAAAGAATACTTACATATTCTCTGTAGGGCTTCCAGGTCACATACTTGGGATCATATCTCAGGTGCTCGATCTCCTGTCTCCAGAATGTGATGCCAAGTGACGCGTCAGGCATTGACCCGACCCAAATCTTCAGGAAGCAATACTTGGAGCTGTATGCAGGGCAATGATCTGGTTCGAGCTGACCCCACTTCAGCACATCTTCCTTGTTAGCCGGCACTGGGTGGCCAATAATTAGATGCGCGTAGGACCAATGTTGCAGCAACATGCATGGTCCAATAAAGGTATTATTCTTATTCAGGCAAGCATTGTTAAGACCCATGTACAATGTTAGTGTTAGTACCGAAATATAGAACACTAAAAAAAATAAAAAATTATAATAGTAAATTTTATACCTATATAAGCATGCCAGAGTAGCAGCACCCCAATTGTACCTGCCCACAGCAAGCAAATCGCGCAATAGCTCGAGATAACACAGCCGCACCTGATCTCCGTGTGAATCCAGAAACAGCCGACACGTAATCATCTCAAGAATATGCGCGCAGGTAATGATCTACGGTTGATTGTTATTTATTTAAATTAGAACATTTTTTGATATTATCTCATCTAAATTAGAAGTAAATTTCATATTTTGACAATAAAATAATATATTTTTTACATACCTGATCTGGACGATCCAGATACTCATTGAATTTGGCCTTTAACTTCGCTAAGCTGATAGAGCTGGGCGAGATCTGAATCTTCTCACCTTTCTTCTTCTATTTCTGGAGTTCCGCGTGCGAGTACCCAGCAACTCGCTGCACAAATGCCTAAAGTCCCCATACTCGATGCCCGTCAAAGGCACCCCAATAATAGTCATACCCCACAGATAGCTGACATCTTGTAAGGTGACTGTCATCTCGGCATGGGGGAGATGAAAAGTGTGCATCTCGGGACGCCATCGCTCAATGAGACCGGATGACAATCCCTCATCGTGTATCTCCTCGGTCATCTGCGATAGCTGGTAGAGCCCCATCACCCGCAGTGTCCCTCCGTACGTCATCTGGTACTTCAGCGACATGTAGTTGTGACGAACCGTAGCCGCATCCAAACCCTGATTTAAAAATTCATTGATTTCATTCAATATTCATAGAAAAAAATGATGTTATTATTATTTTTAAATATTACTAATTTAAAACTTACCCCAGTAGCAGCCTCTAGAATGGAGTGCTCTGTGTTCAAGTACCACAGAAAGTCACTGACCCTGGTAGTGAGACTCCGAATACCCGAAACAGATGTCATCGCCCTGTCGACGTACTGGGACATCTCGTACGGAGTGGGTATATAGTCATGTTATGTACCTCTACTAGATGATGGTACATCCCTACTGAAAAATGGTATATCTCTACTAGATACCATGTTGTATTTGATAATTTTTTGCCATTAATATTGGTACTAATTTTGACCAAATATGATAAAAAGTCTGATTAATTGTATTTCCATTTTGGTAAGTGTAATTTAAAATTAGTTCTAATCTAATCGACCTTGGCACTAACATAATATAATTTTCGTCAAAATTTGGTACTAAACAATTTAATTATGGTCGTTAACAGGTTACTGAGCTTTATAGCTTATTTCGTATTGTTTCTTTGTATTTTTGTTTGCGACGTAGGTTGACGGGACGAAGGATGGATGCGAGGGTGCCTCTCTTGTCGCGTGCCCCGGCCCGGCGGCGAGGTCGTGACAATTCAAACGATACTGCAAATGACAGATATAACGAAATCGATAATAAATCAGGATTGAATTCAATGCAATTCAAACAAAACACAAATACCAATAGAAACATGGACCCAAACACAGTCCGAGGAACGAATGCTCTGATACCAAAATTGTCACGACCCCGCCGCCGGGCCGGGGAACGCGACAAGAGAGGCACCCTCGCATCCATTCTTCGTCCCGTCAACCTACGTCGCAAACAAAAATACAAAGAAACAATACGAAATAAGCTACAAAGCTTAGTAACCGGTTATTTAACGACGCGCTTCTCTATAATTGGCTTAATTAAACAACCATTTCAAACAGACTGGATTAATCCACACAATTAAATATCAAATTATGTATGCATATTTAACCGACAATATCAATTAGGTCTAGGTTTTCAATAACAATAGTTCCATTCCAGTTGGAATCCCTGAAACAAGCGATTTCCAGTATTTCAATCCATTAAAAACAATTTCAGTCTCCAGACCCCATATTCCGGTTAAACATACTATCATAATCCGATTACCCAAATCAGTACCCAATCAATCATACAAACTGAAAACACAGATTATAAAGAAGTCCGGTTACCTGATAGCGATCAATACAGAATCCAAGTGAGTTGCAACGACTATTCAAAATCAATGCGACGTAGTCGGAATTCCAATCGAATATGCAATCAAATAATAATCAATATCAAAATCTACTATCAAAATATATCTTTTTATTTTCCAATTTTCTTCGCATTTCTCTCTTTTTTTCAATTCGGTTTTTTTTTTTTTTATTTCTTTTACTCTATTAAATTTACAGAGGGAGAGAGAGATCCTTTTATGGGGTAAATATGGCGGTAGGGGATTTACCATGAATAAGGCACGTGGCATCTATTGCGACATTAGCTTCTCTGTTTTTTTTACCTTTTGTTTTGCAAATTAAACCTTATAATGTCTAAACATTTTGGTATTGGTCTAATTTAATTTTTATGCTCAAACAGTTAATTTTGGTGCTCAAAATATTAATTTTGGTCATATTACAGTTAAATTTTGGTACTATTCTAATTAAATTTGGTTCTCAACCCTAAACCGTAAAAATTAATATCTAATCCTAAATCCTAACTCCTAAACCCTAAATCTAATTCTAAACCCTAAATCTAAACCTAATTACTACCGCTCCCGGACAGCTTCATTTCTGAATGCAAGGGCAACACTAATTTATTTATTTTTTAAGAAGAAAGCAACACCATCTTCCCTCGCCTGAAAAATGTCCAGAAAAATAAAGAGGGAAAAAAAATATTCATCCTAATTTAGCACTAAAAAGCCATCCCGCCACTATTCGTCTAATTACTTTAACTGCTAATATTAGTTAAATAAAATTACATAATTATCAACATTTATGGTTAATAAAAAATAGTAATTGTTTAAACATTTACGAGGTTTTGTAACAATTTTATTCGTTAACAGTTATGTACTTTCATTTAATAGATAAGTAATATTTGTTGAATGATAAGTACATGGATAATTACGTAACAGCGAGGAGAACGGAGTAGGTCTGATGCCCATCGGACCTACTTTTAGGTTCAACGAGCATGATGACCGTCCGATTTAATTTAAGATTTGTGTTCACGAAAATTGAAACAAATACGTACGAATTTTAAAGCATTTTGCACGAATCTTAAAGCTAATCAACGGTGATTAAACCCATTGAACCAGAGTAGGTCCAATGCCCATCGGACCTACTCTCAAGTGAACAGCGAGAGGTTGAATTTCTTAGTGAACTCTTATTGGAATAAAAACAATTCTCAATAATATGCGGTGTAAAAAAATTTAATAATTTTTTTGAAACTAAACTTTTAAAAATTAGAAACTAAAATTTGATAAATATATAGGACACACGTACCTTGTTGTGTTCATATCAATTTTCTCTGACAACCAAAATATTTTTGTCCGTCAAGATAAAGATATTGATTTTACAAATTTTGGTTCTGATCTTTTAAACCTTTAATTTCAAAATTTATTATTATTATTATTATTATTATTTAGAAAAGTTTCTATGTATATTTGTCAGTTATTTTACCCTTATTAAATTCAACTTGTAATGTTTGAGATAATAATGGAAGTCAAACCTCCTAATTTTTAATAATTGCAAAAAACAATTAATCAGATTTCTAGTTTGTGATATTCTAGATAAATGATATTATATTAGTTATTAGGTTGGAAGCCCATTGTGATTGTCGTTGAACTTGTAATGTTGGAGACATATATTATCATGAATTCTTACATATTTTCTCTTGAAATTAAGCATATATGATGAAGCTTTGGATCGTCCAGCTAATGATGTATTGTGACTTTGTGAGTGTGCATTACAAATTAGGGAGAGTGGTGGTGACTAGAGGTAAAGGTAGAGGGTGTGAGAGAGATTTTTGAGACAGCGATGCTGCATGAGGTGCATTTGAATTTAATTATAAAAAAATTAATACAAATAAAATCAATGCGTGTTGTATATAGGGGCGGATCTATAAAGGCTCAAGGGAAAGCAAGTATTTACTTCTAGATTTAAAAAAAAATGGTCTAGTGCAATTTCGCCCATGTACCTACCTCTTGTCCTGCATGGTGTCTATTTATGGCGTGAAAAAATTAAATAACATGGCCTAGTCAAGAGAAATAAAAATATGTTTGATCCAATAAGTCAACACACTCCGTCTCTTCGCATCCGCTATTTTAGCGAGCAAGAAAAAATCGCTAGTGAAAAAAATAAGACTTCCAAGTCAGAGAGCAAAAAAAAAGACCTATTCTCTAAAGAGAAACCCCTTCGACTCACGCCCTCTTTGCGTCCAAAAGCAAATGACAGTTGTGATTCGATTTGTGAACAGAGGAGGTTATGTTGTCGAACGGTTTGTAGATGTTATTCATATTTCCGACACTACAACTCTCCAATTAAAAGCGATACTTGAGGTTTATTTGGCAAGTACGGACTAACCTTTTCTAGATTACGTGGCCAAGAGTATGATGGAGCTTATAATGCCGACATTTTTATTAATATCCAAAGTTTAATACGAATTAATAAATATACCCGGACTCTGACTGATTCGCGAAAACTACCCAAACCGGCCATTTTCTGGCCGGCCATGTACCTTCCCTCAGCCGGCCAGAAAATGGCCGGCCATGTACCTATTTTTTTTTTTTTTTTTTTTTTTTTTTTTTTTTTTTTTTTTTTAGAGAGAGAGAGACACTATGATGATCAAAATATTGAAATCTAACTCTGAAAATTTGAAATTTTTGTTTAAATTATTTGTTATATTACTTCTTTGAGGAGGGATCAAAGTTACAACAACCATTTTTTTCATTTTCAAAGTCCAAATCGTCGATCCAAACCGTTCAACATGATTATCTAAATAAAATGTGCTTGCAGATCCAATTTTACATTTTTTTGAATTTTTTTACTATTTATTAAGATGGGTACAAAAAATTGATCAAAATATAACACTATGATAATCAAAATATAATACTATGATGATCAAAATAACACTATGATGATCAAAATAACACTATGAAGATCAAAATAACACTATGAAGATCAAAATATTGAAATCTAACTCTGAAATACGTTAAATTTTTGTTTAAATTATTTGTTATATTACTTCTTTGATGTATAATTAGCATATTTATACTAAAATACGATAGATTAATTGAAATTATGTTGAATAACACTAAATTATGTTAAATTACGTTAAATTGCATTAAATTACGTTAAAATACGGTAAATTACGCTAAAATACGATATGAATAGGGACGATATCTTCACTGAAAAGGAGAAAAACA
Organism: Carex parvula; assembly: GCA_025461045.1. Taxonomy (NCBI): domain Eukaryota; kingdom Viridiplantae; phylum Streptophyta; class Magnoliopsida; order Poales; family Cyperaceae; genus Carex; species Carex parvula. The sequence goes on from JAJGRW010000824.1 coordinate 464,901, forward strand.
ACGATGAAACTTCAAACGGTCATAAAACGGCGCTCGAGTGTCCGATTTCAGCAAATGAGCACTTTTCGGAAAGCTTGTGAAAATGCGCATGCGTCAGTGCCAGCAATGCTGGATGGCGAAATTCAGAATCGCCAAAAAACGAAGGGAAGACCCTCAAAACTTGAGTTGAAGTTTCCGATTAAGATTTTCATTTCTATCATTCAATCCGAGTAGCTCAGTAAATTAGTTACATAATGAACTTGCAGATTACTAATTTTTACTATTTTTGGAATTTTTTTACTATTTTTTATGATTCATGAAAGATGAGCAAAATCAGTCTACTATAGCGTAATTTTGTGTAGTTTAGTGTTTTTTTTTACTGTATTTCAGCATAATTAGCGAAGTTATTGTAATTTAACGTAATTTAGTATAATTGAACATAATTTATTGTAATATAGTGTAATTCAACATAATTTCAATTAATCTATCGTATTTTAGTATAAATATGCTAATTATACATCAAAGAAGTAATATAACAAATAATTTAAACAAAAATTTAACGTATTTCAGAGTTAGATTTCAATATTTTGATCTTCATAGTGTTATTTTGATCATCATAGTGTTATTTTGATCATCATAGTGTTATATTTTGATTATCATAGTGTTATATTTTGATCAATTTTTTGTACCCATCTTAATAAATAGTAAAAAAATTCAAAAAAATGTAAAATTGGATCTGCAAGCACATTTTATTTAGATAATCATGTTGAACGGTTTGGATCGACGATTTGGACTTTGAAAATGAAAAAAATGGTTGTTGTAACTTTGATCCCTCCTCAAAGAAGTAATATAACAAATAATTTAAACAAAAATTTCAAATTTTCAGAGTTAGATTTCAATATTTTGATCATCATAGTGTCTCTCTCTAAAAAAAAAAAAAAAAAAAAAAAAAAGAAAAAGAAAAAAAAAAATAGGTACATGGCCGGCCATTTTCTGGCCGGCTGAGGGAAGGTACATGGCCGGCCAGAAAATGGCCGGTTTGGGTAGTTTTCGCGAATCAGTCAGAGTCCGGGTATATTTATTAATTCGTATTAAACTTTGGATATTAATAAAAATGTCGGCTTATAATGTGCGAGAGGAGTTCAATGATCTCAAAACATTGGTCATGCAGGAAAACTGGTCCGCTTACTATGTGCATTGCTTTGCGCATCAACTTATACTAACTCTTGTTGCGATAGCCAAGAAACATAATAAGGTTTGGCGTTTATTTCAAATGTTTTCTAGTATACACAATGTTTTGTGTGCATCTTGTAAAAGACGTCATCAATTACATGAGAAGCAATTGGAGATCATTGAACCGGAAAATGTTTGAATCAAGAAATGGATCTTGCACATCCATGTGATACTCGATGGAGTTCTCAATATAAAACTTCAAATAGTTTGATTATACTATTTTCGGCCACGATAGATGTAATTGAGGAAGTAGAATTGGAGGGGATAAAAGATGAACATCGAGGAGAGGTAATTGGACTATTGGAAACGATGCAATCATTTGATTTTGTGTTTAATTGTCATCTCTTAAGAAAATTATTTAGGCATCACCGATGATTTATCGCAAGCTGTACAACGTAAAAATCAAGATGTGATTAATGTTATGCGTTTGGTGAGGATTGCTAAATCTCGGTTGCAAAAATTGAGAGATAGTGAATGAGGACTGTTATTCTAAGAAGTGTGTGTATTTTGTGCGAAACACGATATTGAAATTCTAAACATGAAGGGTATCCGTGCTGGAATATCACAACGTCGACCAATGGGATTTCGTATTTTGCATTACTATCGTGTAGAAATGTTTTACACATTTATTTATATGCAATTACTAGAGCTTAACAATAGATTCACAGAAACAACTACTGAACTTCTTATGTGTATGTCATGTTTAGACTCAAATGATTATTTTTCTTCATTTAACAAAGACAAGTTGATTAAACTTGCTCAATTATATCCCTTGGATTTCAACTAATGGGAGCTTGGTATTCTAGAAAATCAATTGGAAAATTACCATTTGAGTTTGCAAAGTAATAGTGATTTTTTCTAAGGTCAGGGGATTAGTTAAACTTTCTCAAAAACTTGTGGAAAGGAAAAAATACATTGTTTATCCATTGGTTTACAAATTAGTGAAATTGATATTGATATTTCTGGTGGCTACCGCTAGTGTTGAAAGGGTATTTTTGGCAATGAAATTGGTGAAAGATGAATCAAGAAATAGCATGAGAGATCAATGATTGAAAGATTGTTTGATTACTTATTTTGAGAGGGATTTGTTAAAGGGTGTTAATAAATGAAATAATTATGCAAAGATTTCAACATATGAATACCTTAGAGGCAAGCTTTGTTCACTGTCATCGACTTGATTTGACTTGCTAAGTATTACTATATTTTTTTTAAAGTAAAAGTATACTACTTATTATAACTTTTAATGAAAGAGTATGAAATAATTATTTTGTATTCTTTATTAGCCTTTTTTTTGTCTACCTTGATCGAAATTCTAGATCCACCCAGTCAGTGTATCATGGCGATAAGATATTGGCCGACTAAAATTCGTAATTTTTCTGAACTTGATCAAGTGGATATTATGGCAGACTAAAATTCGTAATTTTTCTGAACTTGATCAAGTGGATATAATGGAGACCTCCAGCTAGGGGCGGAGCTAAGAAGTATGAATGGGGTCAATTGACCTCCATTTTTTTTAATTTTTTTTATATTTATGTATGATTTTATATACAATTTAGTGTAAAATATCACAATACTATAAAATTGACCACATTCTATGCAGAAAAATTATATATGCATGATTGACCCATATGTATTCGACCTCCATAGTTCGAATGTCTGGCTCCGCCCTGCCTCCAGCCAATTATAAATAATATAACATCACCAATGATTAAATGCACGTAGCTGTGAGAGCTGCTCTTGCTGGACAGCTCCTGAGGTGACAATTCTCGGTAACACAAACTTTCAATTTGATCAAAACCGGATCAATTATAAAAATCACGGCCCAAATTTATGATTTAATTACAGGTAGAATTAATAAAGAAAACAGCTTTAAAATTCGTGATCAACAGTAATTAAAATTCTTTCCATGCAATCTGACCAACATATATATTTTGTTATTAATTCCGATTGATTCAGAGGATATATGTAAAATTGTGAATCCTGCTCGCGCTGCTGTATATGCAGATAAACAACAACAGCAAAAGAATTACATATTGATGTGGAGAACGGAGTAGGTCCGATGCCCATCGGACCTACTTTTAGGTTCAACGAGCACGATATTTGTCCGATCTAATTCAAGATTTGTGTGCACAAATATTGAAACAAACAGACACGAATTTTAAAGCGTTCTGCATGAATCTTAAAGCAAAGACGGTTATTAAACCCATCGAACCAGAGTAGCATCGGACCTACTCTCCCATCGGATCTACTCTCAAGTGATTGATGTGATATGATATCATGGAAAGAATTAATGGTTACCTTCCGTTGTCTCAAATGGCACGTTGTGTGATACATATATGTGATAACCCATGAGCCAGATAAACACACATCCATCAACTTTAATTGAAGCCAGTTGTTGGGAATAGACGAGCAGTTTTCCCTGTGAGAGAGGGTGGATGTCAATTTCTCCATGCGCTACTTGCCACTCAAGTGTTACATCATAGTGTCGGCATATATATATATAGAGTAGAACTAGGGTGCTCCTAAGCTCACCAAGCCCTTCGTGAGCGCGACTCTAAAACCTATCGAATTGACTTCAAACGACATTTTCAAACCGTTAGATGTTCAATCTATATTAAAATGTGCTTGGAGACCAAATTTTACATTTTTTGGAATTTTTTTACTATTTATTAAGATGGTTTGAAAATCGCTGTTTTTATTAAAATTCTGCACCATTGGAAAACAGCGATTTTCAAACCATCTTAATAAATAGTAAAAAAATTTCAAAAAATGTAAAATTTGGTCTCCAAGCACATTTTAATATAGATTGAACATCTAACGGTTTGAAAATGTCGTTTGAAGTCAATTTGATAGGTTTTAGAGTCGCGCTCACGGAAGGGCTTGGTGAGCTTAGGAGCACCCTAGTTCTACTCTATATATATATATATAGAGGAGGAATCACTTGCAACAAATTTGAGTTACAACAAAGTTACAACATTCATTTTTTTCATTTTCAAAGTCCAAATCGTCGATCCAACCGTTCAACATGATCATCTAAATAAAATATACTTGCAGATCAAATTTTATATTTTTTTGAATTTTTTTACTATTTATTAAGTATTTTACAAAAAATAGCCATACTTAGACCATTGAATTTTGTACCCATCTTAATAAATAGTAAAAAAATTCAAAAAAAATATAAAATTTGATCTGCAAGTACATTTTATTTAGATGATCATGTTGAACGGTTTGGATCGACGATTTGGACTTTGAAAATGAAAAAAATGAATGTTGTAACTTTGTTGTAACTCAAATTTGTTGTAAGTGGATCCCTCCTCTATATATATGAGTGAGGCTACGGTACTATGCATAGCACGGTTTGGTCCGTGCTACGGCTCAATATTTGAGTTTTCAAAATTCTAACAATAGATCCGAACCGTTCAACATGATTATAAAATGAATATGTACTTGCAAACCAAATTTTACATTTTTTCGAATTTTTCTACTATTTTTTTAGATAGGTAGAAAATCACTTGATCTGAAAATTCTGGACCATCCAAAAACAGTGATTTTCAACCTATCTAAAAAAATCGAAAAAAAAATCGAAAAAATATAAAATTTGGTTTGCAAATACATATTCATTTTATAATCATGTTGAACGGTTTGGATCGACCGTTAGAATTTTTATTGAGCCGTAGCACGGACCAATCCGTGCTATGCATAGCACCGAAGCCTCACTCTCTCTATATATAGAGGAGGGATCAAGTTACAACAACCATTTTTTTTATTTTCAAAGTTCAAATCGTCGATCCAAACCGTTCACATGATCTATACAATAAAATGTGCTTGCAAATCAAATTTTACATTTTTTTGAATTTTTTTACTATTTATTAAGTATTTTACAAAAAATAGTCATATTCAGACCATTGAATTTTTTTACTATTTAATAAATAGTAAACAAAATTCAAAAAAATATAAAATTTGATTTGCAAGCACATTTTATTTAGATAATCATGTTGAACGGTTTGGATCGACGATTTGGACTTTGAAATGAAAAAAATGGTTGTTGTAACTTTGTTGTAACTTGATCCCTCCTCATATATATATATATATGAGTTGGGCTATAGTGCATTGCAATGTATAGACTCTCTTGTATATTAGACTATAAATCGTTAGATTTGAAGGTAAAATAGTCGATCTAAAGGGCTCAACATGTTTCTCCATATCAAAATGTGCTTGGAGACCAAATTTTATATTTTTTAGAAATTGTTTACTATTTCTTTAGAATTTTTAAAAAAACGCTGTTTTTCAGAAATTTCTGGACCATAGAAAAACAATGATTTTCAAAAATTCTAAAAAATAGCAAACAATTTCAAAGAGATGTAAATTTTGATCTCCAAATACATTTTAATATGAATATCAAATTGAACGGTTTTGATCGATTGTTTTGAAGTCAAAACTAACGATTTATAGTTCAATGTACAAAAAGACATATACATTGCAATGCAACATAGCCCATATATATATATATATATATATATATATATATAGAGTAGAACTAGGGTGCTCCTAAGCTCACCAAGCCCTTCGTGAGCGCGACTCTAAAACCTATCGAATTGACTTCAAACGACATTTTCAAACCGTTAGATGTTCAATCTATATTAAAATGTGCTTGGAGACCAAATTTTACATTTTTTGGAATTTTTTTACTATTTATTAAGATGGTTTGAAAATCGCTGTTTTCCAATGGTGCAGAATTTTAATAAAAACAGCGATTTTCAAACCATCTTAATAAATAGTAAAAAAATTCTGAAAAATGTAAAATTTGGTCTCCAAGCACATTTTAATATAGATTGAACATCTAACGGTTTGAAAATGTCGTTTGAAGTCAATTCGATAGGTTTTAGAGTCGCGCTCACGGAAGGGCTTGGTGAGCTTAGGAGCACCCTAGTTCTACTCTATATATATATATATATATATATATATATATGGGGTGAAAGCAATCTGTATTATATATCTAACCATGACCATCCATTCATTTGTGTGGTAAACGCGTTGAGAATATTAATCAATTAATTAAGGGGTTAAGTGGTCAAACTACTTTGCTTGAGCTCTGCGGAACATTCCATATATATGTTAATAAAACTCTTCTAGTTTTGGTTGGCAGTTGGAACATTCCAGTGCGGCACGAATTTGCATTCAAAAAGCTAGTGCGCGGTATAACGCACTATAGGCCTGAGTCCTTCTCATCAACGGCGGATCCACATAGAGATTGGGATAGGCAAGTATCTACTTTTGGATTTGAATTTGTTATTTCGATCCAGTACTAATTGTTCAATGTGTCTATCCCTGGTCTAATGTAGTGCCTACTCCTAGTCCGAGTTAGTTCAATTCTTGAACTTATTCTTTTTAGTTTTGATCAATTATGCGTATTTCATTTTTTTCGGATATGCGATACTCTATTTCGTAAATAGAATGAAAAAGAATAAGAGAAAAAGAAATGTCTTACGGTAGGATATATTATTACAATTCTAAGGAGATGGGTCGGCCGAATTTTTTGTGTCTTTTATTATTCATCAGCTATATTTCGGTTAAATTTTTTTATCTTAAGCTTTGACTTTGATTTGCTAATTGGCTAAGAACAGTCCCACTTTGAATTGTGCCAAACGAATTTTTAATTAAATTAGGAAAAAATATTTCAATGTTGTGTCAATCGATTTTATGATTATAACATATTTTATAATAAACATAGTTATAGAGATTTAGTTGCAATTGTGTACCCGACAAATTAATGGGTTTGAATCCGATTAGTGTCCTATCTTGACAGAAATCCTGAATCCTCCCTTGAATGCAATAGAGCAATGTATAATGCATGTAATGATGCAACAAAGACGCTCTCCTATAACCAATTAATCGTAGTTATTCCTATCTATATAATTTGGTATATAAGTGTAGGAATTAAAACAATATTTCTATCAGTGCATTTATTTAGTATATATCTTAAGTCTTAACAATGAAAAAAAATGATGATTTTCATCCGACATATATATCCACCAACATGGAATTAATGCATCTTGTCATGAGTTGTATTATAGTCAACATTGTAAACTTTTAGTGGACAGTGCCAACAAAATACCAGATAGGTATGCTATCCACATCTATGCTAAGAAAAAATGTTAATACAAACAAAGAAAGATCAAATTTGGAGGTACTTCCATCAATTGTTGGGATTGCCGACAGTGAAAGGAAATTAATTCAAAAAGTGATGTCTGTTTTTTGGTGCTTCGTTCATCAATTTCATCATAGTTTTAACTTGATCCTCAAATAGATATTTCTAAATATAATACCGATGAGTGGACATGCACACACATTGGTTGACGAACCATTTTCTCAAGATATATTTTTTTTGTGTAATAAATGAATATATGTGAGATGGAAATTATATCTCGGTGTGGCTAGGTCGGTGCAAAAGCGATCAAGCTATGTGGTCGAGAAGAAATCAAGGAAAGTTGTGTTTGCTCAAACAAAAACGATCACGAAATATATGTTGTAAGTCATGGATATACGCTAATTCTATAATCACTGATCAATACGTGGATCATTGTCGTCGTAGTAATTATAGACAATTTAGTAATTATTTGTTGAAGAAATGGGGTTAACTAATTCTTATTTATTTTCAAAAAATTTATACTTATACAAAATTTTCTATATAGTTTAAAGTAAAGTACATTTTCATATAAAAAGAATGTTGAACGGTTCAAATGAACACAAATGTCTCTTAGCCTTCAATCTTTGAACACACTAATTATATTATCCTGATCTAACTATTTGGAACTATACTCTAACTATTTTATTTAGATCACATTTTTGAAAGATCACTAACGAATTTATAACTGGTGCTTGCAAATATTAATATATAACATATTAAGTATGAGTAAGGCTTAGGTGCTATGGATAGCATAAGGCCTCCGTGGTACGGCTTCAAAAATATATCATATAAACTTCAAACTTCAATCTAAGTAGCTCAGTAAATTGGTTATAATAATGAACTTGTAGAATACTAATTTTTACTATTTTTGAAATTTTTTACTATTTTTTAAGATTATGAAAGATGTCAAAAAATAACTTAAATAAAATAAAATTGCTAATGTTTTAGGCCATTTTTTTGTCATATTTCATAAATTATAAAAATAATAAAAATTGGTATTCTACAAGTTCATTATATAACTAATTTACTGAGCTACTTAGATCGAAGTTTGAAGTTTATACGATAGATTTTTGAGGCCGTAGCACGGAAAGCTTTATGCTATCCATAGCACCTAAGCCTTACTCATTAAGTATTTATGTCTAACATATCAAGTAATTTTTAAAAAGAGATGGACATTTTTAGAGATAGTTTTTTTTCTCCATTCACTCTCGTATATATTTTTGACGATCTGTGAGAATTTTGCGAATCTAAAATCATGAATGTCTTCTACGTGATTTTCTCTTTCAAATGAGATCTATGATGAAGTACTTTCGGGTTCTTCGTCACGCAATTATTTATACCGTGTCATGCAAGTGTGAATAGTATGGAATATTTGATATTAAAATATGGAATCTGTTAAGTACAAGCACTTGGCATTTTAACTATTGACGCTGGTATGATGAGGTATAAATACTTCTAATATTTTATATTGATACTTTCATACGTCATCCAGTGATGTATGGAAAAGAAATTAAAATTTGATAGATACTGTTAGGTACAAATACTTGACACATGAACTATTTACACTTGCATGATTATATATAAATACTTGCAATATTTGATATTAATACTTTCAGACGTCATGTAGTGCCATATGGGAAAAAAAAATAAAATTTGATAGAATATGTTAGGTACAAACACTTGGCACATGAACTATTTAGACTTGTATGACGAGATATAAATATTTGAAATATTTGATATTAATACTTTTAGACGTAATCCAATGTCATATGAAATAAAAAAAATTAAAATTTGATATAATTTATTAGGTACAAATATTTGACACATTATCTATTTACACATGCATGACAATTTATAAAGACTTGCGCGACGAATAACTCAAAAGTATTTAATTATGGATCTCATTTGAAAGAGAAAATCGTGTGGAAGTTGTTCGTTGTTTTAGATTAGCAAAATCCTCACAGATTATCAAAAACTGGGTGAGATTGAACAGAGAAAAAAAACCGCCTCCAAAAACATGTTAAATATGGTGGGTGATGAGTGAGATAAAAAAAGAGAGTTGATATATCAAGTGTTTTTTAAATACTTGTTTTGTTAGATATAAATACTTGATATGTTGTATACTAATACTTGCTAGCATATTCAGGACGGTGTTTACCCCCTGCTCAAATAATTATAAAACTATACAAATAAAAGTTATACGTTTAATAAAAAATAATTACTATCCTATAATATAATAATATGAGTGAAGTTATAGTTTGTTAGTGCTCACTAAGAGGCTTAGTGAGCATAACTTCAAAATCTATTAAATTTAATTCAAACAACATATTCAAACCGTTAGAAAACAGATCTACTTCGCGAGCGATGCATATACATGCAAAAAAATTTAAAATTTCGAATTTATTTAATATAATTAAAGTCAAGCACTCAGAAAAAAATAAAAATGGAAGTATTAAAATAACTTATAAAACTTCATATTTTTTTGTCGCTAGACTTTATACTAAATAAATTCAAAAAATTTAATATTTGCATGTGTATGCATCATTCATAAAGCATATCGGTTTTAACAATTTAGATTTGTCATTTAAAGCCAATGTGATAGATTCTAGAGTTATAATTATAATATAATAATTATAGTTCTAGCTTTTACACAAAATAATATACTTACAATAAAAAAATGGTTATAAAAATATACTCTACAGATGTATTAAAAGCTGTGAGCAAATTGAATTGAGATTTTATATAATTTGTTTACTTGTGACATAAATAATACTGAAAATTCCTTTAAGACACTGATATATTAAAATTAGGTTGGACTCGCATTAAAAAAAGTCTGTTATCAAATACCAAGGCTATATATATAGATGCCTAGAATCCAATCCTTGGAATGCATGTGGAGTACACAAGTATTATCCAAAAACCAATACGGCGGGAACATGATTCCAGCTCACTCGCATCTCTCTGTTCTTGACTTCCGATACCAACTCAATGCCTCTATGTAATTTCGATTGTACCATATTTTAAAATGAGTAGGATTAAAATGCATCTTTGGTTTTGTGCTTCAATTATATTTCACGTCTTTTTTTCTGTTTTCAAAGTCCGAACAGTTGATCTGAACCGTTCACCATAAACTTTGTATTAAAATGTGTTTGGAGACCAAATTTTATATTTTTTGAAATTTTTTTACTAATTTTTTAGATATGTACAAAATCACTGTTTTGGATGGTCCAGAATCTTCTGAAAATAGTGATTTTGTACCTATTTAAAAAAATAGTAAAAAAATTCCAAAAAATATAAAATGTGGTCTCCAAGCACATTTTAATACAAAGATTATAGTGAACAGTTCGGATCGATTGTTCGAACTTTGAAAATGAAGAAAAAAATGTGAAGCATGATAGGAGCACAAAACCAATGGTGCATTTTAACCCTACTCTTTTAAAATTGTTATTTCAATCTAGAAGGTTAGTAAATTGCATCCAACTAAACTATAGCCAACATGATAGTCAAGGCGTGATGAATTAAGTATGACAATTACAACTTTACATTTACTACGTTAGTTTACTTAGCACAAGAACTTTTGAACAAGTCCATCGTTACTCCCCATTTCTTATAAGTTATCACAAAATTCAGAAGAAAAAAAATTCCAGTCACTTTTATCTACTCAAAAAGTGTTGTTCAAAATATCTTCCTTTATAAATGTCAAGGATGAAAGCGAACAAATATAAAACACCAATCTTGCATTTTCTTTCGGTCATATATATATTTTTAAAGGACTGCCAACAATACCCTAATTAAAATCATCTAATTTTATCCCCTAACTACTTGTAATAATAAATTGAATGCACAAGATAATTTCATCAAATATAAAATAATCGTTTATATTTTTATTAAAGATTTTTGAAAATGTTAAGCGGTTGAAAATTATTAATGACACTAGCTTGCGGAACAAGAGATGGAATTGAAAAAGTATTAAAAATACAAGTGTGAGGCGAAGGGGATTTTTCCGGGGATGGTAATATTTGCTCATATCTTTTTATTCTATTTGTAGCCTATTCAATTTACAAGGCAGCCCAAGTTGGAGAATATGACCTCATACATGACGTGGCATCGTTAAGTGCTAAAAATTGTAATGTTGACGTAGTTATGGTATGGCACCTGTCTTATTAATGAGTCCAGCTACTATAGCATTAATGTTATTTCAGTTTATTTAACGTCAACTTCAAAATCTATCGAATCGACTTCAAATGGTGAATCCAAACTGTTCAAACCGATCTATTTCATTAGTTGTGCATTTACATGCAAAATTTGTAATATTTTGAATTTATTTAGTATCAAGTCAAGCGGTTAAATGTGTGAGTTTTTAAGTTAATTTTAATCCATTGATTTTTCAACATTTTTGACCGCTTGATTTGATACTAAAATAACTAGAAAATATTTTTTTTTTGTATGTAAACGCATCACTCATAAAATAAATAGATTTGAACAGTTTGAATTAATCATTTGAAGTCTATTCAATCAATTTTGTAGTTGGTGTCATATGACACCGATGTCATACTAGCCGGACTCAAATTTTAAACAGTACTAAAGAATTGGTGTTCGTTAAAACTGGATTAAGAAAATATCCTAAGAAGGAAAAAAATACTAAAGAGGTCTAATCTAAAAAATTGTGTCTTGAGAATTCGGATAAGAGAAACTTCAGCTTAAGAATTCGACAAAAATAATATAATAATTATAATTTCTCAATACATCTATATATGTATTCCTACATAAATTATTGTGAAATGAGAGAACGGAGAGTATTTTTGTGTTTTATGAGGAAAAATATAATACTTATAATTTTAGAGAAAAGAATATCTATTTTCAAAGTTTCAGAATGATAAAATGTGAGAGTTCTTTATTTTATAAGAACAAACCTAATTTTTTTTTTTTTTTGAAATATTGGAGGGTGAAAAAAGTAATTTTAAAATTTTACATACATAAATTTGGAAGGTTTGATATTTTAAAAGGCCATGTATAAGTTTAAAATTTAAAAACAGTATACATGAAATTCCGTCTATTTGATAACATTGACATAATGAAAGAAGTGATTATAGTAGGCGTAAATAAATATTTAGGGACTTATCTCAACTTGATATATAATTTTAGGGGGCTATAAAACATATAATCATCACCCCCTTCATAAAAGGAGGTCAATTTGAGTCCGATGCCCATCAGACTCAAAGTGAGTTCGATGGGTTCGATGGCCGTCCGATCTGTTTTAAGATCGCACCTAAAACTTTCGTGTCTGCTTTAAAATCCGTGCACACGAAATCTTAAAGTAGATCGGACGGTCCCGAAACCCATCAGACCCAAATTTGAGTCCGATGAGCATTGGACCCAAGCTGCTCTCTCATAAAAGATGGAGAAAAAAATAAATCCAATTGTGATAAGTCAGCACCAATATTCAAACTTTAAACTGCAAAGAACAGAGGAAGAAGCAAAATGCAAGAGAATTTAACATAATAAATTTCTACTGTAAAAGTACAATTAAAAGTATGTTCATCACTACCTCTGTTAACTGTCGGAGAACAAACAAAAAAAATGAAAGAAGAGAGAGAATAAACAGAATCCAACTGATTGTCTCCTCTTCTGATCCTACCTAGCTATACCATCCCAAAAAACTACCAACCTATCCCTCTCTAATTCTCTATTAACTAACAGGACTAATGGAAAGAACCAAAATATTTGACATATACACCAATTTGGAAGAAACCGGGGACCTCCATGTATAATTAGCTCCCTCTGTTAATCCTCCTCGTTTGTTTGATTCTCTTTCACTATGCTTGTGTCTGCAACTCTTTTGATTCTATAAAGGTACCATGAAAACCATACGGCACACGAGACGGTAACTTGACAGTTGCCTCGAGCCTCATGTCGGCGGCATTGATGATAAGCAACTCTGATTCTGATGCTTGTTCATCATGCACATAAGATAGAATGTAGCCGTCATCCTCCCTTTCTGAATTTGTTTCACGTGACAGGAAGTAAGGCTCACCGCCGAATTTCGATTCGCCATAGATAAACCTTTGCACACATCCTGTTAAGAGGTCGACTTTTGCGAAGCCCGACACCTTAGGCCATGGCTCAGCTATTGCGAGATAAGCATACCAGGATTTCCTCCCCAACTTGTTTTTGTTCACCATGCCGACCTCTAGGTTCATGTGCTCGGTCGGAGATAGTACTGGTCGGCGGATTGATGTACCAGTTCTTAGGTTAAGTCTGATCTCTGTCAGCACCGATTTCAACATCTTGTCGGACTCGTTGAAGATTGAGTCGGCAGGTGTCATGCACGAACCGATCACCACAACTTCATCGGTCTCGGGCTCCTCCCATGCATTCCAAAAATGGAAGCAGAAGCAATCAGGCACATCAACCCATCTCATCTCCGAGGCATCAGAGGCATATTTCGGTAATATCCCAAAGCGAGACATTTTTTCCTTGTCGAGAACCACAGGTGATCCGCCTCGAATCATCTCTTGGAGCTTGAACACGACCTGCTGATCAGGGACAATTATGTAATTCTCTGTGATTGCGAAGTCGTGGATCATTGTTGGCTCATTGAGCGGTATTTCCATGTCGGGTGATTTCTTCCCCTCTGGCGAGATGTGGAAGTACTTGAGGTAAGGCTTCTTTATGACATCATAGCTGAGAGAGAACATTTCCTTTGATACCGGGTCAATTTTCGGATGTGCGATCATGGCGGTACTCAATTGTCCATCAAAATCATGCCGGGCGACTGTCTCAAGGTCACCAGTTTGGGTTACACGTACATGGTATGGGAGATCATCCTCTGACATGGCAAGGAGCCTGTTGTTGAAATAAACGAGACCGGCATTTGCGACACCAGTTCCATGCGAGGGGTCTACTAGTCCACATAGGCCTCTTGCACCAAACAAGAGAAGGCGTGCAATACCTGAGTGCCCGTGTAATTCGCCGATTGCCTTAGGAAAGACAGGACGGCCGATGTCCCGCTCCTGAGATAGTCTGGCTGTCTCTGTAAACCGGCAAGCGTATGATGCCTCGCCATTTTGGATTGAGACAGCATGAACCATACCATCACCGTCAAAAAGGTGGTGGCCAGCAGAAGGTTCCATGTAAGGGTTTGCACCATTTCGCACGTACACCCCGTTAATACATGCTGGAATCTGTCCCGTGACAGGGAGGTCATGTTTTGGTGGTTGCTCAGTCACAGGTGCGAAATTGCCCACTATCTGAACCGCCGGGTCAGTGGTTTTAGGCAAAGGCTGGGATTTTTCAAGGATGTTTGATATGAAGGCATCTTCAATTGTGTCTAATGCTGCTGCGGCCATTTGCTGGAACAGGTTCCATTCGGGTCTGGTGTTGGGTTTGTTTCTTCGGTTCGGTTTTTTTGTTTGTTTGGGTCGGATAGGCCGTGACGGTGTTTGGATGTATGAAGGGGATGGTGATTCCGGAGGGCAGTGAAGGGTGGCTGCGGCCGGTCTATTTGATTTTTGCAAGATTTTAATCGAATTTGCGCAATTGGCTTTGGTTTGATGTATCAAACCGTATGGCACATGTGTTGCCATAATTTGAAGGATTGCACTTTCCTTATGTATATATGTCGTTTGTAAAAGAGAGACAAATAAAATAGTATTTATGTATTATGTATGCTATCTGAGTGGTAAGGGGATGAGATGAGATGGTGTGTTTTTTAAATGTGACATTGCATATATATATATATAGGAGGAGGTTGGGAAAGGAGAAGGGACAAGGGAGGGAGGATTTGAACGAAGCACTTACCACGTTGACATGGTGACATGTTTAGAGAAGCCCACGCGGTAGTTTCCAACTTCTAAGAGAAAAAAAGGTCAAATTGGTCTTCTTTAAATTTGGGCAACACAGGTCTTCCTTTTCTTTTGTGAGTGACGAGAGAAGTCCACCCGACATTTTTATTAATATCCAAAGTTTAATACAAATTATTAATTATACCCACAACTCAACTCAATATCGAAATATACTCAAGCCGGTCATTTTATGGCCGGCTATGTACCTTTTTTTTTTTTTTTTTTTTTTTTTTTTAGAGAGACACACTATGAAGATCAAAATATTGAAATCTAACTCTGAAAATTTGAAATTTTTGTTTAAATTATTTGTTATATTACTTCTATGAGGAGGGATCAAATTAAAACAATTATTTTTTTTATTTTCAAAGTCCAAATCGTCAATCCAAACCATTCAACATGATTTCCACAATAAACTGTGCTTGCAGATCAAATTTTACATTTTTTTGAATTTGTTTACTATTTTTTAAGTATTTTACAAAAAATAATCATATTTAGACCATTGAATTTTGTACCCATCTTAATAAATAGTAAAAAAATTCAAAAAAATGTAAAATTTGATCTGCAAGCACATTTTATTTAGATAATCATGTTGAACGGTTTGGATCGACGATTTGGACTTTGAAAATGAAAAAAATGGTTGTTGTAACTTGATCCCTCCTCTACTTCTTTTGATGTATAATTAGCATATTTATACTAAAATACGCTAGAATACTTGAAATTATGTTGAATTACACTATATTACAATAAATTATGTTCAATTATACTAAATTACGTTAAATTACAATAACTTCGCTAATTATGCTGAAATACAATAAAAAAAACACTAAACTACACAAAATTACGCTATAGTAGACTGATTTTGCTCATCTTTCATGAATCATAAAAAATAGTAAAAAAATTCCAAAAATAGTAAAAATTGGTAATCTGCAAGTTCATTATGTAACTAATTTACTGAGCTACTTGGATTGAATGATAGAAATGAAAATCTTAATCGGAAACTTCAACTCAAGTTTTGAGGCTCTTCCCTTTGTTTTTTGGCGATTCTGAATTTCGAAATCCGACATAGCGGGCACAGACGCATGCGTATTTTCGCAAGCTTTCCGAAAAATGGTCATTTGCTAAAATCGGACACTCGAGCGCCGTTTTATGACCGTTTGAAGTTTCATCGTCGTTTTTCTCCTTTTCAGTGAAGATATCGTCCCTATTCATATCGTATTTTAGCGTAATTTACCGTATTTTAACGTAATTTAATGTAATTTAACGTAATTTAACATAATTTAGTGTTATTCAACATAATTTCAATTAATCTATCGTATTTTAGTATAAATATGCTAATTATACATCAAAGAAGTAATATAACAAATAATTTAAACAAAAATTTCAAATTTTCAGAGTTAGATTTCAATATTTTGATCTTCATAGTGTCTCTCTAAAAAAAAAAAAAAAAAAGGTACATAGCCGGCCATAAAATGGCCGGCTTAGGGAGAGAACATAGCCGGCCATAAAATGGCCGGCTTGGGTATATTTCGATATTGAGTTGAGTTCTGGGTATAATTAATAATTTGTATTAAACTTTGGATATTAATAAAAATGTCGGGAAGTCCACTTATAATTATCTAACTTATGATTATTCCGAAAGATTACTTTTTGAGTGAGGCTACGGTACAATGCATAGCACGGATTGGGTCCGTGCTACGACTCAATATTTGAGTTTTCAAAATTCTAACAGTCGATCCAAACCGTTCAACATGATTATAAAATGAATATGTACTTGCAAACAAAATTTTACATTTTTTCGATTTTATTTACTATTTTTTTGGATAGGTAGAAAATCACTTGATCTGATTTTCTACCTATCACGGTTCGGATCGACTGTTAGGATTTTGAAAACTCAAATATTGAGCCGTAGTACGGACTCAACCGTGATATGCATAGTACCGTAGCCTCACTCTTACTTTTTTTAATAAATATATTGTGTATTTTTAAACAATTAAGTAATTATTTTAAAACATTTAATATTTTCTAATTCTATTTAACATATATAATTATATTTTTTAAGACACATACAGAAGGCTCATGAGTGATCATTGTAGTTCCGTACAGTAATTAAAATGTTTTAAGAATTGTAAATATATAAGCTTTAAACAAAAACAAAGAAATATTAAAAGAAACTAGAACAATATTTTGTTCAGAAGTAATTAATTTAATATTAAAAACACAATAATCCAAACATTTTATTATTATGATATGTTCATGAGTGAAGCTAGTGTGTGATATACTCACTAAGAGAATTTGGTGATCATAAGATCAAAAATTATCGGATTAGTTTCAAACGACGAATCTAAACAGTTGAAATCTTGACGCCAATCGTGAGCATAACTCCAAAATCTATCAGATTGACATTAAGGCTTCAACTGTTTGGATCCATCGTTTGAAACCAATTCGATATATTTTACAGCTTATGCTCATCAAATCCTCTTAGTGAAAATAGCACGCGCTAGCTGTTAAATATAATTAATTAAATATTTGTAGATAACATATTAGTAAAAAAATGAATACATTAAAAAATAAACATTTAAAGAAATTCACAAAACAAATTCCATTACAGCCTCCTTTTGTTTCCAATGCTCTTTTCATCGATCATGTCTGCCTCTGGAATTCTGAACTTCCCCATAATTCCAAGTATATACAGAGGCGTATGCAATTCACGCTTTCTTTTCTTCAAGTATTTTATTTCAATAAAAGATGCGATTCATTCGAAAATAGAATCTCTTGATTTCTTCTATTCACCAACTTTCTTTTCATTAAAACAATGCGCTATTTATTTATTATTTATTGGTTGCATGAATTTATATATACAGAGACGGCAGTGCTTTCTCTTGACCAGGCCTAATAATAAGTGGATACTATTATATCCTAATATCGGTCAATGAATTCTAAGATAATGAACAAAATGTCAAGGTTACCTCAATTTATAGAATTTAAATCGGCTGAAATTCGAGATCCATGAACAGTACCCTGAAATTTCCTGAAATTCCGAACCCAGCCGTTCAATTTTTTCTGTGCACGCATCTCGAAGTAGCTGGTTTTTCTGTGCACGCATCTCGAAACAATTTGATGGCTGGATTCTGGATTTCAGAAATTTCATAATTACTATTCACGATCTCGAATTTCAGCAGATTCGGATCCCAATTTATAAGGTAGCTAGCCATCATGAAATTAAGATATTAAACTCACAAGTTCTTTTTAAAAACACTACTAGAATTGGTTCTTTTTCTAAGGACAGAAAATGACTTCTTCCGTGGGCTTAACCTCAGAACAAGTCCTGAAATTGGTTTTTCCGTGCGCCACCCTCGAAAAAAGGCCGTCGCAAAAGCCTTCGATCAAAATACCCAGTATTTCCGAGGGGGCCGTTGGAAATACTAATTCTGGTTTTTTCCATGTGCTTGCCCTTGGAAAAAGTACGCTCGGAAATACTTCTACATCCGACCCATGGACTTATTATTTCCAAGGGCAACATCTGTGGGTCCCAACTTATTTATTCCAAGGCAAGCAAACAAGGGCCCCACAGAGTATTTCCAAGGCTATCGAACGTGGAACCCATCGTAGTATTTCCAAGGGCCGCATATGTGGGACACACCGTAGTATTTCCGAGGGCAGAGTATGTGGGACCCGCCGTAGTATTTCCGACGGCAGAGTATGTGGGACCCGCGTTAGTATTTCCTAGGGCAGAGTATGTGGGACCTGCCGTAGTATTTCCTAGGGCAGTTCCGAGGGTTGAGTATGTGGGACCCGCCGTAGTATTTTTTAGGGCAGTATGTGGGACCCACCGTAGTATTTCCAAGGGCATAGTATGTGGGACCCACCGTAATATTTCCAAGGGCAACATATGTGGAACCCAACGTTAGTATTTCCAAGGGCAGTTATCGTAGTCGTTATTCCAAGGAAATACCCACGGAAATAACTTTGAATGACATTGTAGCAGCATGCTCTCATCTACAATCCTCCCCGTACCAATCAGGTACAATACTCCCTGTACTAACCAGGTACTGTATTACATTCTCCACTAAATTCCATTCAAACACATACAGAAAAACACATTCACATATAGAACAACACATCTTACAAATTAACACATCCTAAGTTAAATGGGAAGATCCTAAGTTAAAAAAAGAAAATTAACACATATAAGAAAATGAACACAATCAAGTAAATTAACACATCCTAAGTTTACCCCCACAAATTAGGATAAACTTTTAATAAGCATTAACATGACGTAGTCTTCATACATTGTACCAAAATATGTGCAGAAAACATAACAACATCAGATCTATATTGCACTTACACTTCCAACTATACCAAAATATACCCACTACCACTACTAGTTAACCAAAATATACCATATTGGACCTATAACTATACCAAAATATACATACCAGTAGTTAACCTAAATTCACAAGATAACTTACCCCAAGTTCGTTCATTTGTTAGAACTGGTAAAACATATACGAAGAGCCAAAATGTGCAATTTTCTGCACTAGAAGGGATGGTTCCCATTGTAGGCAGAATGCCCGCACCATTGGCCCATTGCAGCTTTATTTGTGGGTACGTCATATATTCCAGTATTAGCTTGATTTAAGAGTGCTTGGAATCCCTGATTGGCTGTATAGGAGAAGCATTACCCTATTTATATCACATGGAAAAGAAACAACATGTTATTGTTATGAATGTGTATTTTGTATAGTTTGTTTTGAGTCAGAAAAAAAGAGTCTAGTACCAACAACACCCTCTACTAAGTAATATCATTATCGGGACCCCTAATTAACCATCTAACACAGAAGCAGATTCATGTAATGCGAGAAAGTCAATTTCATTAGAACAAACTACTCCAAATTAAGATATCAACTATATCTGCATCCATGCAAAGGTAACCCAAACTAAGATAGAAAGGATGTCAAAGAAAGGCTGTCAAAGGAAAAAAGTAAAATTGACCATTACACCCTCTCTTTATCTTTTTCCCTTCACTAGAAAGGCTGTCAAAGAAAAAATGGCTTTTGCCTTGTTCTTATGTAGTTTACGATGAGATAAGAAAGCAAAGACATTTAAAAGATTGGTGCAAATAAAGGAGCAAAATAACTTTGCACTATAAGCTTTGGAATCACTCTAATCACACTATATAAATGGATTTATGTAAAACTGAGGTAGAACTTCTTACCCGGGAGTTGCCCGTCTGCATGTGTGAAGCTACTTCCTGAGTTGGTTGAGTGGGACCTTGACCCTAAGGATTGAATAAGCAAGCACAAGTGTTATAACTTGGAGATGACAAAATCAGATCTGATTTGTAACATTTAATGGATATACTTAAGTCAAAAGTGGGACCTGAAAATTAGGTAAATTCCCAATAGAACCTTGCTGAGTTTCCAAAATGTTTCCTTGAACCTAAGTTAAACAATGCCAAAGATCCAATTTTAGTATGACAATATATCTCAACAATAACGACAATAACAACAGTAGCAACTAAGTTGCACCCAAATATGTTTTCAATGCAATTTTCAGCACATGCTTTCAGTTGCGACAAACAAGTATATCAGTAAGCTACATGCAATCATAGTGAGATATTAAAGTCTGTCATCACATCAAATAAATTAAGGGAATTATTTAGCAATCAAGTTGGTGTTAATTACCTGTGGATTGGGCCCTTGTGCCTCAAACATCGAGAATAATTGATTGATGCACATTTGATAAGATGCTAGTTCTCTTTTCATCTCGGCCCTATCCTTAGCTTGACGGCGATCACTGATGTCTAAGAGAGATTGTACTTCTGTGCGAGAGAAGCTTGCCTGCACTCCATTAGTTGTCACTCCAGAAACAGTAACTGAAGATGATGTGTGCTTGGGCCTGGATCGATTGGTTGCAGTTTGCGCCTTCCTATCAACCATGCTTCCAAATTCTAGCACCCTACCATGGCTTGCTCCGCCAGCAGCTGACATGAACATGGTGGTCTCGTCCATGTCGGCATGGGCCTCCTTAGCCATCATGTCGTTCACCTTTTTCTATGAGTTGCACCATATGAAATATAAAAAGATGTGTTATTTTGACCTTGTTATGTAATGAATAAATTTCTAGTAGTGAGATCTAATTTATCACATACCCTCAAACAGTAGGAAACAAAAAAAAGTGTTAATTTCTCACATATCCTCAAAGAGTTCTCTATTTTATAGTTAAGGGAAATGAATAAACAAGTTTTTAAATATTAGAGCTGAAAATACTGTTTTTTCTCCACATGAAAATGAATAAACAAGTCAGATCAAAATGAACATTAATTTGCCTACAGTATCATTTGACACCTCTATTTTATAGTGAAAGTTAATGGAAATACTGGAGCAAATGGTCTTTGGAATAAGCCAATCTATTTAATTGAGATACAAAAATAATTGTACAGACATTGTGTAAAATAAAAATATATATAAGATCTCCCTTTAAATGCCTCTTTTACCCTCCTGCAATATATGTTTTTAAACATATGAGTGTTACTAAATGAAAAAAAAATAGCATCAAATTAAAGTAAGATATAAAACTATACTTGAAGTAAATATAGACTGTGCTCAAAAGCACATTTGCAAATAAAAAAAACATGAGCCTCCAAATGACATTAAATTTTAAGAAAATTAATAAAGCATAAACTTGAGAAAAAAAAACAGCATAGCATCAGCGCATTTCATCTTTATTGGCTTAATCCAAATCTTTACGTTTTATTTATGTTATGATGTTCTAATTTGTGTCAGTGCATTTATTATGTATTTTAAGACACATTTGAGTGCTCACGTATGTATGTATTTATATGACTTTGTACGCATGTCACAGCTTTACCCTCTTCTTGTTGGGTTTTGCTGTACTCTTTGATTAGATTAAGTATGCGGAAAGAACGTAAAATAAAATTTTTATTTTTAACTTAACTATAGGATTAAAAGAGTTACGTCGGAAAGCCAAACAAAATTTGTCAATTTCCAGCATTTCCCTTGACGTAACAATTTAATCCTACGAAAATCTACTTCATGATTGATTTTCTAAAAACTTAAATCTATATAACAATTAATTAATTTAAGATAACATTTATACCGTGTATCCAAATTTCAATTGGATTGAAGTCGCGTCTCGCAGCACCAGACGTCTGATGCCTCTATCGGTTGTCCACCAGGAATAACCAGAGAGCGGTTATTTCTTTTGCCAGAAATACTATAACCGCGTTATTCGCAAAAACACTATTCATGAAAGGCGAAAACACTATTCACAGTTTCGTAAAAGATAATTCTCGATCGACGGCAAAAATACAGCGTACTTCGCAAAAACACTATTCACGAATCCTGAGAACACTATTTACCGTAAACACTATTCACAACTCGCAAGATATACGTAGTCAATTACGTATTCTTTCTTTTCTCACGAAAACACTATTTGGGAGAGAAAAACTCGATTCAATTCGATCCGATCTGATTCGGCTCAAATGGAATTCTATATTTTTTTCTCTACCCCTACTCTATTTATAGGCTTTGAATATGGCCGAAATTATCAAAATACCCCTATATGGTGGTTTGAATAGTGTTGCTGTTCACTATTGACCAAAATGCCCTCGGGCCCAAAATTAAAGAAATGATTTTGGGCTTTACTATTTGGGTTTTAAATTTAATTCCAAAATTAATATTTTTTGGCCCAAATTTCAAATAAGCCCAAAATATAAAATATTAATTCATAATTAATATTTATAATTCTTTTATTTCTAATATAATTATTCTGAACAATTATATTTTCTTGCGATTCGTTGTTGTGATAAATTTATACAACGTGTCGTACACGCTTATAAATTTAATGTGTTTATGCTTGTCATCTAAATGACATTTATAATTTAATTATATCACGTATAATTAATTATAACCTTCTTATTATTAATATAATTATTCTGAACAATTCTGAACAATTATATTTTCTTGTGATTCGTTATTGCAATAAATTTATACAACGTGTCGTACACGCTTATAAATTTACTATGTTTATGCTTGTCATCTCTATGACATTTATTTATTAATTATAACATTTATAATTAGTCAAATAAATTAATTCTCTGATTACTTTCCTATTGGTGTGACCCGATAGGATCTGTGTTATGTTGGTAAATAGAAATTAGAACTATTTTAACTTCTACAAATCATAAGAGGTACCTGGCAAAACGCATTATGACCTACACAGATGATTCTGTACTGTACAATATCACGATCCAATAAACTATTTACTCGTGTTAATTCTTTTGTCTCATAGCTATCAGATTAATTTCAAGGTAGGTGTGTGTCATCCTTGCAAACTTAATCTTTTCTTGATCCTGAGTAGATTATCAAATATGATTACTCTTGTAATCATACTGCTAGCAGATAACCTTACTCTATCAAGGGGCTCGGTGATACTATTACTCGTACAGAAATACGAGGGACAATAGTACTTTTGGTGAACATCTCTTCCTCCGTATAAGTTATGTATACCGAATTGCTACCATTATGGCTACCTTTTACGGACAGCGTTAGGCAACACTCACACATACACATCTCTTATGTAGGAAAGATGAATACCTCATACTTTAGAAGTTAACACTAGATGAAAACATTAATGACACGAACACAATTCCGTATAATGTTTCATTGAGGGTCTCTCAAATACTATGTTATCTAACATGTATCTATGTGATTAAAATGACAACTCTTTGTCTACGGTCTATAAAACTTAACCATCATTTAATCCACATACTAACCTTTAATTGGTTAATTAGTGTTCTTTGCTAATTACCTCAGTTAGTGATTATTTAGAGTATTTATTATTTATTATGTAGTTTCACAATTTCAAGTCATGAACTCGAAATGATTCATAATTCGATAAAACTCAAAGAACAAAATGATAATTTTATTAATCATCCATTACATGAACAAAATACATATAGAATAAAATTATCCTTTGATTGACTTTTATATTATTACACTAACACTTCCAACTACCAATCTTTGGAGAATTGTTCTATCAATTGGCTACATGGATTTTTGGTTTCTTTATCTTAGAATGTATGTTATATCATGACTTATATGCACAAAAATCAGTAAAATTGATATGCATCAGAATTGGTTCAGTTGTATTTTTGTGAGACTCGATCTAGTACCAGCATATTGCACAGTTTGCAGTTTTGCCCTTCTAGTAGTGAGATCTAATTTATCACATACCCTCAAACAGTAGGCAACAAAAAATGTGTTAATTTCTCACATATCCTCAAAGAGTTCTCTAATTTCTTATTTACCCTCAACACCTAGATATATCTAATTTATCCACTAACTCTTAATTTCAATTCAGCAAATTGATGTAAATTCAGCACATTAATGTAAATTCAGCAAATTATCAGCACAAGGATGTAAATCATCAAATTATGAAATGTACGTAGTGCAAATTCATCAAATTCAACAAACTCAACAACATTTGTACTTAGGTATTCAGATTCAGCAAATTAATGTACATAGTGCAACTTACGTAAACTGCTTTGATTCTTGTGTTGGGAAATTGCAAAGAGTTGACATCCAACTCTTCAATTACACGGGGAATCTCCTCTGTATTTGGGTCCATTACCCCATTGTCATCAGTATTCTCCGCTGGACCAGACCGAACCGGCGTGACAGCTTCCAGTTGGGTCTCGATGGGTGATTTGCCATTGTCTCGACGACAATGAAGATGGATGTAAAGTTCCCTCATTGTTGGATTTTCTCTATTTTTTAAGTTTCTCTCCACATGAAAATAAATAAACAAGTCAGATGATGCTGTAAACAAGTCACGAACAAAGCACGTATTGAGGATTCAATCGTGGAGGCTACAATTGCCAAAGAAATTGGTACATTTTCCGCACACTACTTTGTAGAGAAATCTAACATTAGCCAAAAAGGAGTTAGAACAAGTAACCGTTCGGCGGGACTACTTTCTATATTCGACAATGCGGGCCGTTCCATTGGCAGGGAAAGACGAAAGCCTCTCGATGACAAGGATTGGGATGCGGCACACACTTATGTCATCCTTAACTGTCCTGAGATCTGTGAGAAGTACATGGGGTACAATATTATAAATATCCTTTTGATGTTTTCAAATTAAAGTATCTACTTTAAAACATATCAAAATCTCATGTTTGGACATATTCTAATGTGCAGAGAGTTTGATACATGCATGCTCAACAATGGGGTGGCCACAAGCCCACAAGATTTGCCAAAAGTCCGTCAAGATGGTTTCGTACCTTGGTTACACAAAAAGGTAATAAATTCTCGTGATGAAGGCGATTACTACATACAAATGGCAGGAGTCAAGCCAAGCAAACAAGCGTACTTCTACGATGGGTACGAAGTCAACGGGTATCGATTTCACACAGAATCATTTGGAGAAAATAAGGTAACTCAAAGTAGGAGTGTTTGCATAAAAGGAGAGTGAGATGCAAATGGCGAACAAATCGACTACTATGGAGTTCTCCAAGAGGTCATTGAGCTAGAGTATGATGCCCACAATGTAGTTCTCTTTAGGTGTGATTGGTTTGACATAATAAACGGTGTAAAAGTGGACAGCAAACATGGCATTGTTGAGGTTAAGCATACTTCTCGCCTTGCAAATTACGAGCCTTTTGTATTAGCGGCTCAAGCAACCCAAGTGTGCTACCTACCTTATGCATCACAAAAGGCCGAAAGACACCCATGGTGGGTGGCAATCAAAACAAGCCCGAAGTCAAGATTTCGTGTCGAGGGCGACGATGCTAACCTCGAATTTTACCAAGAGAAAAGACCGGATAATCCAATTGAGCCAACAATTGGACAAGACTTTGATTGTGATGGTATGCTCCAACGAGAAGACGAGTTCGAGCTAGTGAACGAAACGACAAACCTTCCACCGACAACATCAAATGAACTGCCAAGTTTGGCAAGGGATGAAAACAACATAGAGGAGGGTGAGGAAGAGCATGACATGGAGCAAGATGATAAAGACATGGATGATTCCGATGAAGAGTATTAATTGGTAAGTGAATACACATATGCGTTATGCATTTCAAATTACTTTACATCTTACTATCCAGTAATGCATTTTGGTCAAATGCCTTTTCTAACATTTTTTTTTTTTTTTTGTTTTGTAATAGGTTTTTACACAAGATTCATTCAAAGGGAGATCTTAGTTATTGTTTTCATCCATGAATATGTTTTGTACCCA